>JAOXJM010000001.1:97791884-97803364 GCA_026413425.1 Tringa solitaria | reverse complement strand
GTCCTTCTCCTCAGGACTGCTTTCAATCCATTCTCCACCCAGCCTGTATTTGTGCATGGGATTGCACTTGGCCTGGCTGCACTTCATGACGTTCACACAGGCCCCCTTTTCAAGCCCATCCAGGTCCCTCTGGATGGCAGCCCTTCCCTCCAGTGTGTCAACCACGCCACACAGCTTGGTGTCGTCAGCAAACTTGCTGAGGGTGCTCTCAATCCCACTACCCATGTCTCTGACAAAGATGTTGAACAGCACTGGTTCCAATACTGACCCCCTGAGGAACATCACTCATCACTGGCTTCCACTTAGACATTGAGCCATTGACCGCAACCCTTTGAGTGCGGCGATCCAGCCAGTTCCTCATCCACCGAAATTACTTCCACCCTTCTTTTAATGGAGAGCAGCTGTGCACCACAAATTTTTTGCAATTCAGAAGAGAATTTTATACCTCACCAGTTCAGAAAAAATGCAATGCAAACCTGAAGTGTTTGATATTAAACAAAGATCAGTGCAAGATGAGCTTCCTTTCAAATGCCTTTTGTTTGCAGTGCAAGGCTTAGGTGCTTGACCTGCTGAAAAGCAGTAGCGTACAGGCACAAAGAAGCTAACCAGAATGTGCTACAACTGAAAACCAGGTGCACAAGTGAACTTGCACACATGCTTATAATAAAAACAAGTACAATTTTAGCTATGGAGAACATACGGATAATTTTTCATTAGGAATTTTATTAAAATTATTATTAATAAAGTCCTTTTGAGAAGGGCTCACCCCAAAGCACCTTTCCTCACACCTTTTTTTGTAAACTTAGCTCTTGCAAACTTTGATGGGAAAGCCTGATTAAAACCAAAGAAAGAAATCCACGGGGCCAGATTAAAGCATGACTGTAACCCACTCATGGCAAGGGCTGGTACAGTTTCCCACTTTGTGTCCCTGCTGGTGCGTTACTACAAAAACAGCATTCGCCAGAGCCTTAGCTAGAGGAGCCTTCACAGCTGTATTACAACATCCTTGGAAAGGTCTTTACTCTTCAGTCTTGGCTATCATTTACAACTGTCTTTCTTCACTGAAGCTGTGCTTGCCTGGCTACTCCCTTCAGTGTGGGAAGGATGCCTGGCTGAGGGAGAGGAACACGGCACTGGATGTTAACACCCACGGCCCAGTCCCAGCTACACAAAATGACTCATTGCCCGGCCCTGGGAAACACCGATAAATTTTTGTATCTGGTTTCATTATTTGCCTCACAGGAATTCCGAGGAGATTAGTTAACACCTGTATTTAATTTAGAAAAGATAATCAATATAGAAATACATGAACTATCACAATTGATCAGAGCAAGAATAAGGACTGCCTCAAAAGAAAATAATAAAAAAGAAGGCGTTGCACAACCTACAACTCAGATCTCATTTTTGTTTTTAGAGACTATGAGACTGGTTGCTCACTGCACAATCCTGAGTACTCTTGTCCTTCTAAGTCACATCAAATACTACATGTTGTTTGACAAAACAACATGCCTGAGAAAAAGCAGCACTGGAGCTGAACTCCCCTTTGCAAGAACATCTTGTAAGGGTTTCTATCACAGAAGATTAACCACTTCAAACAACAAACACCGGGCAAATGTCCCAATAAACAACCATGGCACTATAAACGGCCCAGCTGACTTCACCTGCTCTCTTGCCACCAGGTGACTTGCCCAGGCTTTCCTTATCATGAATTCACAGAACTACAAAAGGCAAGTCCTTGCTGACGCAGGCATGGAAACCTGCACCTCTGCAGCAAATGCAGCAGCCCTTAACCTGTGCTATGCTTTTACCTGCTCACAGAGCGGTTATTACCAACAATACCAGAAAATTCCATCAATGAGCATTTCTTAAAGAGTGCTTTGGGATTTTTAGATGAAAGGAGACAATGAAAGGCAAGTTACACTAGTTCCAGTGTTCCTACCACTACTAAATAGTTGTGTACCCTTCTAATGTTAAGTGGGCTTCCAAAGTGAGTAACTGCCTGTTCACTTAAGAAATATCCTGTGAGATATACTTTCTAGCATATTTTCCCCACTTACAACATGAAAAAGACTCATCTGTCTTTCAGAAGCATTCCCCTTCTCAGAAGGCAAGAGGCCATGTAACGCATCACTATTCAATATGCAACCTAGATTAATACATAGGTATTGCAATACTATTTTTCCTCCCAGAACACTGAAACCAAAGGACATTATTTTCTCATTATCAAGGTGCTTTGTTCCTCCTTTGTATCCTCTTGTTAACCTATAGTTTTTCCTAAACAGTCCCAGCAGAACAAAACAGTCTAGTCTGAATTTGAGCAAAAGGCAACAGCAGGGAAAAATACAGGTAGGTTCTCATAAAGATTTAGCTTGAGTATTATACGCTGCAGAGAATAAGCCAAGATAGGCTCTCCTTGTGAGTCTACCTAACTTTTGCTTTGCTACTTCCCAAACAAACAGTAGAGGAAACTGGTTGCAAAATGTCCTTAATTCCTCTGTGACACCAATGCATAGTAAATGGGGAAACGACTAAATAACTGAAGTGGAACCATGTTAATTTGAATTTCTTGAGAAATAGGGGAGTGTGTCTGGAGGGGGTGGGGGCAGCACGCCATATTTAAATGATGACAACTTCCCTCTTTAGCAAAGAACCCATAAAACATCCCCTCAAGAGCTAAAGGATACCATAAAAGCTAATCAACCTAAAATATTATCACATTGAAGAAATCAGACCATCACTAGTCTGAGCCTGGTTTCTTATCCAAATTAATTTTTCATTGCTCTTAAAGTTTGTTGTTTTGTTGGGGTTTTTTTGTTTGTTTGTTTGTTTTTTCTAATTGGGCCAACTCAGTGATTTAGAATGAGACTTTTCATTTTGTTATGTAATTAAGCTCGTAAGAAAACTAAATTTCTGGAAATTTTCAATCTAAAAAATCAGAAGTTTACTTTCCTAAGAAATTTTCCTTATTTAGAAAATTTGCTATATTTGTGTTCTGCATTTTCCAGAGAACAAACTATTCCCTCAAATCCTTTCCTTATCTTCAACTGTTTTAAAATAAAAATTAAAAAAATATAAAAAAATTTAAAAAATCAGTGAAGGCTTTGCAGAAGTTCTTAGCTGTTTCACATAGATTAAAGCATTACTATTACCGCTCTGTGTCACAAAAATCCCACTGTCACCTTATAGTGTTGTTCCATCAGGTCACAAAAACACAACCATGCCGTGAGTGAGTACTACAAACACTAACTTTAGGCATTAAATTCTCCTTCCTAAATGGAGACCCGAGAAATCTTGTGGCAGCTGACAACATCCAAAAAGTCCCTCAAAACTGTTACAGATCTTAAATGAAAACTCAAAAAGTTACATGCTATTGCTACATTCAATAGCAAAAACATTGCTAGATGTTGCTTTTAGTTACCGGAACAGACAGAAACAGGAAGTGCATTTTGATTCAGGGTCAGATGCAGAAATGGGCATGGATGCCCGGCCAAGCTGCACACCCTGCAGATGTCAGTGGCCTGTGCTGACTGTTATGGCTCACTGCTACTTTGCAGTTAGCAACACACAATCAATCTATATTCTTATACACATCCTGCAGATAAAGGCCCAGAGTTGGGACTTCACTCAGCTGTACAGTATACAGGTAACATATAGTTAATAACCATTACAATCTTGCAAATTGGAAAGGGAATACCCAGATCCTGCGTCCCCATTTCTTCCAGCAGATTTGTTCTATCCCAAAGGACTGGCTGAAACAGTTTACTTCCGAAATATACAGCTGGACCACACCTATACAAGTCCATGGATCTGGACTGTTTTCAAAAGCTGATAACAAGCTAGCCTTATGAGTTCTTTGTACTACTAAAAGCATATTTTTTTCCCCTCTGCCAGTGCCACACACGGGCCTCTACTTCTAGTCAACATCTGGGATGCAGAAACCTCACGCAGTGAAGCAATGTATCGCTCCCCCGGTATGAGAGTCCTTCCAACAGTTACACGAGCAGCACATACATCTCACTTAAAGGAGAGCAGGAGACAGTGCACATTTGGGGCTTGGTTTCGGGGTTAAACATTTTCCCTCTTACACAAAGCTATTGAGATACCTTAGGTATGAAACTGGGCTGGTATTTAAAGCTGAACAATGGAAGGGGTTCCCAATGTCACAACTGAATTCAGTAAAGCTATACAACAATTCCACTTGGGAATATGCTTGCTGGTCTCTTGAATGAGCTAACAGAAATATCTTATAATAAAAAGGGCTCTGTTCCAAGAACAGTGCATTGTGGACAATGAGCAGAATTAACTACGGCTGTTTCTGACCGCTGACCAAACTCACTGCTGCGTGCTTAACATCACGTCTGTACTACACAATGCTTCCGAGCACTGTCCTGTGCAACAAGCATGCACAATGTGTTAGGGGCCCATGAGGGCATTTCTCTTTGTAAAACAGGTGTGGTTCAATAGCATTCTACGCTGTTTAGTGCCTCCATTTTGTAAAATACAAGGGCTCCTATTTGCAAGCCAGGAACTGAACCAAGAGGTGCAAGCCGCTTACAAAGTACAGGAAGACGTGTGTAAGCTTCTCACACACAGCCTGCCAAACACACTTCTCTCCCAGGGCTTGGCCCTCAGTAATCAAGGGCTGCCAGTAGCTTCCAACTATGCTAAACTGCAGAGTTATTTCCCTATGAGATTACAGGCTGGGGGATTTGGATGAGACCTACCATTTCACGTCAAAACTTCACTCTGATTCAGTAGAGTCCAAAAACCTAATGTGAAAAGGAGATCTTTAATCTGAAAACCAGGCTCTCAGCAGGTGGGAAGCTATAGCTCCGCTGAAGTCACTGTACCTATGTAACCTAGAGAAATGGCCAGCTCTCAAATTTGAGTTGTACATCCTTCCCACCATGACCATGGCTTTGGGTGTTTGGGATTTTTTTTCCTGTTTTGTTTTTTAAAAATCTGTTCAGAAAAAAGGACTTTAATACTTGAAGAAAAAAAAATTGGGTAATCTTTAAAGCCTGGTTTCATAAGAGTTATACTGAAAGGCAAACATCACATAGACTGAGTTTGTGTTCTGTGATCAGGGAAGGAGGAAGAGTTTTGGAGAAGTTGGTCAGGGCTAGAGAGGAGTGGGCAGAGCAGCCCCTTGCTTCTCTTTTACTGACAGCGTTACAGCCCGCTAATCTTTCGTGCTCTTGCATAGGAGCATACAGAAATATGGAACAAAGGCACAGACGTGACAGCAAGACTCCAGAGCCATATGTCCTGTATGCAGAATTACAATAGGATCCATAAAGCTGTATCTTTTTGTACTGGATATTACAATACATTCCTGTCCCACCTCCTGACCACAGAGGAGCTCATAAATCACCTTTCTGCTACAATAGGTCACTTGACTGCCAGCTGTGTGCATGGGTAGTACAAACAACATGACCTGAAAGTCACACGAAGACTATATGCATGTGCAGTAAGTACTTGTCCTGTTATCTCAGAAGTCACCAAGACAGAGGATGGCCATATGAGCTTTGGACTGGACTATTTGATGTGTCATACACACGGGCCATGTGCGTGGTATGCTATACCACTTTATTGACCCACGATTTGAGAACCCATTAGGAGGTGAAAACCATTTTTATACTTCTGATAAACAGTTCATAAATTACACAGATTATGGCAAGTATATGCTATCTTGTAATTTCAATTTTCATGTCTTCTGTGTGTACTTTGCTTTAAGACTTAACATTGGCTGTAAGCCTAATAAAAGAAGTCCTGTATGCTTAAACAGCATGACAAAATAAACGTCTCACTGCAAACTAAGCTTGCTGAGCTGCATTATAAAGACCAGTCAGAAAAATGCCAATCAATGCAACTCCTACAAAAGACAGCAACTTTGAGCCCAGAACACCCAAAAGTGTGTGTGCCTACAAGTGACCACATGCATGTGTGCACGTAGCCTGGCTTGTTCCTAACCCAAAAAATCCTGTAAGCCAAGAAAACAAACTTCACTGTTTTCCCTGAAGTGGGAGTTTGTTTAGCGCAAGCACTTGCTACAGATATCTGACTAGGAAAAGAGTTCCAAAATGTTATTTTTTTTTAATAAACTCCTTACATATTGAATAGGCTTGAGGGATTTGATTGTAGCAGTCGGGCAGCCACAGGAACTGAGGTCAACGTAGAGGCCTTCTTCCAGCACACAGTGATTGTCAGTGATTTCCCCTTGGTAATATAGGAGCCAACTGCAAGAATAACATAAGAAAAAAAGATTAGCAGCTCTAGCTCACTAGCTGCTTACTAACAGTAAGGTTTTTTTTCAAGGTTTAATATTTGCTAAGAAAGTAAGGAATAAAAAAATTGTTTGTTCTTGTTAAGCTTAAAAGTAAGGTGACTTGAAAGGACACAAAGCAACCAAAGCAGCAAAAATCAAATCCTGTGGTACAGAAATCTCAGTTCCAGAGTCAAACGACGCAAGTGGAATGCAGACACTTCTACTGTACCAAGTTCTCACAATCTGGAATAAATTCTAACTGGAATTAACAAAAGAATCACAGTTACTGTGCAAATTTCCCACAGGGTAAACAAAATGCATACTCCCCAAACCAATGACAGGACAAGTTACTGAGATGCACTGCAAGACAAATGGTCTAAGAAATGATGGAGTATGATGGGCACGTGTTACGCACTTTCAGACGTCTGAAATTTAGTAGCATATTTCATATTACTTAAAATGGTGGCATGTAAAACAACAGACTTACCATCCCCGAAGAACCTTAAAAGAACATGGTATGAATGATGTAAAATCAGAAACTTCTGCTGTGAAATCTATACATGCTCCTTGGAAATGTGTATTACTGAAAGCTTTGAGCTACAAGAACAAAACAAAACAAAACCAATGACTAGAAGGAAAATTAACGCATTATCATTAATGTTAACAGAAATAGCTGTGCTCTTAGAGAAGTACCCATTCAATTAAAAAAGATACAATAAAAAGAATGAATTTACATTTAAGAAGTCTTTTACATTTCTACATCTGCTTTATTTTTAGAAAGATCACGTGTTTTAATGTCTCTGGGTCCGGTACAGGATGCTTCCCAGCGATGCTAAGGCAGTGGTATCAAGCATAAGTTTAACTGCAGCAGCAGAGGGCCCAGAGAAAAAGACATGTCTAGGACTCAAGGATGTTATCTTCCATTCAAAGTACTCCTGAACTGCAGCTAACTCTTGCTACAGCTCAGCAATCTAGTGTTCAAATCAGGACGAGGAAGTGTTGGTCAAAAGACACGGTTGATAAAGTGCCTTGGAATCTTCTGTAACCACAGTGATCGCTGGTAGTTTCTCATCTAAGAGCTAGCAGGAGAATTTCTGGGGGAACTGGGTACAGCCTGGTAGATGAACCATAAACTTCTGAAGTTCAGCTAAGCTTTTTTCACATGTCATGGTGAAGAAGTTCGAGCCACACTAAACCATAGCCTACCACTAAGATGTGATCAATTCACCCTGAAAAAGCAGTAAGGTTGAAAATGTTGTAGTAAAAGAGAAAAAAAGAGAAAAAGAAAAAAGTAGTGTGATACAGCCTATGATCTATGGGAAAGTTGCCTAGAATTCCATACCCTTGGGCTGCCACTGTGTAACTGAGGTGGATTTCACTTTAAGGCCTGAAAGAAATGCTGGAAAAGAATGAAAAATTTAACTGTATCAGGAGAACAGCTCATATTCTGTAATGGAAGAAAAACACGATGGCTGTTGCAAGAGCTACTTCCCCCTTCATGCCCCAAATTGGCCTAGCTTCCTGCCAAAGAAAAGAAATCAAATGCTTTTGCCAGTACAGAGCAAGAAGACCAAACACAAGCATCAGCAAATGATTTTAAGGAAAAGCTCAGTCTATGTTTTTAAAAGAAATTAATATGTTTCCTGTTAGAAAGAACAAGAAAGGCTTAACCTTGCCTTGCATACTCTAACTGCAAATTGGAGAACACAAATCAGCTACAATATAATGAATAAAGTGTAACTGATTTTTCTCTAAATATAATTGCACTGCTGTGTCACAAAGCATCTATTTAAGTTGTAATTACATAGCATTTTCTACCCACTCAACT
The DNA here is from genome assembly GCA_026413425.1 of Tringa solitaria. Taxonomy (NCBI): domain Eukaryota; kingdom Metazoa; phylum Chordata; class Aves; order Charadriiformes; family Scolopacidae; genus Tringa; species Tringa solitaria. Next base: position 97,795,268 of record JAOXJM010000001.1, on the reverse strand, counting down.
CAAAGTTCTTTATAAAGGAATACATATATACACCCTGTCTTTCTTTCATAGGCCAGATGCTATGCAAGGCTTTTGAAAAAGATCTATAACTAATTTTTATATAGAATTTATCTAATAATGAATTCTAATCTTAATTTGACAAAAGCTGGGGTAAAGTACTGATTCCTCAGTGAGAAAACTGAGTATCTCCAATTAGTCTCAAATTGCAGCTATCTCCACTTTGTCAGGGTTTTACATCACTATATGAGGTTTTGCTTCCTAATAAGTCAACGGACAGCATGTTAAAATACAAGTTATCACAGTAATTATCTCTGCTTCCTAAATCATCTGCACAAGTCAGCTGCTACTGAAAGAGGCTTTGTTCTTGTTGGACAAAACCAAGTTTTATTTTTTAATAAATGAAGTGAATGGCTTTTTAAGAGTTGGTGATTGAGACATTCTTACATTATATGTACTTTGTTTATCAGGGAGCCTGGGAGGAGGAAAAGGCCAGGGGAGTTACCGAGAGATTTACAAAAATTTAGTTGCTTTTCAATTTCTGACAAACAACTAAAACCAGAAATCGAAAAAAAGACACTCTCTTGTACAGAGTGAAAACAGCTCCCTTAGTTCAGATATATGTTTAGTAAATGTGGGAAAATGTATAATCATTGAAAATAACCAGTATATGACTTAAACAGGGGTCAAACATTAGGATGCTCAAGGATTTGCCAGCTCACACGCACCATGCTTTGAAGTTCCAAAGAGACTGTTCCATACATGGAAACTTTTATTTTATTCTGAATGGGAAATTTTTCCTAGTTATCCGAAAGACGGTCCTTTACTTACCCTAAGTGATTAAATGTTTTCCCATAAAAACTTACTCAAAATATTACCCCTCCTAAAAGAGCTGTAACAATATGAATGATGTTCTTCCTTCCCTAGCTACGGCAGAATCCTATGAAAACCAGGACTGTGATAAACCAGGACGAGTATTTTTTTTACAGTGTTAAGAATGCTACTAGAGAACAAAAAAGGCTAAACACAGTCTAGTACATGTCAGTATTTAAAGGTGACTGTGCATATATACACACAGGGGATTTTTTCCCACTTAATACTGCAAATAAAAAACCTGTAAAGCACAATTTATTGAAACTTCAAAGGTTTGAATTGATCTTGAAGGTCTGCAAAACTGGATTAAAGCACTCAAGAATAGTTTTAGGGAGATCCTGAAAATATAGAAGAGCTGAAGATGAAGAGAAAATTATCTTCAACTGTTTGGATCCCACTAAAAACCCATTGGTTTCCTCAGAGTTGGTTATTTTATCTGGTATCATTTACCAATGCCTTACTGTGAATGTACTTAACGAGTCTTTGGATTTGGCCGCAAACTGTCATATGAATAGGTCTGGCAGGAAATCAGTGTTTAAGACTAAAATAATACACCAGTTATGTCTTCAGACAGGAAACATTTCCTGTAGTCCTGGGTTAATGATAAAACTGTAGAACTAGAATATTTGGAGAAAAAGAAGGGTGCGGTCAACCTGCTAAATAACACAACATATGTATTTCCCACACGCTTACAGCTACTGTACCCATCCAAGCAAGAAAGAGCAAAATCATGTCCAGATGACAAAATACTTAAGTTTTCTGAAACAGAATCATTGTGCTCTGAAGTCTCTTTTGTCTGAAACAAATGTCACGTTTCTTGAAATAAAGTTTTCCAAATTAGCTTAATTAAAAGCATGTCATAGAGAGAGCAATGTAACCACTTAGCTCATAACTAGCACCACACTCCAGGATAGAAAAAGAGAAATCAAAAAACTAATGCAGGAAGGGAGGAGAGCCCTGCTGGCACAGAAAGTTGTGGGAGACACAGACCATGTTTGGTGATGAGCACAAACACTTAGAGCAGGTTTTTGTTTCAGAAAGATACCACAAAGCTACATTAACGGAACATAACCTTGTAAGATAAGGACCAAAAGTTTAAAACCCTAAACTAACTTATTCTTCAGACTAAAAGTGAATTATAGGTACCGCTGTCTCCTTGTAAGTTGTCACCAAGTTAGATACAACTTTCAAGGAAATTATCAGAAATGATCGTAGAAGAGATTTATCATAGGTTTATTATAATCAAGATGTGTTCAGTTAGGGTCATATGTTACTGTGAGGAAAAGGGAAGCACAGAGCAAGTGGTGCCTACTCCTACGGAGTGGCTATACGTGCTTGGGAGACTGTGAAAAGCAGACTATGAAGTCTAAAGACTAGACTAAGAACCCAACTTCCCCTGTTGATACATCTGTAGGCCTGAAGAGTGTAGTTCAATTTTCTGCAGTTTACACTTTATTCTTCGCCTCATGCACGAACAAGATAGTGACAAACCAGATATAATGCTAAATAATGGAAAGAAAATACGCCACAAAGAGAAGGATGAATGCATGTGACAGCAAGTTTCCAGAAACAGGAAGGAAAGAAGAGGAAAATAAAGAGCTGTAGAGACTCAAAAGTCACTCAAAACCTACTGAACTGCTTGCATTTTGAGGACAGAATACTCAAGGGTATGATCTGGAATAAAGCAAAGAGCAGAACATTAGCAAACTTAACATATATAATAATCTACCAGTTTCCTCCATCATAGGTCAGCTGTATGGACATGATAATACAGAGTATCATCTGAAGTAACAACGCACGACCTTCAAGGTTACCTGTATTTAATTAATAAACGCAGTTTCGTACTAGAGACTGTTATATAAAGTCAACATACCAAATGTGGAGGTTCATTCGTTCCAAGCGGTTCCTGCAATAATAAATATATATACATGCATATAAATAAATAAAATTAATTACAATTCATTTCCTAGAAGACATGTCAAGTTCCTGAAATTTCTTAGTTATAAACTCAAGAGCAGAGAAAAAACACATTTCCCAGGCTCTTGGCCTCTGCCATCAGCTGCCTGTAAGCTCATGACTACCTGCCTGACTGTTCTGTGCCTTTCCACACAAAAAACTTGCATCAGCATTACCCAGTTCACATAACGTGGATTAGAGCCCATGTAAATGTCTCTGTACTTATTTTTGAGTCTATTTCTTGAAAAAAAGACGGAATTAAAAGCAACAGAAGACTGTGATGCCTGTTTCAACACATGCTCTTCAAAACAAAGTTAAATGTTCCTTTCCCATTTTCAGTTCAGCAGTACCATTTACTACATACTTATTACTGAGGACTGTTTTTGTTTTGGATTACAGTTTTGATGGCTGCAATCTATTTGGGAAAGTTACACTATCTTGGATTTAATAATAGATTAAAAATATTTCCTGTCTTTATTCACCATATGTATTACAAATATTTTAGCATAAATATAACAAAATAATCAGATCTTTTGTTATACAAAACCAATATGGGCC
>JAOXJM010000001.1:97779780-97791873 GCA_026413425.1 Tringa solitaria | reverse complement strand
ATAAATTCTCAAGTATTTTTACATCCATTATGAATTAGGTATTATAAATTACTATCTTTTAAGGCAAATTATTCTTTCCAGGCCAGGATAATTCTTTCCATTAATGCAGTATGCTAAATGGAAGCTCTTCTTATGAGGTTTCCCTGACAATCATCTTAACTGACTGAAAGATCCAGAGTGTCCATTTCAGTCTCCAACCTCATTATGACAGACTCATTATGTCATTTATAAGGGTCTTTAAATTTTTTTCAAGTAAATAGACAAATTGATTAAATAGCACAGCCCATATTACAACATTATTGTATGCTCTGAACTCCAAAGCTCTGATTTCTTTTAGGTTCTCCCCTTCTGAAGTTCTCGTAACTCACCAACTTAATAGGTCGAATGGACATGATGATGTTACTAGATCCTCCCCAGTCAAAAAAACATTTATATTTTCCTTTCTCCAGTACATATTGTTCTCCACAGAAATATTTCTGCTGATATGCAACCCACCTGAAGAATGACACAAAAATTAAACTGAAGACATCACATTTTTCTGTGTAGTTTGATGAAAATACTAGCAAGTTAAATAGAACAAGTTTCCATCTGACAGTGTAACATTAAATCCAATGAGAGGCACATAATCGTCACATGCTTGATTTTCTTTTTTTACTTTGCAAACACTACTTTGACAAAGATGCAACTTTGGGTCACTGCCTTTCTATCAAATATCCATTCAGCATGAGATGATGCCTTGCTGTGAAGCCCAGAAGAAAGACAACTTTTTTAATCTCTTTCAGCAGAATCTTTACCTATTCAGCATCCCCCATGTCTGATGAGACAGCTCTTTCTTCCAACTTTTGCAGTTGGACTTAAGAAAAATGGTGTAAGAAAGAGAAGTAAATGAGGAAGCCTTGATGAGATTAAAGCAAAAGCCTGCAATGGTCGGCTGTTCTCCCACTCTGCTTTCCCTGTTGCAATTTTTAGAATAAAGAAACCCCTGACTACATGAGACTGAGCGTGCCTCTAGCCCTGCATGTGCTCTTTGGCAGTGGCAGAAGTAGATGGACGCTAGTTAGGATTCTGCAGATCTCATTTGTATCCCACCTCAACCATTTCTTCTCCAAATTGAGTCCCAGCCTTTCATCTTTGTGTCTCACCTTCATGAGACACTAATACCCATTCTCTACTGGAGCAGTTTAAATCCCCCACTATGTCCTAAGTTTGAAGCTTTTTCAGTTTCATTTAACTTTATTACAAATAAGGCCCAGCTTATCCTTTCTATACAGGCTCTACCTGTCCCAAAAGGTATCCCCAGTTCTTATCATACCTACAATCCCTCTTCTGTACTACTGCCCAAGCTCCTGGATCATGAAACTACAGTCTGTGCGACCTCTGGAGGAACATCACAAGCTTTCTCTAGTAACAAGAATGCCCAGATCCAAATCAAGGTGTAGGCACGTGAGTTAGAGAAAACTAAGATTTTTTTTTCCTTCCGTTTACCAAGGTAACTGAAAAAAGCATTGTTCTTCCCCAATTGTTTACCACCTGTACCATGTGAAATATATTCTGCCAAAAGATGTACCCAAACCCAACTGTGCACAAAAATACTTCCATCTGTATATTTCAGTAGACTTACACTCCACTTCTCACAAGAATTGACCTCGTCTCTGGGCCAAATCCAGCCTGCTCCAAATCAGGGATTTCTTCATTGATGATGTCTAATGTTTTCCCATCTTCATCATCAGACTGAAAAAGTGCCACTGATGACTCTAAGAAATCCTAAGAGGCAGCACAGGAGTTAGAGGACAGGCTGTCACAGCTCAGTGACACTATACAACATAAAACATTTTGCAAAAGAGTTGTAGCCTGAAAGACAGTGTTTTATGAAGCAGTGAAGGGACTTAGGTCCCTTGCATAGATCTTTATGGGATATTTTGGCACTGAAATGCCTAGCTGGAAGTCTGGCAATCTGACAGAGCCTTCAAAGGTTTCCACTGAGGAGGGGAAGAACCTACTGCCCCTGAGCACCATCCTTTCCTCTACGGTGATGACTGAGAGTGCAAAGATGCTTGGGTGAGAAGAGTTGAGGATTTAGCATTGATCTTCCAACAGCATGGACTACTCCATGACTACTCCAAGCATTACCACGACTACAGTCTTTTACTTCAAGTTCTGGAGAGGGAAAGACTGGATAAGACCACCTTTCCAGCACAAGGGGTTTGTAGTTTTTGGGTACATCACTACAGATATAAAATCAATCCTGCATGACACTGTCATGTTCTCTTACATAGCCATGTGACACTGCTTTATGCTTTCAGCTGCCATAGTTCCTTGACCAGATTACTTCCACAGCTTCAGATGACTTGAACTGGGGTTTCAAATCTCCAACTTTTCAACCACTTTGCAATTTTAAGCGCACAGTTCAGTCACTGCTTGGGAAAACGGAAAACAACAATCCATTCTCTTTATTCCTTTAACTTTTAACAAAAAGCATGCACTCAATTCAGCATCTCTGAAACATTCATCAATGCTATAATGAGTCGAAAACAAGTAAATCTCACAAACAAGAAAAAAGGCTATCAAGCCTTTATCAAAATCATCACGAACAACTACAGCTTCAGACTACTTTTGAGGGGAAAAAACCCCACTAGTACAGTTTTAGTGCAAATAAAAACCAGCTTAAGAGTCCTGAAGCAAAGACTTTCTAAAAGTTAGTGAAAAGCACATGAAATCTGCACATAATTGCTTTGACTAAATTTAAAATACTGAAATATTTCCACAATTGTAATTGCATTTAAAACATATTTCAAATTCAGCCATCATTTTTTCTCCCTAAATTTTCATTACAGCTTCTCTTACAATAAGCTATTGGAGAAATAGTTAAAAATGGACTTTCAGACCAACAGAAATCATTTTAGACTTGAAAACATTAATGGGAAAGCTCCAAAGGCAACATACTCTGCTCCACTTAAAGAGTCTCAGAAGCTTTACTCTTTCCCTGATCACGACAGCCACAGGCAAACCCCAGCTTCACAGACTCTCTCATTTGACAGTGCAGAAAAGAAGCAAATGCAACTGCCCCCCAAACCAGCACCCAGTTCAAACTGCTGTCTGCCCTCAGAAGCAAGCCCTGTATTTGACTCCAAATGTGTCCAATATAGGTGCTGGTAACAGAGCTGGCAGTACGCTGGAAAATACAATTCTACAAGTCCTTTCTATCTCTGCCTTCAAATCACTGTCTGAATCCCCACATTAGAGCTTGTGACTGTTCACAGCAGAAATATTTAAGACAGACAAAACCTGAAAGCTCTTGTAGTATGCCTACATGCATGTACATCTTCACTGGTGGGTGGGAAGGGGTGACTTGGCAACAATCCTGCTTTTGTGTGCGTTGTCTAATGTTTCTGATTTGTCAGGAAATTAAATTAATGCTTCAGCTCAACTGGAGTTACTGGTATCTGTACAGAAACACGGACTGGATTTTCCTAGCCTTAATAAGCTCTGGTGGAACCCATCATGTTGAGTGTCATAGTGCAGGAACATCTGAATAGTTTTGCATAGCACTAAGCCACATTGACAGAGCTGGTACTGACACAGGCTAATGAGGCATGTCGTACCCAGCCTGGTTCTCTACAGAGCCATTTACGTGCTTCTGCACCGTGCTCCCTGCTTTGGGAGCAAGGCACAAAGACATTTGATCCGACTCTGCCTGGAGCTGACGCGGGTACATTGGGCTCATTAGCTGCAGCTTCATGCTGTGTGAGCCAGGACAAATTGTTTTCAGGTCTGGGCTGGCCTAAAAGTCAACACAGTCAAGGTCACCTGGTGTCATGCCCGAGGAAAAAAAAAAAAAATCTAGCTGGATTGGCCCCTACTTGAGACCATACCGGTGAGTACATATAAAGAGCAGGGACAATGCCCAGCTCTGCTCCCTACTTAAGATGACAACGAATAATGCAATTTGGCTACATTTAACAAAGTCCTTAATCTTCTACAGAGACTCTTGAATTCATCTTAGTAAAACAGAATTCCTAGGGAAGAGCAATAAAGATCTGATATCCAGGAACACTCATGCAGAGTCTGAGACCATCACAACCTCTACTGCACTTCTGACAGAAATTCTGAGTCTATGGAGAAGAGCTAGTATGTTCGCTGTGCAGTGAGGGGCCTTAAGCACACAGAATTAGTTTTGGATTTTTGCCCAGGTCCTCTTGAAAACAAGAGTTAGGCACTAAATGCTGACCTTAAGTATCATATACAAAGTCATGAAGGGAGCATATGGCAAGCCTGAACACTGACCTATGTCCTGCACATCAGAGAGGCAGGCAATCTGTTGGTCAAGCTGAACAAGATGCCAATGCCATTAGTCATTTTATTGGCAACTAGCTCATTGCCTTTAGTTATGCTACAATTTGAGGAAAGGTGTTACTTGCAATTTTATTATCAATGCATACATATTGATATATATTTATATGCATTTGAATGCTGTATGTTGATAGATGAGTGCAAATTATAAATACTTTTAAAATGTTAATGACTTGAGCATCTTGACTGCTCTAGGTGTGAGTCAAATACGTGGAAGGTCATCCCTCCTAGCCACGTGCACAATTTGAAGCCTGTAATTACATCCTTTGCCAAGAGGAATACTTAAAAAGCTCAACTGAAGTAACTCAAGTACCCTATATATAGCTTGAAAAGAACGAAAACCTGAAATTAGTTAGTAACTGAATAGGATTTTGCACATTGAAAATGAAGAGTTAGAAGAAAATTCCTGCCTGTTTTTCTCAGGAACCTGAAAATAAATTATTCAGTGAAGGACATTTTTCTTCAATTCAGTTTATTCTCCTATCTTTAAGTTATATGATAGATTCTGATTATAAATATAGCTTTCTTAGATGCCTTTCATAAAAATCAAAATGGCAAATTGTGAATTTAAGCATGGCCTTTTTGGTTTTGCATTAATTATTTTTTTTTTTAAATAATGACTGTTGAGACAATGAGTTTGCTTGAAAGGCCTGTCTTCAAACTTCACAAAATTCTTGGCTCAGGAACATCGCATCTCCTCAGATGAGGAAATGAGTAATCTCAGAGTGAAGAATCTAATTCTCAGAAGAAGCCACTCTCTGCACCTGTATTTAGAGCTAATAAAGTTCCTGTTATAATAAAAAACTTCAAAACCCCGAACAAACAAAAAAACCCAAACCAAGGAAAATGGTAAAGAAGTTCTAGCCCCATGTTTCTCCATCACTGAAAAGTCTAACTTTGCTTCCAATACTGGACTCTGATACAGTTTTTATTATTATTTCATCTTCATTCTCACTAAACACATTTTAGTAGCAGGGATGTTTTCACAGTGATTATTTTTGCTGCCAAAATTTTCTGGCACAAAAATCACAGAGACAGAGGGTAATGCTTTTTTAAGGCTTGCAACAGCTGCTGTGTTGAAAAGCTATTTTTATTTTAATAAAGAACTACACATTGTACACTTACACATCTTAAACTTTTAAGAAAATGCCATTCTGGAGATTTAAAGAGCTTGAAGTGCTGAAGTGAGGTACTTGGAAAAGCTGGCAGATACACAAGGAATTCTGCATGATACGTTCTTTGTATGAACTTTACAATGTATACAGTGCAGTCTAAATTTCAGCAAGTAGGAAAAGAATGAGTGTGAACTTGGGCAAAAATGGAATGATTAAACCCCAGACAGCTGTACCATATACGAATAATAACTTTCCTATTTATGTATTGAACTGTGCATAATTTGTGTGAAATTCATAAAAGTACTTACGGCCTGAAGGAACCGGAAGGACAGGAGGACACTGTCAGCTCCCCCCCATGAGCGTCTGTCTTCATAATCTCCCTCCTCCAGCAAGTACTGATGGCCTTTGTAGCGTTCCTTATCATAGGCAACCCATCTACAGCAACCACACAACAAGAGAAATAACTAAAAGCAGAACAGCTGCACAGATGACTTTCCATAACAAATAGAAGGGGAAGAGAACATCCCAAGAACAGTAAGATGAGTATTGCAGACTCAGCTAACAAACAAAGCAATGCTTCTTTGAAATCACAACAGGCACCCATGAAATGTTCTTTGTGGATCAAAATCTCATCATGTGATTCTTTCTCCAACAACAGTTTATTTGTGTAATGTTTTCCATGTACCTCCTCTCAAGTCAGACATATTCCCAATACCAATATTTAGTACTACAGAGGCTAGTATGCATCTAGTGCCCAAAACACTGTAAGCCACCAATGAAAAAAACAAGCAATAGATCTCTTCAGTGTATTAATAAGAATGAGAGTCTGCCCTTGCTGGAGCTGGTGACGAATGGATTTCAGCAGAACAAAACTTCACCCGCTTACATTGTTTCCTGCTCTAATCTACAAACACATATTTGATTAGACATAATTGAATATATGCAATATATTGCATGCGGAGTATTTTTAGCACTAACAAGTATTTTGAACAAATAGATATGGCTTGATTAAAAGAAAGTACTTCCACTTTGAAAGCTCTAATGGATCCTAAGTTGAAAAAGTGCTTTCCCCCTCCTCCTTTCTTTCTTGTAAGCATTTCTTTCATTAAAACTCCCTTGTTAAGTATTAGAACTGCTGTACTAATTCTGTCAGCACTGACATTTGGCAGGCAGGGATAGCTTTACTTTTACTATCATTTGGTTTACATTAATTCAGCTGGTTAAGTTACCACAGTATTAAAAATAAAAGCCGTCACAACAGAAAGAAGGATGATTTTTAGTAATTTGAGGCTTCCCAGATAGCTTAATACATTGGGTATTTATGAATAGGTTATTTGAGTATTCACAATTATGTTTATTTTGAATCTAGTGCTTGTAAGATTCTGACAACAGCCTGAAAGGATGTATATTATTGAATCTTTATGTTGAGGTATGAACATTGAAATCCCCTAAGAAAAAAAAGTAATAAAACAGTTTTCAGAAATGTTACTAAGATCTTTGTCAGAAGCAACCATCCTGCATGCTTTTCAAACAGTCCTATCCTGCTGGGCCTTGGGAGTGGCTGAAAGAACAATGCATGGGGTTGGTAGCTCTCTAGAATAGCTAGAGCTGAGTGGACCTCATGAGCAGCCCACCCAGGGACTGTGTCACACAGCCCTTTTTGTGCATGTGTGTGTGTATGACAGAGGAGCAGGGCAACAGAGAATCAATCTGAGGCCTCAACAAAGGAAAATAAGGGTGGATTCTGAATTTCAGATAACATGCAACAGGTGGCAAAGGAAAACCATTAAGACAATAAAACAGTTTACAGATTTCAGAGGCATTAAAATGTCAACTTGGAGACTGACCACACCTACCTAAGGTCATTTCAGTAAATTAAGTAGACATTATCAGAAGCGTAACGCAATATAAATTAAAGCTCTGTGTGAATGCTGTCATTAAGGAAAAAGGTGCCTAGTTTATTGGCATCTAAATGGTAAACATCGACCTCACACCTCTCACCCACTTAGTTTTACCCTCCTGTATTCCCTTAGATACATTAAGCCACATGGAGAGGTTGCTTTATCCATGGCTGATAACTGACAAGATAAATACATATTCCTTTATATTCAAAATATTTTACAGTGAGAGATTCTAAACACCCCTTAGTTAGCACTTCCTAGCATTTAGTATCATTTCATATTTTAAAGTAAATAAATACAAAAGTACAATATACTTACACTCCACCAATTACACGTATTGATCCAATTTCCTGAAACTCCTCTTCGTTATCAAACAAAGCTGGGACAGAACCGATGTTTTCTGAAAACTCTTTGGACCACCCTTCAAAGTCAGTTTTCTCATATATTATTATCTAGAAAACATGTTGAACAATGCCCTGAGCATGCCCTGAATAGTAATTTGAAAGTCTGGGGGTATATGTTGCTACAGTATGTGGAAGACACCTTCCCCTCACCCCCAACAAGACACCACTAAGAAGAAAATTCAGGATTGCATTCCCCAGCCCTTCTGATTCTTGAGTGCCCTAGAAGCTGAAGAGACCCTTTTTGGATTCAGATAGGCTTGTACAGGCTATTTGCAGACACTGTCACAGAAGGATACTTATTCACACAATTCTATATACATAAATACACTCTGGAGCTACACGACTGTGATTTATCCTGTAATCCCATGCCTGGGCAATGTATGTTAACTTACAGTGAAGGCCACCTGGCTACAGCTAGACAAACTGAGCTTGACCCTTCAAAAGTAGACAAGAGGTCTTTCTCTGTACTTTGATGAAGTTATTTCAGTTACTGCAGTTAACATACCCTTTGGATTCCCCATCTGCCAACCACACAGATCAGCTACTAATAATATTAACATTTATTGCAAGACTTATTAGAAAAACTCCTGATTCTTGCATGTATTTGCACAATTAAATTACCTAAAGCATTAGCATTTTTGTGGAGAAATAGAAAAAGGAAGGAAAAGGAGCAATAACTCTGGATTAGCTTTCTGCTCCTTAAATCACAAGAGGGTCACGGTCTCACTCATGACTCTTGTATTGGGATCAGGTATAGGAAGGAAGGGTCCTATTCCTGCCCCTTTCCTCACCACCACCTCTTCTGTTTGTTTTTTTAAACTTGGTACGTTAAATGGAAAAATCTCTCCTGAGACCATTCCATTACAGTAACTGATGTGTTAGTCAGGAAAATTCATTTTATATTGTAAAAGCTTTACAATTTTTCTATAGCAAATTCACATTGTCCTAGTATGTAAAAAAAAACCAAAACCACTACTACTACTTCTACATGTCATGAAACACTAGTAAGAGAGTGGACTTGACAGCATTAGTGAATTTTCCATCAGCAATAAACACTGAATACTTAATCAAACATCACATACCCAACAAAAAAAATCCAGTTTAAATAAAGGTTTTATTATTTCCAGTGTGCTCATATTTCATTCTTAGTGTTCTCAGTGCTTACCTTGACGTTCATTGGCATTTGTACCTTTAGTCCACCCTAAAAAAAAAGATGGGGGGAAAAAGGTATTTATGTAAAACTTAAAGTTATGCTTTGACATGTATTTTACAGAACTATCAGAGCATGAAGTTTTTGTAATTATACTCACCATTTTCAGTGTTAGCCAAATCAAAAACTAGTTTAAATACTGTGATAATTCATAAAGGCCAGGGACACTATAAACCTGACCTACAAACAAAAATCAGTGCATTGACAAGCCTGTAAGGGTGCAAGCAATTTTAAAATATTCCTTCATTGTCTATTAGCACTCTAAAGCAAATATTTACTTTGTGTTTTTTAACTAATTTACATTGACTGATTTTTAAAACGTAATTTTTAAAGCTGCATTGTATATATTTCAAGTTTCATAAGCACAAATGATGAAACACTAAGACACTATGGAAGAGAGAGAAAACACAGGCTGACATATTCATGTCTATGGTCACAAAACAAATACAACAAACGCATTTTCTCTGGAAACGTTAGCGAGTGATGTTCTGTGGGGGAATGACACACCTACCTCCCATGAGCAACTGAAGACAGCTGTTAGGCCTTATTCTTTTGTGGCTCTTAAACTCTTTCTGAAGACTTGCTATATATACACTAGAATTACACATAATACCCTTTCACATCTCTTTCATATTTAGATCTACATTCTGTCTATCAAAACAAAAATAGCTGCACCTCCCAAGATTTTTCTGCAATGTGCAGTCACAGGAGTACTACTCGGCATTTTTCAATAATGCACTCCTCACCTGGTCTTCCATTCCCAGAAGACTCATGCTGCACCATCAAAAGAGAAAACCAACAACTTCTGAAGAGCCTTTTTAGTTAATGAATTGGTGTTGGTTGCAATACGAGTCTTTCAGTTCTGCCTTATTTATCTCCCCTCAACAGCAGCAGTTCCCCAGGAAGGTCTCCTAGTGCTCCCTCTGACTATGTGTTCTTACTTGTGCAGGTGCAAGCCCTGGAACAAGCGAATCCCGTGCTATTACAACACTGCAAATGCACTGTGGTGTGAGAGGAGTGTTACGTGTTTAAGGATTAATTCTGAAAGGATGTTAGAACCTTAGTTATATTTAGATCAAAACCCCTGGGGGAGCAACAGTAGGAAAGGGCAGGCACGTGACCTTTCAGGGAATCATGAAGTTCTCACCATTTTTAAGGGACGCAGAGATTTCACATCTGCTGAAGGAATTTCAAATGGTGAATCGCATTCTTCCAAAACCTTCATCTCTCCCTTGTAATTGAGGTCTGAATAAGCAAGCCATCTGTAACAATAAGGATAAAGAGTTATTAACATCATCAGATATATTACAAACACAACGATCTTATTAAAATAATTTTTCTTTCCATATTCATCAGAATTAGACAATGTGTTTTAGATACTGCCAGCACATCAAAATCATGCTGTATCTAAATACACTGGCAATATCAATATTAAAAAGACCTCAAATACTTTTCCTCAATCCAAGCTAAACATGAATGAAAGAGCATAAAATTACCAATTTGTTCATCTGCTTTAAGAAGCCAGTTTGTTACACTAGAGTATACAGTATTGAGGATTAGATACTTGCGTCAAATTTTAACTGGGATTACCACCTTAGGAATTAAAAAGCTTCTAACATCAGTCCCACTCATTTTTTTCAGTGTAAATTATTAAAATATGATCATTCACAGCACTCCCTTGGAAAGGAGGCCATCATAATTTTAATATGAACATTAAAAATACCAAGACTCCTTCAGACTGTTTTAAATCAGAAAGAAAGATGAATGGGGAAGCTGGACAGAACATTAGTAGATCCAATAAGTAATGGAGGAAGAGGCATTGATCCATATGCACAGTTACTTTCTTAAAACTACACACAGAGACTACAAGAAGTTAGAAGTTAGACTAAGTTCTATCAAAACTAAGACAAAACTTTGTTTTTAATTCCTTCACCACCTCAAGCTTCACACATGTATTGTGAGATCACATGGAAGAAGGCTTGGCTCACATGAAAGGGCAAACTCATGACTCTTTTTAACAGAATAGCTAATGTCATTCCGTAATGATTTCTAAGAGCACAGAATTCCCAAACTTCAAGAACTGTGAAGTGTTGGCCGTTTACCCAGGCAACAGACTATTCTGCTCAATATAGGAAAATCCTGGGATACCAAGGGGCCTGTATCATGTTGCATCACCTCTCTCCAGAAAGCCAGGATATGGCTGTAGCTTAAGGAATGCCTGGATGATGTAATACTAATTTTTTGGTATTCAGCCATAGTGTTATTGTTATAACAGGGTGGGTGACTAGGGAGGCAGCATCTATTCTCCAATGAACTAAAAGCTAATGATAGTTGAGCTGCTGCTTCTACTTATCAAGCTACCTGATGATGGAATTATAGAAGACTTCTGCAAGCAACTAGAGGAAAAATGCCTTTAAAAATTTGGTTCCACTGCTAGAAGCCCATATAGCACAATGCTGAAGTGTACAGTTGGGAATACCTACTGTATGTTAACTGATTTGTAGCAAAAAAACCCAAATATCGTTCCTATTGCTGACTTTCACCCCTTGATGTTATCCCTCTACCTGCTAGCAAAATGCTATTCAAAGAGTTCAGTACTCACATTCCTGATTTGACACTTATGTAAGGGTTTTTCTCAACATCCAGTTCTTCTAAATTGGCAACTGCTCTCTGTATGCAAATAGGAAGTCCCTCTGTACCACCAGCTGCCAGGCAGAACTCTACCTCTGGAACACCACAGTCCTGCAGAAACAAATCAAAACGTAAGGCTTATCCACACTTGCAGAGTCTGCCCCATTGCAGCAGGGAAAGGATCAGTAATGTTTCTTTCTTTACCCCCCGTCTTTTCATCCTTCTAACCTAACTCCTGGCTTCATCCAATAGAAGGTTTTTAAATGAATGCTGAGATTTTTAGAAAAGCTAAGGGAAGTACAGTTCCAGCTCCCATCAACTTTTGAAGAAAAACTATGTATTTATGCCTGTTGGGCTACCTTCACAAAAAGCTGTTTGAATACTTGCCAAGTAAATGATTCAACAGTATTTACTGATAGTCAAACCATTCACAGAATCACAGAATTGTGGTGGTTGGAAGGGACCTCTGAGATCATCAAGTC
>JAOXJM010000001.1:97729686-97779680 GCA_026413425.1 Tringa solitaria | reverse complement strand
TGCAGCACTCCAGTCATTTGATTCATCCCACCACGTTTCCATGATGGCAACTACATCATAGCTTTCATGCCGCACAATGGCTTCCAGCTCCTCATGTTTATTGCCCATACTACGTGCATTTGTGTAAATGCACTTTAGCTGAGTGCATTTATACTGAATTTTATTTTTTTTAAAGACAGTGTTTCCAAACCACACATATAGATACATATACACACGCATAACTAAAACTTTCTAGAAATGTCTAGTACTTTGTTCCCACTTTCTCCACTCAGTGATAATTAAGTTCTGTAATACATCTGACTACAGTTTCAAGCCATATGAGTTCAATTTTCTGTCATGTTAAATAACTCTACAGCATTTTAGACAAAGAAAGAAAAAACCAGTAATGGAAAATATTTGTTTTGTTAAGTAAACACTTTAGCAATTTTTCTGTTACTATGGAGCAACAACCTCTGTTACCTTACTGAAGGTTTTCTATTGATAGATACCATGCTGAAGAACAAATTGTTGAACACGTGATCTTCTCTAGAATTTCAGTCATTTTAGTGAACCACGTTAATTTAATAATATTTATATAAAAAGCATTGCCAAGACTTTTCGGCATTCAGACATGTCAAGAATCAATGAGGATCTTCTTTAAGGCCCTGCTTCAGCAGTGCATTGCAGAACAGTCTTGCTATTACAGTGCCTCACACGCAGCTCACATGCTTACAGAGTTTGCTCAGCTGTAGCTGGAAACCTTCAGTTCTCAGTGACAACTTCACAGCACCCTTACCCTCTTGACTCATGGGACCATTTGCACTAGGCCAAAGGGCTTGGACAGCATAAAGAGACCCTGAAAGTCCTAAATGTGGCTGGAAGAATATGGTCCTTGCATGTGTACTGGACAAGAGGGACGAGAAGTTGTCCTTGAGGATGCCCTCATGGAAGCACCTGGTTACTGAATTTGTTGAGGACGCCGGCAGGGTCACATCATGACAGAGATCCCACATGGCCTGTGGCTTCTTGCAGACTTGAAAGGCAAACACAAGAGCTTGCAGAGAAACCCAGCATCAGGGCACAAAAACTCTTAAAGTTACAGCAACTCATCTCACGACAACACCTGCATGTTCTCCCTTTTCACACGGGTTTTGAGTGGAGCTTTCAAATGATGGAGTAACATCCCACCTAGAAACATACTCCTTCTTGGTTAGCAAAGTTCTTTCAGTAGTTATTTAACTGTCAGCAATAAATGTGGCAATTGTAATAGATGACTTCAGGATATTATTTCACTTTCCTCATGAGACCTGAAATAATGCAGTATAGTGTTTTGGCAACTCGTGTTTCCTCTGTATTGTACCTTGCAAACAATGTACATTATTAGTTTTCAGAACAAAAACTGCAATACCAGAATTTTTATTTTCCAATGAGCAAACCCAGAGAAACTAGAAAAAAAAAAGACTTTTCTTACAATGCCACTTTATGGCAAAGTGCTAAGGAACACCATTCTTCAATTCTAAGTGTATTGCTAGACAAGTCTTTTTTTTTAAAAAAAAAAAGTCTTCTGATAATTTTCACATGTATATGTATCTTACTAAATCACAGCTAAGAAATATTTGTTCTTTTTTTTTTTTTTCTAATAATACCCAATATGTCAGAAGGATGAAATCTGTGAATCCAGCAATAAAGCTTGATATAGAAAACCAGAAGTTGCACCTACAAGAATTCCACAAATAGTGATGCCAGACTCTTAATGGTTTCAGATAAAGTCTGAAACAAAGTATTTACAAGACTAGACAAGTGGCAAAATAAAGTATCTTTGCCTGCGGGCTCAGACAGAATATGAGACGGACTATTTTTAATTTTCATTCAGTAGGAGGTTCTTGGGCTTTTTTTTCATTTGAAGATTGGAAAAAGCCAGTCTGTACTCTTTTCAAGTTTGCTTTGCTGACTCTGAAGCTCATGAGGCAGGTTCCACCCTCAACAGATGAAGAATGTAGTACTTCTCCAAAGGGCAGGTAAAGCACAAGCACTCACAATAAAACCTCTCCTGCTTATCACCATCTCCCTCCAGCCAGATTTTGACAGTCATAAAATAACCTCTTCTCATTGCAATGGCATTTTTGTGACTAGATTAAGTCCACAAATTCCTTTTATAAGGTGTCCCATGGTCTTTGTCAAAAACAATTCAAGTACCTATTTTAAAGGTAATAACATGCTTGAGCAAGAAGTACATTATATTTTCTAAGCACTTTTATTTAAAAACACAAATATACATTTTGACTTAAATATTGAGTCTGCAGACTGCAGAAAATGGTAAAATTTAGTATTTCTGTATGAGGTGAACACTATGTATTTGCAGATGTACAATCAAGTGCTATGTCATTAATTTGTATAATTTAAAGCATGTAAACTTTAGCTTGGTAAATATGTGCCCTAGCATGTTCATATTTGCCTGAGCATATTTAATAGGGATCATAAATTTCAGAGGCTTCTTTAACATTCCTAATAAAGCTACCATCTTTAGAAACAAAATGAAAACCACACAAATATGATAGTATTCAGGTTGAGAACTAGATCCTTCAGTCCAAAGCCCTTTCATTTGCAAGGCGTCAAGATTTTCAAATAAGATACCCACATGCAAATCTATTACCACGGAAAACTATTACCATTGTGTTTCAGGCCAGATCCAAAACAGGAAAGTTTCCTCCCTATACCCCCTCCCAGCCCTGCCACCCCCATCACAAGCAGTCAAAACTCATGCCATATTCATTATCCTACTGACACGTCAGGCAAAAACTGAATTAAAAGCACAGCAAACAGAATAGGTCTTTACATTCCTTTCCAATAATAACACACAACCAGCAAATGCTTTGGTAGGTCACAGCCTCCAGGCATCCCACTCTGTCTTCCTTTACTCTGCAGTACTCTCCTCCTACCTCCACACAGTTATCCTGGAGCGCCTGTGCTTCCCTTACAGTCTTTTGGGAGCAGAGATGTTTTCAAAAGCATGGGGAATACTCTCACTAGCTCGCAGAGAAGACAATTCCAAAAAAGCAACACACCTCTTAGCAGAAAGGTTAAGGTTTCTTCTGAAGAGGGTTAAGATGACTCTCAAGATCTTAGCATTAAATACTACTCTTGGTGGCATCTCTGACATTTTTCTAGTCTGATCAAAGAGTTCCACCATAAGTGAAAGGCCCAGAGCCTTCAACCCCCTCAAGGTGGTTTCAGCCGTTTCCTCTTCTTCTGGAACAGCACCAGTAGGGCTAATAATTTGAGAACTGTTAGGTCTTCTCCTTGGAGCTGTAAGCTGCAGCAAGTGAAGCGATCAAAATAGCCTATTTAAATGAAGTAGCCTTTTATGTCAACAACAGGACAAAGAATTACACAAGTCTGGCTTCTTAAGCTAAATGCCAAAACAGTGATGAGAGAAGAGTCCATTGAAAACCAGGCCTAATTAGCTCTGGTATTCACATGGCTGCTAATATAGCCTAGACATGCATCTTACTTTTGATACACAATTTGTCCTTAGGACATGTCAGCTTCCACAGCATTTTTTATTTTGAATCTTACTTTCTGTTGGTCCTCCAGCTTTTTTTATCCATTCATAACTTTCTCCCAGTCCTCCTGCTGCATACCACCCTTGCTATTACCCATCACCACCAAACCAAACTACAGAACTCAACAGGGCTGATAGTAAAATAAAGTAATATTAAGGAAATTAAAGATTGTACTGTCCTGTAAATACCAACTACCCAATGAGATGATCCGAAGCTAGCAGGTGTCCTTCTATGGCATCTGACGAAGTAGTCACTTCTTGAACCAATAACTTCTTTTCACTTAGCAAACCACACACACAAAAAAAGAAACACACCCTTCATGTAATATTGTGAACATTCCCATTACAATAGCTTTGCTTAAGGAGAGTCCACAAGGAATCCAGTTATTCCCTGCCTAACTGTCTTGCAGACAGAGATTATAAACTTCTATTGCAGATCTTGCAAAATAGTGGTTTAAAAGATTACTCCAGAATGGAAATATCGGCAAGTCCTCTCAGCTCTTGTTTTTGGGAAAGGAGCATTTAGGACCCTTTCTGAGTTTCCAGAAACAGATAGAAAAAGCCCTCCGATTCCATAAGATTAATATATGCCTTTGTAGTAGGTGAGAGAACTGACTTGGCTAAACAGATTGCTCTGCAGGAGATATATTGAACCTGCATGTGCAGGCAGCTTTTGCTAGCTTAGGCTCATGTTGACTTGCCTTGGTGGAATTTACACTTCCCATTACTTCAAAGAGGTCTTCTTTTTACTAGTTGCATGATCTGTTCCTTTGGGATCTTTTCCCCCAGCCTCCTAAGTTCCTTCAAATTAAACACACATGGATACATTTAACGTGTGTATCCACAGTAAGTCAAGCCACAGGCTAACCACAAAGCTAACAGAACCTTTGCTTTTTTGGAGGCCTGAAGCCAAATCAGAGGAAGAAGCTACTGGCAGATTGTTTCTCAGCAAACGAACATCTGCCAGTAAAAAATAAAAATAATATTAAATGTACCTCCTACTGTTTCTTTAGTAAACATCTGTTTTTCTCTTCTGGCAAGCCATTTTCTTCTCAAATATTTAGCCAATTTTCAAATCTACTAACTAAAGGCACTGAGCAGCCATTAAACAAGCACCACCGAAAGCCAGTTGAAGAATCAGAAAACAAGCCAGACAGCCCGGACACACAGCCAGTATGACCAAACTGGGCAGGAGAAAAGCCACTGAGCTACCCAGCCTATGAAAAAGAGAATGACAGTAAAACATCTGCTTCTTTAGATCACATACACACAAGCTACCTGAAAAAGAATCAGCTATTTGTCAATTAAAACTAATGCCTATATTTAAAAGAAAAAAAAAAGAAAAAAATAGCACGTTGGCAAACTACATTTTAAAAGTAGTTCCACAGCAGCTGAAGTACAACCTTATAAAGAGGGATTCTTTCACAAATCAAGGTTTAGAGGACAAAACCCACCCTAGTGAGTTCCACACCCACCCTAGCTCCAGCCAGTCGTGTGGACTAACAGCAAAAGTCCTCCCACCAAACAAGCATACATGCTAGAGGTTTAAGTTATACAAGAAACAGTGTTGGTTACTGAACTAGTGTACTGTAATAAAGCTTTCCATCTGTGTTCCATACAAATGAATCACATGCTGGGAGAAGAACAATGCTCGAACCTATTTAGCTGTGTTACTAAGATTTTTATTGAGCAGGATGAAGTTAACCGCAGTGCCTTTCCTATCGAAGGCTTTTCTTTGATACCCAAGACACACCCAGCTTTCCTTGCCTTCAGACTATAGTTCCATTTGTTATTGCGGTATTTCTTTAATTATTTAGCTGCCTTCCACATTATTGATCAATATTGATATTTCATACTGGTCAAATGTTTTTAATTTGTTTAGCTCAAATAAATGTTAACCTCATTATTCATGCTGACAGCCAGCCTCTTTTGAATTTATATTTATTGTTAAGTTTTAACAAGAGAATAAAAAAGCACTTCTAATTGTTATGACATTATGGTTCTGTACTGATGACAAAAAGGTTATCAGTTTTAAAATGACCTCTGTACCAGCAAAGAACAAAGAAACACCACTTTTTCTGAAAAGCTTTCACATTGTGATACAAATGATAATTTTCTCGCAGTAAAGGGCCATTGCCCTGTAAATAACTGGAATGTTATGCTAAACAACAAGAGCACTAAGCCTTCTCAAATCACACGATCTGGGAAATATATTCCTCATTCACTGCATAACAATGGCTGCATTATAGTTAGTTTTAGGCATTTGATTCCCATCCTTTCAACAGAACGCCTTTTAAACTCTGGCTGTACAGAGCGCCAGATGCTGAGGTGTACCACTTGTCCACCCGGAACCCCTACAGACAGCACAAAGCTGCAGAGGGAGCAACAGTAATTTTTGGAGGCTACACCATACTAAGGGGATTGGAAACCCAACCACTAACTTCTGAAAAAGAAGCCATGCAGACACAGTAGACAGATAAGCTTAAGCTTAAGATAAACACTTCTTTGGAAAATACGAATTGATTCCATTTAATTTCAATTAACTGGACAGGTAAACATCTAAAAGGAAAGGAGTCACTGTGTCAGGTAAAGATAGTGGCAAAGAAAGAAAATCCAGCTGCTCAGGAAGAAAGAGAAATTTAGCACAGCAAAATCCCTGGAATTTATCTTGAAGGTGGAAAAAATGTGATTCATAGCAAATTTTAATAAAATCAGAAACACAGCATATACACATTGTCCACTGCCAGTAATACACCACTACTGCAAACACATTAATTATGTATGTGAGTATATTATTAACAAAGTCTATACCTTTGTTACATGTTTGATTGAACCAACTGTGAGGTTTCTTCGACGATGTTTCACGCCCGGGAGATCCCAAAGGTGATCCAGCACAGTCTCTCCTTCTTCTAGTACGTATTTCCGACCCTGGAACTTTGGTTTCTCATAAAAAATCCAACTGTAATAATGATATCATGAACTGAGTTTCTGCTGTTAAGTAAGACTGTCCTTAAACAGAACGTTTGCTGGAAAGCTCAGTAATGAGCTTATCAAACCAACTATCACACCTTTCTTATGCTGTCCCTCAGTAGTCACATTCACTTTAGATAAATACAGAGCTTGTACTTCTGTGCTTTAAAAGTAAAATATACCATTCTCCTCCAGGACGCAGCCTAACATAACTTAAAATGTTAACTGTATAAAAATGCAGCTAAACCACAATGTAAATAAAATGCCTTGTTTTACCAGAACAAATACATTAACTAACACATGAAAACATGTCCTGCTCAGTCAGATACTATGCAAGGCATAAAACATATACATACTAATAACAGCATTCAGTATTTCTTAGGACATGAAAGAAATGTACGCAAAACCAAACAAGGCTGCCTCAAAACTGCATAAATGTGACATGCATTGTTACAACGGCTGATGGTCAGAAACATTCACTGTAAATGCCACCAACTAAATTCCAGTGCAACAACTGAGATGGTCCAGCCCCAGCTTCCCAAAGCAAACTGAGAAACACCTGAAAAATCTACCTTAGAAGTACTTGTCTATCCTTCTGCATCCACATTCCTCAAAGAGCTACATTACAAACAGCAGCTGAGATTGTTCATTTTAAGGTCCTTTTGAAACAGCTACTGTATAATGAAACTGAAGTGTAAAAAAAACCAAACCACCCATTTTCTTTGACAATCACATGCTTCTAGTGACAAGCATGGCTGTTACTATCACAGCACTTCAGGCAAGAAGTTTAAACTTAACTGGGATTCTATTTGAAACTTTCTGTTTGAAGCTATTTCCCAGGAGAAACAATAATATGTACTGCAGCATTTGAAGCCTTGTTTCAAGTTTTTCATTGGTATCAGTCTAATTATAAAGAAAGAAAAAGATACTCTTGCAGATCAGACATGTGTCATAAATAAAAAATGAAAATACAAGAGAAAAACATATACAGTCTTTTGGAAAGACTTCATTTAAATATGACCTGGATTTCTTACCATCCTCTAATTATCCTAAGTAATGCTCCAATGGGAAAGATCCACGAGGTGGTATCTAGCACATCAGAATGAACTTCTTGTTTACTTTTATTGCCATAAATATCATAAATAATAATCTGAAACAACATACAATGCATACGAATGAGGCCCATTTCAACATACAGTATAGAAAGTTATTTTTTGCTTGGAATAAAACCCATTTCACTTTATGCCCACTAAACTGATATGCTACACGTTTTCCCTACTGAACTAAACCAGCAGCTGCTGACAGAAATACAGTAAAATTACTAGTGGGAGGATTTTTAATAATATAATCTCATTATTAGCATGTGCAAGCATATGCACTATTAAAATACAGAAAACTAGACTAATAACTTCAGATGCTTTCCTTTCAAAAATTTTAGTGTAACAAATGATTCCATGTGTCAATTGAATTGTGTGACACAAATTTTACTTACCTTTCCTGGTCTTGGATTGTATTTGAGACTTGCCCTGTCAATCAGGTTCTGAAATTAAAAGGACATGGAAAACAACTATTAACACCTACAACAACGGCATAAAGCATAGACAGACTATTCTGGGTCCACTATTCCTTATATGTACGCAATTGTCACTAGCAGAAACAGCCAAGATTTGTTTCACTGTCATTCAGAGTTGGTGTAAATAGTTTAATAGAATCAAACAATCAGCAGAAAGAAGCAAGTGCTAGAAAGGAAGAACTATTACAAGAGTTACAACTTCTGGAAATGTATTACCCTTTCTCTTTAAACAATAAACTGCATGTTTTAACAGAGGCAAAACCAAAACAGGCCTCTACCACAGACTGAAATATTCCCAGCATCACAGGCAGACTTTTATTCTTCAGTTACGCATTTGGTCAATGTGGCCTTTTCAGTTTCTAAATACTGGAAGACCTGTTTCCATGCCCTCATCTGCCATTGCTTTAAATACATTTAAAAGGAATTTCTCATCTACAGAAGTAGCTATATTACTTACTTGCTGAGCTACAATTTGTAGAAGACTCTGTGATGAAGCAATCAAATAGACCAGTATCAGGTGTTTATATTTTTTTGGACAATACAGCTCTACTAATCTCAGAAGGAGAAGAAAGGAAAGAACAATGTTCGCACAGAAGGCAGTTCCATCATTTTCAGGTTGAAATGTCCTTAACATGGACAAGTCTGTGTTTTGCTACTCTACAGATTTGTTATGATGCATATTTTCTACTTTATTTTCTGTTCATATCTTCTGTTTTACAATTAAGTCACTTTCATCTGTGTGCTGAACCAAGAATACTATGTTTTCTAAATTATTTTATCAGAAGACTTTTTTTTTTAAAGCTATTATCATAAACGAGAGTAATCAGGCTGTTTAAGATCAAAGAATTAAGATTAAAAAGGGAGCAAGGAGAACAGGGAGACAGCAATTTTGAATGTGGGCTAATCACTTTGATTATTAATATGATGTGACACATCTTACCGCTGACAATTCTTCCAGTTTTGGCATGGTGTTGTCTTGAGACCAATGAATCTTTGGCTGCAACATATCCTGGAGAATGCTTCCAAACCTGGTCCCCTTCTCAGAGGAGCAATTGCTGGCAGATTTCAAATACTGGTAGTATACACTTGTAGGAGGAGCCTTGAGAGAGGCATCAGCTTGCTGTGAAACTGGCTTACAAGGTGTCTGACTAAGAGAAGCCACATCTGGAAACAGTTCTGGTTGCTCCTTAGAGTCAAGTTGTTCTTCTGAAAGAAGAGGTGATTGTTCAGGAAACAAAGATCTAGTTTGGTCGTTTGACAGAAGGGTTGTTTTTGAATTCCCTCTCCACTGACTGGAAAGACATTCTTGTTCTCTCTCAACATCAAGGATATTTTCTTCATACGATGATTCTTCCTCCTCCTCATCCTCCATTCCCTCCTCCTCGTCCTCTTTACTGAACCGAGTAGTAAACTGTAAGCGTTCAGAAACTGACTGGAGAAGGGACAGCACAGAATTGTCTTCAGTATTATCTTTAGATGTTCCACTAGGACGGCCTTCTGGCGACACGTCCGTGGAAAGTAAGTCTTCTTGGGAGCTGTCGTCTTCATATATTGGAGACAAAGAGAAAGGATACACTCGACAGCGCTTGGCCTCCACGCTCAGAAATGACTCTGAGCTACGGCTATCTGTTGCTTCATTCAACTTGTTATCCTTCCCATAAAGACAGGCTAGCTCACGTTTATTCTTTGCTCTTTCACCTGGTAGGTGATCTACATTATCCAAAGGCAGAACAGAAGAAGAAAGCAAACCAGTCTGCGTATCATCAGTTGAGACAGCTTTGTTCTCAGTCTGAAGGGCACCTTCATAAATTATAGTAAAAGAATTGTTCTCCCACTGTTCAATTAGCGGAGAAACGGCCAAAAGTTCTGTTGGTTCTTTCATGTCATCACTACAGTCCAGACCATTTTCTTCAAGCTGATTATTCCTCTTCATGTCATGATCCTTCATTTGTACCTGCTTCAGATTCTGATTATTTTCAACAAAAACTGTGTTGAAGCAGTTTTTCCCTTCACTGCCCTCTCCAATAACAGACAATTCCGGTACAGCAAACTGTGCGTTTAATCCAGTATTAACCTCTACTATCTCACCTGCCCCTTCTGCTAGTTCCTCTTTACTCTCCACTGCCTTTGGATCTTCTAAGGTTGTTTTCACTAGTGCAGGTATTTCCTCTGCAGACTCTCTTCTGCAGTGTTCACATGGACTGTCTTCTGCATTGCCTTCCAGAGAACCCCAAGGACTGCTATTGTCTTTGGGTTCACTCTGCATGCTGATACACCCTTCATCAGGCATAAAAGATGACAAATTAACATTTACAGCTTGCAGCAACGTGCACTCTGGCAAATTTGTATTATTGCATGAATTTTTTAACTGCAATGATAGAAGCATCCCTTCTGTCACAGTAGCATCTCTATGTATTAAATGTAAAGATCCATCAGATTTTCTACTAGTTGCTGATACTTCAGCTTTGCCACACAACTCTGCTGCAGCCAGACCTTCACACACCCTCTCATTGTGTTTCTCTTTGGCTGGTGTCATCAGATCTGATTCTGGCCTTGCTGCACTATCAGTGGGTAGAAATCCATTTGTTTGACATGTAAATGCATTATTTGGTATCTTTTCACTTCTTTGGGACCAATCTATGCCATTTTCCATACTATTTGGAAGTAAAGGAAGACCTGAGCAATCTGACTTTTCACAGTTTACAGCTACGTTCTGAGTTTCCGCCTTCTCTGTTGGTTCCTGTGTTTTGGCAGGTAACTTCATATCCCGGTTTAAAATCTTTGGGGTTTCAGCCTTATGTTCGGGCTCAACCTTTTCAGAGGGCCTTTTATTCTCACTGGCTTGCCACTGATTGGATGCCAGTTTTTGTTTGGCTGAGTTAATGACTTCATCAATTATTTCTTTTGCTTTTAGTGCTAGTGCACTATGTAGGTCAATTTTATCAGGGATGTACGATAGTACCTTTTCATCTTGATTATTTGTATCCACTGTTTCATTTCCTGTAAATGAAGATAAGCCTCCTCTGCTGCTCTCATTAAAATGTTTTAACGATGGCACAGTTGACTGGATTTCTTCTGCTTTCAGCTGTACAGTTCCAGCTTTCTGATCATTTAGAATATCTGCATTCATTAAACCATCCTTGCTCCCACAAAGCTGGCAGACACCAAGGGCTTGTTTTGCTATTATTTCTTCTATAGCCAAGCGTAAAACTGAGTCCACGATTTCCTCAGCTTTTTTTAAAAAAACAGCAGCATCTTGGAATTTAGTGTGTCCCAGTCCTTTCCCATCGGTATCTTCCTGTAATTCCTCAGAACAGAGCTCATTTGACTCTGCAGGTGTGGCAGCTGTTTGATCATTCATCACAGAAGGGGCTTCTGAGCTAGCAGAAGTATGGTTACCAAGATTCACCAGTCCCACTGCATTTCTGCACACACTGTCAGTACAGGCTGACTCAGATGCTATTTCCAAAGATTTCGAAGGACAGATGGGTGATGGCATTGCCTCTGTCAAGATACTGCCATCAGCCTGTTGTGCAGAGACCTCCTCTGCCCCATTACCATCTCTGTGACTGGAGGAATAACTATTCCCCTGAGCAACACCCAATGTTTCCAAGACAGAGATGGAAAGATTAGAGGCTTCTCTGGATCCCAGAATAGGTGAAGAGGGCCTGGGGATGCAAACACTGCCCCCATCTACTCCAGCAGCAGAGCAATCAAGTATAGCTGCAGTAAGCCCAGGTTCCAGAGAACCAGCCAAGCATGAAGCCCTCAGGTCTTCTGAGCAAAGTGGTGCTTCAGTCATACTGTCCTCAGGGATTATTCTTCTAAACTCAACAGCTGGAAAAATAAAGCTGTCCTGTTTAGAAGGAGCAGACCATCTAGCAGTCTGGCCATTTTCAGAGTTCGCAGCAGGAGAAGGCATTTTTCCTTGGTTAACAGATGAAGAATCAAGTACTGTGGGAGATATCCTGGGCTTATTGCTGTTTTCCTTCTTGGAAGAAAAATTAATTTGCCTATCTTCAGAAATGAGTGGAAATTCAGAAATGATGTCAACATCAACATCTTTTTCACAGATGAAAGCAGAATGGTTGGTCAAAGGCCTTTCTCTGTATCTTAAGGCAGAATAAGAAGCCTCCAGAATGTTTTCTTCTGACTTAAAAATATGAGAGGGAAGTTCAGAGACATAATCCCTATACTCAGAAGGAACAAGAGCTACCTCAGTCATACCAGTCTTGTCATTTTCAGAAGCAGCAGGAGTATGATCATCTGTCCTGTCAATGCTGGTTAAAGGGCAAGGTGCAGGCTTTGCTGTGTTCTCTTCTGTGAGTATAACTAATGCCTTGGCAGGAATGTCTTGAAGAGTTTCAAGGGAAACAAGTCCACAGTTGAGGACAGGAACTGAACTTTCCAAGAGGCTCATCTCTACAGGCTCAAAGGATTTGCTCTTCTCACACTCAAGATCAGGATGAGGAACAGTCTCTCGCACATCTTTTAAACTGACTTCTCTTTTCTCTGTAGCTTGATTTAGGGTCTTGCAACTAGGATGAAGAGAAGCTGAGCAACATCCTCCAGTTTCAAAAGAAGACTCGTCAATAACAGAGAGAGGTGCTGTCAGCTCATCCAAGTTAGACTTCATACCCTCACACACATGTATGCATGATGATACATTGTCATGGTTTTCTGCTGCAACTTCAGATGAAACCCTCACTGTTTTCACACCCTCAGTTTCTAGACAAGGTAAACCAGTCTGCAGTGTGGCAGTACCCTTCGAATTCTCCACAAGGATTAACTGGTGATCATTTTGTACATGCACTTGTTTCCCTAAATCACTCAGTTCTTCATTACAAGTCTCCCTGCCCATGACTAGATCTTCATCGTTTTTAATAGATGACACCAAAGCAGTTAGATTACCTTCAGCTACGCATTCTTCTCCTCTGGACTCCATGCTAAATGAAGTGGGTATTTGTTCATCAAAAGGTGAAAGAGCAGTAGCAAGAAAGTTCTGTGAATTTTGCTCTCTTTCTAGAGCTGCCACAGTTTTCTGTGTATTGCTTTTTCTTGGATCACTGTCTTTATTTGCACTATTTGTACACTGATCTGCTTGCTGCTGAAATGTAGTGGTACTGGAATGAAGCATCCGGACATCCAACGTTAGCTCCGAGTGACTATCCATTTGATGATTACAGCAATGTCCTTCCTTACTCACCTGTATTTCTTCAGTAACTGTCTTATTTTTTGATTTGGCTGAATGTAAACATTCATCCTGTGTTTCCTGTGTGGACTCCTTATTAGCTGTTTTATGACAATTATTTGCTTTGTCAAAGTTAGAAGTGGCATTTTTGCCTGCCTGAAACTGAGCTTCTGCTTCTCCCAGCAGTCCAACTTCTTTTCCAAGCAAATCACTTGCAGAACTCATGTTAAGGGAACTATTAATCTGGGAAATGGAACTGGTTATGATGTCATTGTTTCTGCTACTAGATGACATAAAGGAATCTAGTGAACATGTCCTTTTAACTTTTGTTGCAGCTAAAGCAGGTTTATGTTTTAAGTCTGTTTTGTGAGATGATTCAGTAGATGAAGTTGTTGTCTTTGCAGTTATTTCATGTTTACTGGTACCCATGCAATGCTGAGCATTACCAGGCTTTTTCCTTTCCATTTTAACTGCAGAAGAATTTACTATGACATCATCTTCATGATCTTTACCCTCATCTTCTCCATTTTCTTTTATTAAGTGTGCTGATTTCAGAGAGACAGTTGTTTGGATTTGTCCATTTTCTTTGACCATTGAACCATTTCTGGCCTCAGTATGCTCTTCTCCTTTTTCAGCCATTTCTGACTGATTCTTCATTAGCTGCCTAATCCTTGCAGAACCTCGATATGTTGCATAAGTGATTGCAGGTGCTTCTGGCTTCCGTTGCATCTGCCTGTAACAAAGATCATCATTATCAGCACAAGGAAGACCATCTAGATTGCTAGTATGATAATAAAGGTTAACACGAACTGTAGATCATAGAATCATAGATTTGTCTAGGTTGGAAGGGACCTTTCAGATCATCTAGACCAACCATAAACCTAATGCTCACAAAAACCATCACTAAACTGTATCTCTAAGCACTATATCTGCCCCTCTTTTACTATACTGTTCTCCTCCGCAGGTTAGCAAACTGTAGATTGCATACAATGCTGTTTTCCTGCTCTTCCTAAATACAGGTTTGTGTGACAAATGATACATACACTAGCTTTTACTGAAAAAGCCAACTTAAACTATAAGCAAAAAGTAGATGTTTCTATAAACAACTTCTATCATTTGCTTTCTACTAGAGAATGGAATTACTATTTACAAATGTCACTGCAAATTAACACTTGCAGTGACAGAAATAAGCATGCTTTTGTGAAGAGGTTGTACCCTACTAAAGCTCTCAATACACTGTTAAAGAACAGGACCAGGAGAAGCAAAACATGTGGAGGAAATAAAGTATACAACAGGAAATGCATTCTGAACCACAGGTTAGTAAGGAAAGATAGTGAATGGAGATCAGGTAAGAAGAAGACTGCCTGAAAGCTGGAGGAAATACCAAAATGAGAAGCTTCGAAATGTGACACGGGCTTGGTAGATTTAGCCATTCATTTATTAGCAGGAAAAATGAACATGAAAACTTACAAACAAAAGAATCACTATGGAAAACCTGTAAACCTCATCCTTCACTGCTCTTTCTGATACGCTAAGGATAAACTCAGAGCATGTCACTCTCAATTTTCTGAAAAGGCGGGGTTTTTTTCTTTCTTAAAACTAACAGACATCACAGATACTCACCATTCTCTCTAATACTTCTGTCCTTCCCCCCTATTTCCTATAACCCCCTGTCAGTTCAAGAATTCTTACAAAAATCAGGCAGTGGTAATATGAAATGTGACTGTCAGCTTTTCCTTAGGACAAAGATGCTCAGATTGTGCCAAAATTCCATTCTACTCAGCTCACACCTAAATTAAGAACAAACTCTTCTCCATTCTGACCCTATGTCTGTTAACCTGGTGGCTGGAAGTGGCCCTTCACCTGTCTTGGAAACTGTCATACTGCTTTCAGAAGAGTCTCTTGAAAAAAAGAGTTATCTAAGGTTTTGATTTCTAATATAAAAGAAATGCAATAAGTAAAAAATATCTTTAAAGCATTTTCAAAAGCTCTGCAGCTTACCATTAGTTCACATTTATTGAGAATTTATTACAGTTCTAGAGTTGAGGACAAATAATTTAAGTGAGAACTAGAGCATAAATTTACTAAAAAAAACTGAACAGCAAAATAAATAGTTTTGTTAATTTGAGCATCATCGAGTAGCTATAACTTAAAATATTGTCTATATGGATTTTGAGTATGTATTCTCTCAATAGGCACAGAAAAATATAGAAATTGAGTGGATTTACCAATCTGAAATAGAATCTATTTTCTGTCTTGGTTTCAGAGGCCCATCTTACTTCAATAATAATTTTATTTTGAAGAGTGAACTTAATACTATTTAAAATCACCAGTAAACTCCCTCCTTGTGAAGTATTTGGACATGCAGATTATAAACACACTAAAAGCTAATTTATTCATACACATAAACATTAAAACAGAGATATAAACACTCATTTATGTGTATGTTTTACATTGCCAGGTATATTTAGACTAATGCCAAAATATGGGAACTTAGACATTATAAGAACTTGAAAATTAAATTTGTATTGGGATGAAATGCATTTTGCTCCCTGGTGGAGGCCACAGCAGAATGTCACTATAGGTTTTATTAGCCAGGTATATTAAGTTATAGAGGAAACAGGAAATTTGTGTATCAACACCATGTCTCCCAAGCATTTGCAATGTTAGGTACCAATATTTAATCTTCTGTAGCACTGTTTTGGTTTCCAGATGTACCAACAGTGGTAGCTGCTAAACATGCACACCCCTAGTTTAAGCTGCTGTCTTCAGTGTTCACACCTCTTCAAAGAAACATACACATTTCTGAGTGGAAGAAACCAAAACACAGCAGGAGAAAGGCTAGTAGAGAAAAAAAACAAATGATAATTTTTCTTTTCCTTTAAAAAACAATTACAGAAAATTGCCTTCTACATTAGAAAATACTTTCCAAAGCTCCAGGGACCCTCAAAGTCTCTTAGGGGAAGGATTTGTTGATTTCTAAAGTACACTACATTCACTCATCATCAAACAGTCACAGCCATATTAAAACTAAGTCTTGAGAATATAAGACCTGACCATGCTCTCATTCAGAATTAACCTTAGCTGGAAGAGGAGAAGTTACTCAGTAAATCAGAATGGGATCAAAATGTTTTAAATAATCACTATTAAGCTTTTACAAAATTCATCAGCTCTCCCATTCTTTGACCAACCATAATAAAAGTAGATCTATGACCACCCTGAATCCAGACAAAATTTATTTCAAGAAAACAAGCAGAACACAGGTTGGTACCAATCCGCAAAAAAAAGTTTTATGGATTCTTGAAAATGAAAACTGTAATGATACATGTTTAAAGTGAGCACAGTAATGGTATTGCGATGCACCAAAGACTCATTATCATCACAATGAAGACTTTCTTTTTTTAATAAATGGCTTGATGACAATTAACATTTGCTGAGCGTCTTTCATCCTGCTGTTGATATTTTGTCTGATATGCAGTAGGAAGAATTCAGAATTTGTGTATAAACACGTGACAAGAACCAGTGCTTGACACAAACCTGCAAAATGCCCTTGTGTTTGTCTCCCACATCCAACTTTGCCTTCAAATTTCCCCCTCAGCAATTCTTAAATCCAAAGCTTCCAGAAATAGGACAAATAAGGTAATTTTACAGAATACAGCCTATGCAGGGATGACAAGGAGAACCCTGCATGAGGGGGTCCTATACTCATGCTGATTTGAGTCACAAATCCCAACAAAAAATTATACTATTTATAACACATGGTCAGGCAAAACAAACATACGCAGATATTTCTCTTTGCCTATGTGGTACCTTTTATCATTTTTCCCAATTCTTTTTGCTCTCCGTTTGTCCTCTGAGGGAATTTTATGCCCTGGTTGATTAGTACAAATTCTGAGCAAGACTCAGAGTAATCTGCCCTATGGAGCTCTGTACACAAATTCAATCCTGACTAGCTGAAGCACCGCTTCAGCTGCAGAGCCTCATTCAGTACTTGGCCTCTGCCAGTGTATCCTAACACACAGCTCTGCTTTTCTGCAGACTTGCCTCTACCAAGACTTTCTGCAGTGGATGCTATTTTAAGAGGGAACCAACCTCTCCTCCACAGACATGGCAACTTCAGGATCTCTGACCTTTGATAAAGAATTTGCTACTCAGTATATTATAAAAAATTTGCAAAGTGAACTTTTAGTCCTAATGCATTTACTTTTAGAGCACACAGAAGTGTGTTCAATCTGAAAGCTCACATACAACAGCAAGACATTTAAAAAATGAACACCCATGTTCCTATGTGGCAGCAGCAATTCAGCTCTAAGTCTTATGAAATAGATTTAGAAGCAGCCTGTGTCACAGAAAATCTTTTGAAAGTGTCACTAGAGACTTGTTTCATAGACATTTAAAGTAACAATTCATTTCTGATCACCAAAAAAATATGTCAGTTCAGGACTTACCTTAAAAACTCTTTGCAACTTTTATTTTTTTTAAACTCATTTGAGGATACAGATGAAAGCCTGATTATACACAGAACCCAGTGTGTATTCTGTCATATATTTCAAATACTGG
This sequence comes from Tringa solitaria, assembly GCA_026413425.1. NCBI lineage: Eukaryota > Metazoa > Chordata > Aves > Charadriiformes > Scolopacidae > Tringa > Tringa solitaria. Next base: position 97,761,845 of record JAOXJM010000001.1, on the reverse strand, counting down.
AAGATTCCCTCTTTCCCTTCTTCACAGGAAGCTATTCAATTCCCTATAAAGCCTTAATTCAGTTTCACAAAAGACTGTTTGACAGCAACAAGAGAGGATGTCAACATGAGTTACATTAAATTTGTCAAAAGTAGGTGCTTGTAGAGATTTCTTCTATTGTGAAAGAGAAACAAGAAGTTCAAGGGGGGGCTAACCCGAGAAGGAGAGATGAACATTTTCTGATGTCTCATATGACAGACATCTTGTGTAACTTGCCCAAAAAGTGGCAATAGTTATAAAAAAATCTTGTTAGTTTTGAAGCCCTGAAGCAGGAGTAAACCTACTACCTTGAATGTCTCATCTCAGTGCATCCATTAAGACTACATTGCTTGCATCTTTTTCAGGTGTATGTCATCAAGATGGTGACCCCTCCAATCTTCGTATTTGTAACCTACAATAACGTAGAAAGCAGACAACCCTAGACTATTTTCAAAAATATGGAGGAAGATCATACAGCATGATACAGCACTACATGGGTACAGCACCTCAGATCCTCATGCAGCACAAATTCATTTGTACAGCATGACATCCACTCTACAAAAACCGTTACATCCAGCTTCCCTGCTTAGCTCCAGGCTCACTAGCTCAGGCTCAGCAGTGCCGAAGTGTAAGCATACTGCTGGCTGGCCTGTTTCTGCACCATGCAACATTTGGCTCTCCCAAGACATGCAATGACTATTTTCTTCCTCATACCTCACTCTTCTATATATTTTCTCCACAGCCCAGCAGTCTCCTACTTTTTCACACATACGTGTGCATGTTGCCCCTAATCTCCTCTCATAGACCCTTTAGAAGTAGCTGCCAGAGCAGAAAGATCTGCAGGCTACAGGCTGAAAACCACTGATGTAAATCAGTACGTCTCTTGTGGTTCCTGTCTACCCCTCCCTGACTATTTTAAAATTATGCTATTGTTTGTTTTAATTTTTTCCACTTAGCTTTTTTCCTACTGCATACTTAACTTTTTTTTTTAATTATGTTAAGATCCTTTGTCTGAAAACAATTGTCTTAAAGTCACTTTGAAAAACTTCCTGGTGGAATCCAACTTATCCAGCCAGCTGGTTTCTACACTCATGTCAGATATTCATAAATGGAAAAAATAAAAGCCTTACTTAAAAAAAGACATCGTGGGCTAACTGAAAAGTTGCCATATACAACTTAGATGAAAGAAAATTATTTTTTAGCCAGAGGGGATAGCTTAATGATTTAAATCTGAAGTTTGAAATACCTAGTGTCCTGGGACTTCAAAATGTGTATTTCTAAAGGTCAAAAGTTTGGCTGAACAAAGTGATTTGCACAGTTGATTCTACAGGAAATTTCAAAGTTAATGTTCTGTAAGGACAATTAAGAGTCAATGACAATTTTAATAAAACCAAATGTAGTCTCTGTGACCTAGCAAGGAATGTTTTTCCTTCCGCTTGCCCTTCACGGTACTACTTCTTGATTATCTTCTACATCTGGGAAAGTAATCCTACTCTTTGAGTGTGAAGGAAGAAAGTACAAATCAAGGCTGACCCAAAACAATGGCAGCTGCAGAACCAATACCAGCACAAAGGGCCTGGGATCACTCCCAGCTCTTCGCTGCCATCTTTGCCCAGTACCCGGCAGCAGCCGACCTTTCTGCCCCACACCTGTGGGAAATATCCATGGACACCTACCTACTACTGTCGACCCAACCCGATAGTTCAACCAGCTCTCCCTCCCTTCTCTTCTGTCACGCTCAGATATTCAGGTGCTCTAACGCCTTTGACCTGCCACTTCCAGGGAGCATGGACAAGCCCGGCTTGCGCGGCCTCTGCAGCAGTTTGCCACATACTGCCTCACGTTGACGTGTGAGGAGGGGTTACAAGATGCTGTGAATCCCAACGAGAAGCAAATTGCATTCAGAAGCTGAATGGCACAAAGTTACCTTGTGAGAGATGGCCTCATCTTCGGGCACAGAGCTGTAATACAGGCTGGAAAGGACTCCAGGAAATCGTCCAGTTCAGCCCCTGCTCCAAACTGAGCCAACCAGACCAGGGTGCTCAGGGCCTTGTCCTACCACTTCCGAGAACCTCTGAGGAGGGGCCTTTGGGACAGGAGCCCAAGGGTTTGGCCACCCTCATGGTGTCTTTCCCAATGTCCCACATTCCCATTGCCTCTTGTCCCAACAGTGCATGTCTCTGAGAGGAGTCTTCCTCCATCTCCTCTAAGGCCTCCATGAGAGAGCTGAGGAGAGCAGTAAGGTCTCCCCTTAGCCTTCTCTTCTTAAGGCTGAAGAAAGCCACTCCTCTTGGCCTGTCCTAGTATGTAACGAAGAATTAAAGCTAGGACACCCCTCTACTCTCAAGTAAAAGCATAGATTCAGATGCATTAAGGAAACTAAAGGTTTTGACATCAGAATGCCAGAAACAAGGAAGTTATTCTTCCCTTTCACAAGGACTGATGGCAGGGGGAGTCAGGCAGATATATCAGCAGGAGATTAGACTGGGACCTGCCTATGAGTGTTATACAGGTGCTGCGTGTGCTCTGAAGAGGCAACCAAAGATGATTATGTAAAGTTCTAGCAGCCCAACTGCCTACTTAAAGCAGGAATCTAGTGATGCCTCTCTCTGACACTACTTGCCACCCCAACAACCATAAAGATGAAGGTGTGAGGATTAAGCCCTTACTGACAAGCAAAGGCCTAGGAGGCCTGAACAATTATATTGCAGGTAGCTCCTTAACTTCAAAATCACACTGTAAAAATGTAAACAGTTGAAAAAACGTATTTAAAAAGTTCAGTGGAAAAAACAACCCAGTGAATTCATTTTCAGCTTAATTAATTTAGCTCAATTTTGTATCGTGCATGTGTTATTAATTGCTCTTAAACTACGAAGCTTTCATCCTTCAGGAACACAGAAATCTTTGCTTTCGTGCCAACAAGAACCTTTCCTTTGGCCCACATCCCAGCTCTGGGCAGGTACCCTTCTCTGGCAGGCAGGCCTGGGCCTGCATTTCTCCTACGGCAGAGCCCTGAAATTCACCCACGCCACTGTTGGAACGGGCAGCTAAATCTCAGCACAGCACACCTATCTTGGCAAGGTCTCTGCTGACCCACATAGGCTTGGGCTCTCATCAAAATTTGAACATCTGTGAGTACTGCTAAAGAGTACCTTGTTCAGATTAAGGTATGCACAGAGATGTGTCTGGAAGAAGAGATTTAAGAATAATGAATCCCTTTTCTTACGTGACCTAACACTAAATCCTTCCATAGGAGTCTGGGTAAACCCCTGAAGGCCTCCATCCATAGTTCACCAACAGAGTTAGGGGCAGGATGATCCTGATCCTTCCCCAGGGCAGCCTTCCACATCAATTTTGGGCCATATTTGACTACATATTGATCCTACAAGGGTGGAGCTACCCACATCTTTTATACCCCCCTCTCAAGCAGTAGCAGGTCACTCTCAGCAATTACTCCCTGTTCATCTGATCACCTGCAACTGAACACCACCACTTTCATGGTTGGTTTTTGAAAGCAGAAGCCAGAAAGCCATCAGAAGATGAATTACTACATCTCTCTCCCTTTCCCCACACCAAGATGCATACACCTCTACCCCTCACTCCTCGTGCTGCTTCAAGTGCCCATGCAATTCAAGTGCATCAGGGAATTAAAACCAAAAGTAATCGATCTAGGTCCAAACAGCAGTGCTTGGAGGCATGCAGGGCACATGCTGGCAGAACCACCCCAGGTCGGCAGCTGTCCTGGTGTTCCCCAGAGCCACCACCAAGACAATCTCCTACTACGAAGGGCAACAGCTGTCTCTCCCATCTCTGACGGGCTGTATATTACTATATAACTATACATAGCTGTCTGTAAAGTTAGAATCTTTACGCAGGTGTTATTATAATAAAGTAATCAACACAGTACTCTTGTTTCCTTTTTACTGCTATCACCCAACAGATGCTTTCAAAAATCAATGGACACTGCCATGCTGTGTTTACACTTATGGTTTTAAATGTTCAGGTCCTTTATGTAAAATAGGCCCTGGGTAGGCAATTACACAGAAGGACATGGCTCTGACCACAAAGAGGATTTGATTTCAACAAATACAGCAGCAGCAGCATCCCCACTCTTCTACATTATTCCTCGGGAATTACCTAGTGAGACCATTGCTTGACATTAAGTGATTTAATTTCCGTTCATTGTCTGTCAAAGGCACCTGTAGGGAAAGATGAATACTGCTGCTACTGACTGAATCAAAACCACAATGTGCAATCCGTCAGCCAAATTAAGGGCTGTTTCTGTATCACCACAAGCCTGCATCTGAACAGTAACACAAAGGTGAATTACATTAATCAGAATTATGTAGACCTGAAGGATTTTATCAGATGTATTTCTAACAAAGCAAAATAAAAGGCCAGGATTTTTGACAGTTCTAAGATGGGAAATACTATGCAGTTAGATGTATAGCAACAGATTTACTAGACTAAAACAAAACAAACCAAAAAACCCTCACAAAACCCAACAAGCTATAACATAGAACTCTAAACAGTCTGAAATTTGTCTCTCCTTGAAGCCTTTCTGAATGAAATTGCTTGCAATGCTCTTGCTAAACTATTAGGAAGACTTGGCTCCTGGTAGGGTACAAAGTGCAAAAGCACACTGTTTTGAGCATTTGCTTTGAAATCACCCTTGCTTCTGTATTAGCTATGGTTAGAAAATCCTTGCAGTTGTGGGGTTGGGAGCTCTTTCTCACTTTTAAGTCCAGAAGGATCATAACAGTATGGACAAGCCAGGATCTTACATGTTTTGTCAAACTGGGGTATTAGCATCTTAACCAATGGTCAGGATTTTATAATCAAAACATTTAGAGTGGGTACAACTTTGATTTTCATCTCATCAACCGTGTTCAGCAATGCAATAAGGTTTCTTGCTGAACTCCAGAACAAACTGTGCTGTCTCACAAGTACTACTGTTTTGCACATCATTATACCCAACGTCCACTTACTGTTACTGGATGCTACAAAAATACAAGAATCTACTAGAAGACAGGCAAATGGCAAGCCGTCAACAAAACAGATCTGGGTCATTACTTTTTTTTTTTTTTTTTTTCTGGAGTTATAAAAAAAAAAGGGAAAATAAATTGTCAGAGTGGTGTTCTCAGTCACCTGGAGAAAATACTGCTTATTACCATGACTGGTATTCTTGAGAGGATGGTAAGTATGCACTGCAGAAGTCCATTCTCAGGAGCCTTACTGAAAGAGCTTCAATTCTTCAGCTAAATCGTTGCTTGTTAGTGAAAGGCAATATGTGCAAGTGAAAAAATTTTACATTATAGGAAAGAAAGATAATAGGGGCAAACGCATGTTTTATTTGTCACCTACTTTATGAAATCTTGATCTCTCTCACACAGGCTTTCAGCAGTGAGAAATAAGATGAAGTGCATAACTACTGTTCCATGATTTTATTTTAAGGGCTTACTTCAGGAGTGCAAAGGCTACAACTAAACATAAACTTTCCACTTTTATACTTACCCCTCTGCCACTGGGGACTATTCTACACAAAAGCTGCCATCTTACTTAAGTAAGAGATTTTTCTACACTTAGCAGCAAATACATTACTTTGCTTTTTTCTTGCAGTTAGAGATGAATAAGCATTACTTTAAAACTGTATTTTATATTTTACCCACCTCGCTCCTTCGTCATTAACCTTTTATAGGACACTGCAAGCCCGATTGCTTGCTTCAGTTCTCAATGGCAAGGAAATCTTCAGTCATTCAAGACAAACGGAAGACTAAGGTTTGCAATAACTGGAGACTTAGACAGTCCAACTCTCCTCACCCATCTTCAGTGCTGCAATTATTATGTTACTGCCCACAGTAATTGTGGTCTGGAGACTTTGCCAAATATATCATGGTTTTGTCCTCCGTGCTTCTCCTTTACCGCTTGTCATGTCTGGATTAAAGGAGTAGAAGTCCTTAAGGTACAATTACCTCTGAGCTAACCAGCCAGCGTTGATGAGGGAATAACGTGGCACCTTTTGTCCCTCACAAACATGTAGTCCACAGACTGAGCTCATGAATTCCATTTTCCTTGGCTCAAGGCCTGGAAACTTGAGTCTTTCCCAAGTGCCAGGCTTCCCACTGAGGGCAAAGTTAACCTCAGTCTACAGATCAGAGCAGTCTGATTTTCTTGTATTTTGCAAAACATTGCTGGAAGGATGTAAGGTTAATGAAGTTGTCTTCGTAGAGACATCTGAGACCATTTGGTAGGTATTTTAGTTCTGAAAGATTGCTTGGTTTGTTGTTTTTTCTGAACAACTCTAATGGGGATTATGCAATCTAACAACTGTCCCTTTTTCACTTATCATTGCAACCTCCTCCCTAACCACAGATAAAGTCTAATTTAATATTTAACAGTAGTTTAGAATTAATGAATTCATTTAAATGTTCCTCATTACAAAGGAAACAGTGTGGTCTTAAAGATCTGTAAAGCCCTCAGCTTCCATTTGCCTCTACATTAAATGCTAAAATTGCAGTTTAACATAACAATCAATGGAATCAATAGTACCTTTGAATTTATATGGATGACTAGCATGTCTCATCTGTCTTCTGGGACCCAGTCTTCTGAGAGATTAGCAAAAGACCACATTCACACCATCCCTTCCCTTCATGGTATCCAAGGACCTTCCTGTTCTTTTGTGCTACATCTTCCCCATCGTTATTCACGTGCTTTTAGCACCCACTTCCAACTACTTCTTAATAGTTTCTACAAAACTATCTAGCCAATCATCAGCAATCAGGAGCACTTTTACAGTTTAGCTAAATGAATACCAGTTAGTATATTTAATAAAGAAGCTAGCTAGTACTGAAAAGGAAAAAAAACCTGCTCTATATCCTTTAAACTTTTATAAGCTAAAAGAGAATAATCTTGGCATAATTACTTCCATGAGAGAAAAAAGAACTATCCTTGACTCAAACTTTTGAAAAGGTAAACAGTGCAAACCTCTGCTTCCAAATTGTCATTTTAATTTCTCTTAACTAATTGCTTCAGAAACACAGTTCACATTGGGTAGTCAGGCATAGAAAAACATACACAGAAGTTACAGAGATTGTCTAACTCGTTTGTATCCTGAGCCAAAAAGGGCAGAATGTACACTGTACTTTTGAGAATGAGTTTGAAAGGAAAATGACTGGTTTAATGTTTGCCTGATTTTACAGCAGTAACAACAAAAACCACACAAGTCTTCTTCCACATAAAAAAGTAATTTTCCATGGAAAATCTCCATTGTGTATATAGACCAACTTACCCCTACCTCCAAACTAGCAACACACATTTTTATATGCTTGCCTGACCATGAGACAAGTAAACTATAGTAGAGAAGTATCCACGCTGATTTGCATAGGTTATCTAACAACATAGGACAATGTAAAAACACTGTCAACTGAAAAAGCCAAATGCAACTTTGATTTCAAGAAAACCAAAACAACTTAAAAATATTTGCAAAGAGCAAGGACACTTCAGTGAGTTAATACTCACACTTTCTGAATTCCGTAAGCTTTTATTAATGGCTTAATAAAAATCACTGTAAGAAGCAAAGGACAACTGAGACGATCTGACCCTCTGAACTGTGCATACAGGCTGCCCAGCACCTTTATCAGTTCACTGCTCAAGACCTACTCAAATGCAGCAGTACAAAATGAGCAGAGGAGCGAAACAAAAAATCCCAAGACATTCTGTCACTTCCACTGCTCCTACTCACAGGCCTGTAGGCATCAATAAAACAGGACAGTCAAACACAGCTCATGCGTACGCTTTGAAAAGCCAGCAACAGTCAGAGGTTTCTAACTGGAAGGAAAGATGTGCACCAGCTCCTTATTGCATCAGCCAGGGAAATGGAGAGGGGGGAAAAAAATAAAATACTGACTGTGTAAGGGCTGACCACAGCTGCCTCTCACCCACTTACTGCAGGCTCCAATTGCCATGTTACGTTCACTCCATACCGGGCCTTCAGTCGAGTCTCCAAGATTTGTATTTGTCTGAACAGATAGGAGAGACTCAAGGTAGGTTAGAGGAGTACAGCATATAAGATGATTGACTTCATTGGGAAGAGAGTAAAAAAAAAAAAACAAACACCTGCACAGATGACAAACTACTACTGCACACTGAATAACAGAGTCAGTAGCTGTGGGCGGAGAGAATGAGAAAAAGAGCAAACATTTAAGAAAGTACAGCAGAAAGTATGCTGAGATACAATATGGAAGAAACTACATGGAACGAAGTAAAAAATGAAAAAGATCTATTAATATCTACTGTCTCTTTGAGGCAAGGAGTGGCTTTTCTTATATCTCTGCATAGCCCCTGGCACAATGGCATGTGACTTACCTGTCGGTTTGCAGAGTATACTACAGAAACAGCAAATAGCAGCAAGAGACTGACGCAGCAAGCCAGCCTGTCCAACAGGTTTTAAGAAATACAGTTTGTTCAGGAACTAAGACTGAATAACATAATGCTCCTAGGTCTCTCCAGATAACAACTACGGGGAGGAGACATTTTCTTCTATATCGTGGTAAATGAAGTGGTGGTGCTGGGCTGCAACATGCAGTTTGGAAAAAGTATCAGTCAGATTGTCCTACTATGATAAGAATCTGTAATAAAAACCAGTTGACCACGTCACACACCAAACCAGAGTACTTGCAAGAACACAACCCCTATTATTACTATTAATTACAGATAGTACTGTATTTTGTTGGTGGAAATACAGTCTTAAGTTCACCTGAATAGGTATCACATCAACTATTCGTATCCTGATCATGAAGGTGAATGACAGACACCTCCAATCATTAGTCTACTGAACAATAAATAAGGACAGAGTGCTGGAGACATCCCCAGTATGGAAGTGAAATTCATTAAGTGGCTACTTTGGGAATCTCTGACCTCCTATATGGAGGTGAAACACTCCACATGCCACAGATAAATATTCTGAGCACAACTCAATTTAGTTATAATCCTCAAAAGAAAAAAAAAACACACCTAGGTGTTTCTTCTCAGTACATCATCCCATTTTGCAAAACAAGCAGAACTATGATATAATTACTGGTTACCCCAAATCATTACTTTAAGCTTAAATTTGAAATAAATATCCTGGGCACTATTGAGAATCTGAGTAAACATTATGTACAGATTAATTGCCTGTGGACATGCCCATATTATACACACGTATCAAAAACTGGACAGATACCCCACACATACATGCATTCCTAACTCCAAACCTATGCTGTACTGGCCTACACATAGTCAAATATTCAGCATAAAAGCTACAAATATTTTTGGAATACTATTACTTACGTTATGCCCCAGTCAGAAAGATTTTGTAATGTACAGTGTGGACCACAGCCAATGTTTTTGCTTTTCTACTCTCAAACACACATTGGTGCCCTTGGCACCATTTTTTTTTTTTCAAATCTTTTTTTGAAACATTACAGGACTGTTAAGGATGTTCCATATTTAGGCTAATTGAGTATTTTATATAACTTTCTTTACATTACAGGAAAACCCCAAAGAACAAGAGGAAGCAAAACACATAAGCAAAAATCACCAAGTCAAATAAACCAGGAAAGATAATTTAAAAGCAAGGAAACCTTACTTGGAGAAGTAAAACCAGTGAACTAGGGAGTTATAAAAAGGACCAACATTCAACCTTTATTTAGCCCACAGTATGGATGGAAATAAGCACTTTACACTTTTTTTTTTTTTTTAAAAAGCAGATCTACAATACTAATTGTATTTCTAAATGCCAGATCTTTAACCTCTCTTAACACTTAAGACAGTTCTACACTGGATGTATCCATAGTCAGGAGACTTCTAGAAAACCTGTTTTTAAGTTGTATTTTGTTGCAGCTGACTTCTCATTTATTTAAATTAGTTGCTACTAGAATTTTGCACAAAGTTGAGTCAGGGACACTCCAACTATCCTTAGAAATGATAGTCATTTGTCAGTCAGCAGAACTTAGACAAAATAGTTCTGGGCACGCACATTAAGGTATTTAATACTAAGTTATAAAACTTACTTTTGTGCATCTGCAGATCGTTTCCGGCCTCCTTGCAGATCCTGTGAGATATCTTTTCCAATATTATTTAAGATGGCATCATCTTTATTTACAGAATCCTCTTTTATTCTAGCTATAGAACAGATAGGCTCTTCAATTCTTGGACGTTTTGGCTGCACGCCCTCCGGAAGGGTATTTGTGTTCTGTAAATCCTTTTCACATCTGTTGGGTTCATCTTGGAAGGTGGAGGGTTTAGATTCTACCACAGAAGATTTTGATGCAATATTAAATAAGCTTCCAAGAAAATGAAAAAAACCTTCTCGGGGTTGTTTGTCTTTATCTGCTGTTTTGATTCCAGGAGTCAAACTAGGAAGACTATTAGCCTTTTTCAGCTCCTCCTGGATTTCAGACTTGCTAAGTTCTTCTGTGGAATGGTTCTTCTCTTCATTTTGACAAACCTAAGATAAATATAAGAAACACATAAAGAAGATGTTTCTTGTCATTTTTCCACATTCCTTAATTTTCCCAATTTCCTTAATTTTAATTTGCTCCTATACATTGTATTCCTTTCAGGATATCTGTTGTTTAAAGGTTCATTTTAAGATCAAAGCCCTGTGTTCTCTCTTCTCTTTTTGCACTAAAAAGGTCCTTATTCTACAAAACGCCCAAAGGACTACATAGGCTAGAAGATTCACAAAGCAGCTGCTATGGAAGTAAAGTACAGAAGGACAGACGGAGAACAATCGCTTCAACTTGCAGGAAAAAAAATGAGGAAGAAGCAAGGAACAATTTTCCACACTTCAGACTCTAATCCACTCAAAAAGCACAGCTTTACAAACAAATCTATATGCATTTGTGCGATGAACAGTTTTCAGCTTGCAAATACACTCAAGAACACCCTAGCAAAACACAAACATAACATAGCCTTAAACATAGGGTAACCTGCAATTGTAAAAAAACCAGGAGAATAAAGAACAGAACTTGGATAAAATGAATCAGCTCACACGCCAGAGATTAATTCTACCCGCAATCCCTAGTGTGCAACCCCCATGTTGCACCCTCTGGCCAGCTTTCCTTCAACTCCACAGGCAACTAAGCACACGGCTGTATTTCCAAATCTGTTTGTAATCTCACACAGCTCTGTAGTCTAAAATGCTCAAACTGTATAGTCTTCCATACAGCCAAAGTCCTATACATCACAACCCTTGTGCATCCACGATCTTCTGAACTGATGGTCAGCTCTATCAGCTAACTGAAAATAATTAGTGCTAAAGGCAGGGCTTCACCTCATTTAAACCATCTGTTCATTTCTTCCTTCAACTCAGCTGAGCATGGAGGTAGCCCCAGGGGCAAGCCAAGCTCTGTTCCTCACCAATTTACGCCCTTGAATTTCCTTGGTGTCAGCTTCTCTTACAGACCCAAGAACCGCTGCCCAAGCCCTTGCTACTTCTGCCAAGACCATCTGCCCAAAAAGATGATGCAACTTCCCTGGTAGGCTTCACAAACACCACATGTAGCCACATTTTCAGCTTCACAATCTGCAAATGCTTTTTCCCTGGATGAAAATTTTCTGGGGAGCTCCTCCCCCTCATCCTCACCTTTCAGAGTGGGTGCCATATGCCACTGCTGCTGTATCTTTACAGTACAACCCCTGTAATTTCAATCCCTGTTTCAAAACAGTTTATTAACATAGAATAAAGTTACTGCAGCTTTTCTTAGACGAAATCTATTCTGCTCAACAGGAGTGGGAAAGGAGAACGTGAACAAAAAGTCCTATGCAAATTTTAATTGCGTCAACGAGATCTTTGGGTAAGAGTAATTGTTCCAAATTGGATAACACCTATCCATCCAATCTAAGCAGAAAGCTACTATTTTCAAACGTCACTAATCCTATTTAAACTTAAAGATATATTTGTTTCAAGTAACCTAAAACAAGCAAGTAGTCTTATTTGTTAATAGTCCATCTAGGATCATGTTAACGGTGAAAAAAGTGTTTTAATGAATACAGTTTAACCCTTGGGGAACAGCTCCTTTTTAAAAACTTGTAAGTTATACTTAGTGATATTGAAGCAGTAGTCTCTAATCTTCAACCAGTATTTTTTCACCTTTTTCATAAAAAGAGTAGATGCAATTACTTAATATTAAGTGATTATATGTATATATTGAAAATGGAATTAGGCAAGGATAGAAATTGAATGGCACTAATTTGAGAAATCCATACAACCTCTATTTTCTTCATATAAGCAAGACAGTTAAACATCCACATTAGACTTCTAAGTAAACTTTCAAAAGTGAGCAAAGTCGAACTCCAGCCTTTTTTCATTGCACCTGTGACAAATCCCATCTGCTTCCCCCCACAGGGCACTAACCAATAGCTGATGCCTCATGAAGGGATGTAGTCACTCCTGTGCTATTCAGGGATTTACTACTCTACAAGTCAACTCTACCCAAACCCACCCCTGGAAATGAAGACGACAACAGCGCAGCTTACAGATGTGCTACAGAGCTGGATGCTATCTTCAGTGCTAGGCAAACTATGCAAGTAACATGCAAACCTGGGATGCATTTCCTGAATAAATAACTTTATCTCAGAGGAACTAAGTATTTTGCATAAGGAAATAGAAATAAGAGAAAAAATAATTTCCAAAACTTGATAATACAAGAATGATTCACCATAGTCAACTTCAAGGTTCTATGTTTCTTCCTTCACTCAGATTAATAACTCAGCACTCTTCAATACCAGTTTTTGATTTAACTTTAAGTGAGGGAAAGCATTTCTTCCTTGTTCTGTGATTAGTATCATTCACACAAATTTGTCAGATTTAAGAGTATCTCAGTGCAGGAAGTGCACATGAATCATCTTATTTTCTCCGCAGATATAATTGTTATAAGCTATAAATGTCCATATTAATTACTACATCTGTGAAGTTAACAGCTAAATGCATGAACTATAAAAGAAACTATTACATTCAAAACTTGTCAACAGTTTAATATTATGGGGTTTTTTGTTGTTTTGCTGTTAGTTTTTGGCATTTTTTTAAAGTCATTTGTATTCAGGAACTAGTGGGGTTTTTTCCTATTACGAACTGAGACTTCAAATATGGCTACATGTGAAATTCTTCCCCTAGCCGCTCTGAGACATAACGCTTGTAAAGACTGAGCTGCTTCTTTGTAAGCATAATTGATGCCATGCATGAAAAGCTGTTTTGTAGTCTCTGTTTCCAGAAACAGTAATCTATTTAGACTTTCCTTTCTCTTTAATCTTCCTTTCGTTACTTAACTTTTGGTAAATCAAAAGAACAGGAAGTTTTAATATGAAAGGGTCCTTCCATACCTTTAACCATAGGGTTAATAGCATCTTGCATAAAAAAATGCCCTGGAGAATATTTACACTGTGCTTACTTCAAGATATACGTGGATATTAAGTCCCAGCACAGAAACTATGCAAATCCTTCTTTCTTCCCTTCAATATAATCAATCCTACTCTCCATATATTATCCCTCCTGCTCCTCTTTGCCTTTGCTATAAAAGACAGTATGACCTATTGGTGTTTTATCATTTGCCCATAAGATCTCAATTCAAAATTTGAACCACTGTTTAGGCATTATACAAACAAAACCGTTCATGCTACAGACTTTGAGTTTGTGTTTTAAGATAATGGCACATTTAAATCACAGAGATGAAAGCACATGATCTGTAAAGCCAGTAAACCTTCAACACAGCAGGAGCACAAGCGCCTGACGAACACAGCAGTATGATAACAATTCCACGAGGCAACATGATGATAACTTTCACTTATTATTTCCCATGCCTTTCTCTTAGCTTGTCTCTGACAGAAGCCCCCAACAAACATTCAGGGGAAAAAAAGGCATGGGCGTAGGGTATACTCAAAGTAATCCTTTCCCTGGTATATCCCACCAGTTTTCAACAGTTAAGGCCTTTAGTTGGCCTTGACAGACCAGTTGCATCTGCGTTGCAATTAGACTTGAGCAGTTTGATATTCAGAACACTGGAAGAATACCAGCGACTCTCTCAATAGTTACACTTCATGTCATTGGTTAAAAAAAAAAAAAAAAATCCTCTTCCACTGTCACAGCAGTCTGAGCAGTTTATCAGGCTTACCATGCAAACAATAGTTTTGGGATGAAAACCTACCTTTGAGATGCTTGCTGATGCAAGGAAAAAAGTTTTCTTGCCATGGCGTTGTCTTTCTGCTCCTTTTGTATATGGACTGTCATCAGTATTCCCCTTGCCTCCCCTTTCCCACTCTCCGTGAGCTTTCCTTCTTGTGACATGCTTCATAAAGCTTTAATTCGCTTTTATTCCTTTAGCAACTCGCTACTCAAAGTTTCACTGGGCAAGCCCTGGGTAACCTGGTGTGACCTTATAGCTGAGCCTTCTTTAAGCAGGAGGTTGGGCTAAATGACATCCTGGGGTCCCTTCAGCCTGAATTATCCTACGGTCCTGTGACCTCACACGCAATGAGGCTGTTGCAGAGGGGAAGCTCGACAGAGCGTGAAACAAGATTATGACTTAAATCAGGTGACTGAAGAGACTTGCAGCGGTAGCTGAAGCTGTATCTACTGCACAGTCAGGTAGTACAGTCTCACCTTGCTGGAGCAACCGCTGCAGAGAAGTCTGGCAGCCAGGACTCAGAAGCCAAGCCCACGATGTCATGTCTCAAGCGCGATTCTTATCTGAGCTAATTTATTCAACGGTAGACTAGGTATGTTTTGCAGGCCGTAATCCACTCCTGACTGTAACACAGACATACACCCAAAGCCTAATTGCACCTACGCGTTCAGGCACAGGGCTTGCTATCGGTGTGAACAGACTCCCTGAAGTGCAGCTCCAGTGGTGCAACAGCACGCTGAAGAGAGATTGCTTTGCCAGGTTTGCCTCGTACCGGCTGAGAACAGCCACCCTGGTAGCCGCCGTCTCTCAGCAGCCGAATGGCAAAAGTTCAAACTGCCAGAGGTTCTCATTCTGCAGGGGTTACGTCCGTCTGCCAAGAATACAATCTCTTTTATTGCCCTAACAAGTGAATGAAATGAAAACATTAGCAGCATTAAAATACAGATCTCCATGAACAAAGAATTAGCCACAACAGCCAGACATTTCGGATTGCAGCCCCCATGAACGAATGCTCATTACGAAGCAGAAACTCCAGCCAGCCACGTGGAGACCTCTCCCAGGCCATCTGTCCTACTGCACGGGGAGCTGCTGCTGAAGGCCATTCTGCATATTGCGCTCCTGCACTTTAACCACCCCGTCTCACCTGCAGTTGTGAGAGAAGATGGCCAGCCCTCAGGATTTTAGGCTTACCACTGATTCACCGCAGGGGCCTTCCACAGGCCATTTAACCCCAACCTGTCAATTTACTCAGCTAAGAAACGGTCACAGCACTACTCCAGGATTTCTGTTTGCGAGCATGTAGAAGCAGTTGCAGATTAAAGTGTTGGGTGCACAAAGTAGCACATTTAGGCATTGCTACCTCTAATACTGGAAAATTAGCTATGGTCCTAGCCTTAGCTTTGACCTTTCAACATAGCAAAGATGGCTGCATTTTACAATTATGAGCATCTCACTCAATTTGAATGGCAATATGCTAAACAAAATCCCCAGTGAAATAGCTTGAGTCGCTGCCAGACTAGTACATCCCCATGAGTCACTACTGCATGGTTTTCAGCAGATTTCCCTTCTCTGGGAGGCTAAAGCATCTTTGGTGTTATCTCCCACTTGTTTGCAAAGAATAGAACACACTGAGGTATATTAAATCCACACATGAAATAAGCTTTAGTTTTTCCAACTACTGTGAGGAAAAGAAGTTGAGCATTCTCAACCGATGGGAGGCAATACATATGGAAATCTAATGAAAAAGAACCAGACATCATGCGACATAGATTAGGAACAAGACTTTTTTAAGAAAATTGGCATAGTGTTAGGAAAAAAATTAGGAAAGAGTACCATCAGACAATGAAATACACAATAAGCAGAGAACGCCTAAAAGTCCACTGTTGCTAGTGTTCATTAGAAAAATGGATTTAAAAAACACACCAAGTGGGTTTTCCTTATTTATGTCAGTAATTAGAGTAGTGATAGAGATGACACCAAGGAGTTCCACCATTGTCAAAAACTATTTAGTCTTAAGTAAACAATACCTTTTAAATTATCAGAAAAAGCAAAAAACCAAAGATTAACAAAGCCTTAGGGTCTTGGGGGGATTTAAGTTAAAGATGAGTTCTGTATCTCTACAAATAACCATTGTTTTGAACCTCTGGATAATTCGGCTTTTTTATACTGCAAAGTTTTCCTTCCGCATCCTCCTTTGCTTGTTTTGACATGAAAAAATCAGTTCACGACAACCCTGGAAGACAAGAGTAACTAGAAAACTAATGAACTCATGGCATCTTCATAATCAGGAGCAGAAGTTAAACAACAGGAAGGGACTTTTAGTTAAACTGTATCACTTTTGCATTTTTAATAATAAACCTATTTAAATTCAATGACTATTTAACATTTGCAAGGACAACTGCCTCTGTTCAAAGTTCAGCACTGGGACTTTAAAAATTTGTTTATCCATTTGAATTCTTGAAACATCAAAGAGTCCTTAATGTAGCTTTAATTTGTCAGGTGGGGAAAAAAAAAGAGGAAACAAACATTCTCTGAAACTCTAGTGTTCTCCTAAAAATCTGTGGAAGTATGCAGACTCACCTTCCCTGACAAGAGAACAAAAACCAAGGTGGTAAAGGTGAACACTTCAAATGAAAAGGTAGAGAAAAAAGAGGTACAATTCAAAATAAAGTTTCTGCTAGGTCACCTTTACGGGGAATTGTAAACTCAGTCAAAGTTCCTAGAATGGCAAAGTGAACTTTATAACTTAAAAAAAAAAAATATCTGTTTACACTATTTGCAAAGTTACTTCAAAATTTCTCCCTTCTGAATTGTCTCCTGAAATTATTGTAAAGCTGTGATTAAAGATTAAGAATTGGTACTCACTTCTCAGAATGTAACTATTGCTTTATTACTACAAGGTCTATTACGGAGCCAGAGAGAACAGAATTAAATTGTTCATCTTACTCTGTTCTTTCTGCTAAATCTCCCAGTATTACATTTCCATTGCCTTTTAGTGAAAGTGTTTTTATCCTCTTTTACTTGACAATTCCCTGACTTTGGAAAATAAATTAAAAAATAAAGATGAAATTCCATTTTTCACTGCAGAAGGCGTGCACAAGCAGGCACTGCATTGGGAATGGGGTGAGATAGTGCAATTTCCACCTGTACTTATATTCTGTTGGCAGGCTATAGCATCTGGCACCGTCTTTCTGCTTCTCATTTGTCTCCTTGGTGGTTTTCTGTGCCAAACTAAGCAAGGTTTAAGCTCTTTTCTTTTTTCCACCCATCCTGAAATGAAGTTCCCTACTCAAGATCCTTTCTTTGAAGAACTAAAGTAGTAGAGAGGGAAGCATATTTCAATGATCATCCTTTTTAAAAATCGATATGGCAAAGGAATTCACCAGGACTTTAGATAAGATGATCTTGAAATATCTTCCTGAACACATACAGCTGTTAACACTAATAATTTAATAAAGTGTTCTGGGAAACCAGAAGGTACTAAGTACTCGCCCATAAAATTCCATTTCAACAAAAGCTTACATCGTGGCCAAAGAGCTCAAGGTCTGCTTTCAGGTTCCACAGGAGAAATCTTGATTATGCAAACCTCCAAAAACATTTTAGTTTTGTCTTTGATTTGTTGTTTTGGGCACCAACAGCAACAGCTTTTCTAAGTTATTTTCAAAAATTCATGGTTAGCATAAATAGTCAACCTCCCTTGACTCCCAAAAGACAAAAAATCCCTCTCTCTGATTTCTAACTACTAGATCTAAGTCACAGGCATTCAGCAGGCATCCACACATAGGCTGAGCAGACACTACTTAGATAACATACATACGAAATAAAGACATTACAAAATAAAACCATGACAATATGAAAATGAAACCCTGCTATATGAAAAAGTATGTGGTTAACTAAGAAACTGGGCTTAGTTTTCATTTCTACCTTTTTGTAGAACTTAAAACTAATTATAAAGTCAGAATTATGGACATTCAGTAAGTACAGCTATGTATATTCTGCAAGTTCCTGGTACATTTTTTAAAACTTACATGAATTCACACATCAGATGAAAAATGATGTGACACAGAATTACAGAACAAATTAAGTTGAAAGGAATGCGGCTGGGGAGGTCACATAATCTAATCTCCTGCTCAAAACAGCTCCAGTTAGAGCAGGGCTTCATCCAGCTGCATTTTGAGTATTTCCAAGGATAAAGATTCTGCAACCTTATTGCGCAGCTTGTTCCAGAATCTGACCACCCTTACGATATCGGGGGAAAAAGAAGAAAAAAAAAATTATTACACGTGACTGGAATTTCCCATGTTCTAACTTGCACCCATTGCCTCTTGTCCTATTTGTTGCAAGTCCAAAAAGAATCTGGCTCCATCTTATCACATAATTGCAGTCCTCGCCATCAAATTTTAATACCATGTCTACTGTTTAAATACATCCATCTTTATGTTACCTTGAAATTAAATTCATGTGAGAAATCAGGGCTACAGAATAATCTCCATTTTCACAGTATACAGGAGTACTTGTCAGAGGTCAATTAGCACCAGGTTTAATTTGTAGCAAGAAAGATTTAGATGGGATGTTAAGAAAATGAGCTTGTAATTATAAGGTTTAAGAAATTGGCAGAACAGTTGTCTGGTGAAGTTGCAGAGATCTTAGAGATCTCCATCCCTGGAGGTCTTTGAGAACAAGTTAGACAAACTTCTGTCAGGTATGACACAGATACAGAGATGTCACCTTGGGGCGGAGGAGTAGACTAGATTATCTTTCCAGTACTTTCTGCCCCTGTGTTTTCTATGAAGGTTGAGACTGCCTCTGGTTAATCCAGGTGACTAGAACCCAGGCTTGAGCCTGTGGGCCAAATTATAAAATATTTAATGTTAATGAAATACTGAGGTCTAAATTATACATTTGGTATATTGTATTTGTACCTATACTTTTTCAAACTTTTGCATTTGCCTGACAGAGCTCACTTAATAGTTCCTCTGCTGAGATGCTTAAGAATGCCTTCCTAATCATTTATGGGAGAATGGAATTCAAGATCCTTAGGGCAGCAAGGAGGGCACACAGCAAAATCACTACTGTGGACTTCAGGAGAGCAGACTTTGGCCTCTTCAGGGATCTGCTTGGTAGAGTACCTTGGGATAAAGCCCTG
Organism: Tringa solitaria; assembly: GCA_026413425.1. Lineage (NCBI taxonomy): Eukaryota > Metazoa > Chordata > Aves > Charadriiformes > Scolopacidae > Tringa > Tringa solitaria. The sequence continues at coordinate 97,742,519 of JAOXJM010000001.1, read as the reverse complement.
GAGGGTAGAGGGGCCCAAGAAAGTTGGATAATATTCAAGGATCACCCCCTCCAAGCTCAGGAGCAATGCATCCCAACAAAGAGGAAGTTGGGCAAAATCACCAGGAGGCCTGCACGGATGCACAAGAAGCTCCTGGACAAACTCAAAACAGAAAAAGGAAGCCTACAGAGGGTAGAAGCAAAGACAGGTAGCCTGGGAGGAACAGAGGTAAATTGTCCAAGGAGGAGGGATCAGGTTAGGAAAGCTAAATCCCTGACAGAATTAAATCTTGCCAGGGATGTCGAGGGCAACAAGAAAGGCTTCTATAGGTACATCAGTGATAAAAAGATGACTAAGGAAAACATAGGTGCTCCAGAACATACTTTGGCAGGAAGCACTGTTGCAATATTCCTTTTAAAAACAAAGTCCCTGTACTGCTAAAAGTGAGGTTAATGATATACTAACATGTACTAGACACTACGTAATGCAGATACTTAGAACACTAAACATGAAGTTCGAGAACTGTTTACGTCCACACAACCATCTGCTCAACAACCACATCCCTGAAACGGAGCATTTACTCAGAAAGAGTACTGTTTAGAGCTCTAATTCAAAGAAACAGAAGTAAAACAACATTTGTAAATAAATAGTGGTGTGTGGTGGTGTACTTTCTGGCAATGAATTAATAGACATGGCAAATATATTTCAGTAATATTTTCTCAGAAGTAATCAAATGATGATTGATAAAGTCACCTTGGCACAGAAAGATTAGGCTTCATATTTTCATAAGGTGAGTATTAAAATATCTTTTCCTCGCTCTATGAGCTAAATATTTCATCACAGGGGAAAAATAGCAGGGGTAAAGTACAGAACTGGTAACTAAAGTGCTCAGAAGAGCTAAAGAGCTATGGTCGCTTAGCATGTTTCCCAGCTCCACTCACCCAGTCAGCTACAATTTAGGTGTCTGATCTTTGCTGCTAAATCAGAGACCTACATTACCCCCGCTGTTTTGCTTCCGGCCTCCTGCTGAGACAGCCAGTGAATATACAAAAATCACAGTATGTAAGCCTACATGAAATTTTATCAGAAACGTGATAGCTTATTAACTTGGTGACAGACAGACACAACATGGTTTCAACTTTTAGTCACCATCCACCTGAAATGAGTAGGTAGAAGCACGGTTCAGAGACATGGCCACGTATGGAAACTTGCCCAAACCTGATCCACATAGGTATATAGATTTAGACTTTCCTCACAAAGTACACTTTCTGTAACAACACCACATTTTTTTTCTAGCCCATAGTAACCTTGATGACTCAATAAAACTAGAATGTCTTTCAATACCATAGATTATCCCTCTCAAATGAGACAGTCTCAGTTCTCTCCAACTCTTCAGCTGCATTGTCATGATCTTTGCACAAGACAGCTTATTTTGGCCAATGTCAGGCACTGTACAGTGTGGTGTTATCAAAATGCAAGTGTGTGCTGTATGGAGCAGTAGTAGGAGAAAAAAAAGGGAAAAATATTTTCTTCACAAAAAAAACAAGGTGAGGGAAGGGAGGGCAGCAGTAGATAATACATACTTTATCCACCTCCTCTGAATCAGTTTTTACTATCTAGTTGTAATTTCAGTGCACACAAGATATAAAATGACAGTGCTGAAGGTATTCATTACTATGCATACGAAACTGTTCAAGTGTATCAGAAGATTTTTGATTAGCTTAAGAAAGAGGGAAATAAGTTAGACAGGAAGCTCTCAGTACAGTTGGAACAGCCAGCACATTCTAGTAATATGAAAACCGTACCTTGCTTGTAAAGCCTATACAAACATCAGGTATTATTTCAAAGATAATGTAATGCACACTGTAACACTTTAGACCTCTAAACACTGGTCAAAGACAACACAAATAAAAAGTTATGGCAAGACAAAGAAAACAGATCAGGTATTTGGAACAAAACTCTACTACATTAATATTGGCACCAACTTTTAGTACAGTATTACAAAACCACAAGTTCTGAGTAGCAGACTTTCTTGCAACAAATTCAGATTCAGCAAGAAAGATTCTGAATTTGGGCTTTTTTTAAATTAAAAAAATGAGGTTTAGTTTTTGGCAAGAAAGAAACACTCTTAGGTAACTTAAACCTGCTACGTTCCCTTTGACCCACCTACACATCCCGCTTGTTCCTTGAGACCTAGCCCTCTTCATACTTCCTTTTAAGCAATTCCTGGTGTTGAAGTCCTGTGCATGTATGCTAAATAAATCCCCTTCCTCAGTCAAAACCTTCTTCGAAAGGAATATCCATTTTAGAATTTTTCACTAATCTAACATAAAAAAATATGGTTTATTTTTATTTTTTTTTAAATGCAGAAATTCGGGTTTTATTATAGTACTTTTATAGGTGCTTTAGCGGAATACCTGAAACTATCGTTTGATAAAAATACTAGCTTCCTTCTTCACTGGCTAACTACATGTCCAATTAGCACTAGACTCCCACTTCTTTAATATAAGTAAAGACTCTTTAATGTAAGCAAAAACGTGAATTTCGTTTTAAGAATGTGCAGCACAGTCAGTTTTTCTGTCTTCTGCATGTGTATTAGTACCCTGGCATAACGGACTCTAACCAAGAATATGGCAACCAGGTGCTACATCTCAATGCAGGAATACATCCAACATCAGAACACTAGCAAGTAGTCACAAGCAGAGGTGGCAGGCTAATAAATAAAAATCATACCTTCAAAAGTGCAGGCAGAGTTGTGCTTTCCTTTTGGTTGCTCTTTAAATTTATGGCTTCACTCCCTTTGTTTTCAGAACTGAAAAACAAAGATATTTTGTAACACTGAGAACTGGCATTATTCAAGTCTACCTGAGAGCCAACATGGTATCATTCCATTTAAACATGAAAACATTATCTTAAAAAGACAGAAGAACATATTTTCCAAACCATAGCCCATATTCTGCACATATTGAAAATGAAAAAGCCATGGCCCAAAAAGCTGAAGAAGGAAGTTAAATGCCTGTTTCACCTCACACAGATGTTTCCAAACTCAAGCACTCAGAAATAGCACACAGCAATTCAGCTCTTCCAGCTGAAAAAAAAAAACCCCAAGCTTTCTGTGGATGTGTATTATTTTCTGCTGGAAAAAAGATACTACGGTTGATCAGTCATCTACTACAGCAGCATTCGTTGCCATAACACTATCTGGCACACCTGGCAGCTAGAAGGTACCCCCAGTCCTTATACTGAGGACTGTGATGGAGTGGAACATAGTCAGGGCAGATGGAATCATCACAAATCACAGCTACCACATTTAACAGATCTTCACAGAACATACCTAATGGGAGTTTGCAGGCAAATTCAGAAGAAATTTTAGAATGGGGACAACAAGCATGTTGTTATTACCAAGGCACCAGCCACTGTTTCATTTTAAAAGTTGGAAGTCCAAAGCTGCATATGTCCTTTGACCAATTTACCTTGGTCAAAATTTCCTTCAGAGCCCATCTTTGGGATGAGGGGAACCATCCCACCCATCCACCCCATCCCTGATTCTTAAAACAATCCTTAAGCACACAATCCAGCAGAAAACATTTTAATCAAAACCTTTATGCTACATGCAACTTACAAGCAAAAACATATCAAGGTAAACATCAGAGGATGTTAGTGACAGACATCACTTCTTGCATTGTGTATCATAAACAGAAGAAAAATAACTTCGTACCAACATATCATGTGAGAAATGCTCAGTATTGCAATGAAGTCATAATCACTTCAAAACCTTTTCATCAATTTTAGAAATTTAGCTTTGCTATTGACAAATGCACAAGCCCTTATTTCTGAATTTGTATGAAGAGATGAACTGAAAGCTGTTTAAATAAAAATACAAAATAACTATTTGCATTTTGATTAAATTCTGACAGGATTTGGAGAAAGAATTTAGATGCAGCAGTACTCCTACTGCTACTAACTGTTAACCACAGGTAAGCACGTCTCAGTAAGACTTCTGAAAAGAAAGGTTTTCTTCCTATTGTGGACTAGGCATCTAAATGAAAGATACCTTGATATACACAAAAAAAATACATAAGCCAGTCTGACTATATGTTAGTTTCCATCTTAGCTGCTCAGAGGCAGCATTGCCTGAACAAAAATGAGAACAGAACTCTCCTGCAATTAAGTTTTTCAAGATCTTTCAGATCTTTTCAGATACATCAAAAGAAAAGCTCCTTCCTATCTTTCATAGATCCTCTTCAAGTTGAAAACCATGTACTTTCAGATCACCTCAGGTAATCTTTCATAATGCATTCATAAACACAAAGATGCTTTTTCAGGGAGGGATTCAGACAGACAGTCTTGGCTGTTTTGTTGCCTCCCTGAAAGACACAGCAGATGAATTAATATTCTATCCTATTAGTTTCTTCTGCTCTTAATGTGTTTCATGAAGGAGATGTCACAATCACTTCTGGGCAATCTGGCACACTAATAAAAGCGATTCTCGGTACATAACCTATTTTCTGCCTCCTTCTCAGATCTGCATAGCTTTTCCTGATGCTGATACACTTGACATGAACAGGAATTCCCTGTACTTAAAAGCAGAATAATGAGGTTGATCTCCACCAGACGTTCTTCCTGGCTTCAGGATATCACTCTTTATGGAACTGGTCTGCAGGCCACAAATGAGATCCTTGCTTTTGTTAAGTATTGCTAGCACAGATCACCAGCATTCTATTCTTTTATCACTTTGTTTTGCTCGTATTCTTCCATTCACCGTTATGTTGTTTCCCAAAACTTTTTTCACTTTCCCTCTTCCTGTTTGTATTTGAAATGCATGCCTTTGTTACTTTCTTCTACCTAGCCAGGCTTGGACAGACCACTATGAAATTCCACAGTGTAAATACCAAACCTGAAAGAATGCAATTCAGCAGATAAGCATCTTAAAATCAACAAGTTAAAAAAAAAAGGTATCAAAACTTTACTTTGCAGCATAAAATAAACCTAAACCTGGAAGCAATTCCCCACACCCTTTCATGGCTTATATTTGAGCGCTTCTACATTCCTGAACCTTTTGCTTTAGGGTGTAGTTCCTCAACATGCTGACTTTGTCAGCAGAACCAGCTTTAGAAATTTCCACACCTTCCTCCTCAAACTCAGCTATCTCTTCCAAGCCTTAACTCAGCCAAGCAGGGTTCTCGGTAGGACCATGGCCTTTGATAAAATCAAGGGGGGAGCAGAAGTTTCCATCAGGAACAATCCAGCCCATGATCCAGTTTACAGCACAGTGATTTGTACCAGCACAAACAAATGCCACTCAACAGGCAGGAGGAAGCAAGCACACAACCCCTGAAGCTCACTTCACTACTAAGTTCCTTCTTGTGAACCTCTTCCACCCTTAGCCAGGGCCCAGTTTTAAATGGATCTTTGACTGAAATCAAATGACTCACGCTGAACAAATGAAGTTTATAGCACAAAAGCTCACTTTGCTGGAAACACGCCTCTTGGATTGTTTAACATAAAATGGTTTTGTTTCTCCCAAAGAGTCAAGATTGCTTTCTACAGGCTAAACACCACAGACACAGACTGGAGAACTGGTTGGTTACAGCTCACTGGGCTCAAATGATGCAGCTTATCACTTCCCACTACCAACCCCCTACAATTTATAGAGCATCATTGCATCAATCACATATTTTGGAACACTATGTGGTATTTTCCCCATAAATTCTCTGAAGAGGGAAATAAACCGGAAAAGTTCATAGGCCCACACACAACCCTATGCTCCCTGTTAAAAAAAAAAAAAAAAAAGAGCAAAAACAAGCATAGAGAAGCTAATTGTGCTCAACTCGGACAGCAATGTGTCACGCATACTCTTATATTGCAATGTAAGCATATGTTGTCTGTATAAGTCTATATTCAAAGATGCAGTGAACACAATTAGTAAGCTATGACATTCACATTTTAAATTAATTTTTGGGAAATATGCAAGACGTTTAGTATTTATGCTAAAAATTACCCATTCTTAATTTTTTTATATGCCCATGCTATCCTATCATTAGTGGCTAGATGGTATACTTCCAATAACTGTATTCTAAGAGGGTTTCCTTTTTTTTTTTTTTTCTACAGGATAATCTCTGCAATTAAATAGCTATAAATGCTGACCTGGTAGCTATATTGTATTACACCACCGAATTCTTATGCTTTTACTAAGAACTGAAAACAACAGACTGCTAGTGTATATGGGCTCACCAAGAAATAGGGATTGCCTCCTTCTCCCTCCTCCCCATTTGGGCTACATCCATCATACTAAAGTTTGGCTCCAGAGAGTTTCATCCTTGCCTTAAGCTTTTCCGGAGCGATGCATTTTTGGAAGAGCTTTGCCATGGCAGGTACTGAGCATGCTATCTCCAGTTAGGCTTGTGCTTAACCACTCACGTGGCTTTGCTAGATCAGCCAGCTCTCAGAGAGCATTCCAGCACTTGCACCAAGAAGTGAAAGAGCAAAGCATCATCCTAGGAATAGAGAACACACCTCTGCCCTGTCAACCTGGTTGCACGGACTTCTTATCTATACAGGCAGTCATTTACAAATTCTCACAACCACTTGTTTACATATTTATCTGGATATTACTTTCATTTTATTTTTTTTTAAAGCATGAAAATAGTAAATAATGCTCTGAGTAACAAAGACACTGTCAAAATCAAAACTTAGAAGCCAAGCCTCTCAAGTACTTTTCAAATACATCATCCACTGCCTTCCTGCTGCTATTTCTGCCAGACATTCCCTTTTCTCTTAACATGTTAGTGCAGCCAACATGGATGGGTTAATCTTCAGCAAAGGTAGAGGGATCTCGTTCCCCTGGACTGTCTTGCCGCTCTTCCCTACTGTCTTGCTAGGATGCCTAACCTGGTTAGCATCACTCCCGTTCTCTAAATAATCAAGATCAGACTCAAGTTGCAAAAGATCCGATTCTGTATATTCTGCACAAACCTTTCTTTGTGTGATTTTCTAATGCTTTCTGTTCCTCTGCTGCTGAAAATCTGTTTTGACCTTTCTGTAATACTTGGACAGGTGGTGTCTGAATCTGCAGCAGATTTGTGGTCCAAGTTTTTAATTATTACACTTACACAGGAAAGGTTAGACATTCTTATGGGGGAGACAAATGTTCATATTCTGCATTGTTGCTCACACAACAAGTAAACACATATAAGCAGAATTACTCAAACTCAGGCTAGTTAATATACATGAGGGATTACAGACAAGAAAAAAATCAATTTAATGGAGCAAATTTAAGTATGCGGTTAGTGAGATCTTTTCCAACTGCCTCTAAAACCAGAACAAAACAATCACAAACAATCACATCTTCAAAAGGCCCTCACAGCATCTCTGTATGGTGCAAGAAGTCTGCTTCCTCCATCCTTGTCTTTCATAACAATCCCTCGGAACTCGCAAATTAAAAGCCCATCTACTTCTTCCTTTATTAATCTACCCCACCCACGTTATGCACACAGCAGATTGCAAATGTGTTGTGTCAGATAAAAAAGTAAAATAAGCTACAGCCAGCGTGCAAGGGCAATAAAGCACAAACATGTAACTTTTGATGAGACTGACCAGACGCAGAACTCACCAAACTGAAAGTAACCACCGTGACATTTTAGGTTCCTTTTACAAGCAGAAGGTACGGGCTGCTGGTTGCTGTTTGGGAAGGGGGAAATTAATGGGCAGTCTCTTAAGCAAACAGGGACAGCTGGCTAAAGCTCAACTCGGACAGCACTGCAACAGCACTTCTGGGTGTCGACCCTCCTTCCTTCTCCCACCGCTTAGAAGCAAAGTCTCTTTGAAGGCAGCAGCTCCAGCACTTAGTCCTCGTGCAGTCCAGATGTTACCAGAGAGGCGAGTGTGCTATCATTTTGTCATCTCTCCCCCTCTCTTCAGGGAGAGATGAGTCCCTGAATAGTCAAACCCTTTTTGCTACTGCATTAGGCTAGCATTATTTGTTTTTAACTGCTCTTCTCTACAGATTAACTCAGAAACTATTTAGCCATTTAATATGACGATTTTTAATGGTAAGAGAATAAGCAATGCCTGACCTAAAAGATGCTCCAGGGTGCCAAGAGGCAAAAAGCTTCTACATCTGGCTTTAGTGACATACTGGTAATAAAGTAAGCCTGACCTATACATACATCTACCTACCCAGATTTCATGACATCGCTTGTGACATCTCCTTCCCAATATTTTCTAAACAGTTTTCCTCGAGATGATGTGTTTTTTGGGATGTTGATACAATCCACTCTCTGCTGGAGTTCTCACTTCTGCTAATGTTATTTCTAGGTTTCCCTCATGCTAGTTTCTTAATTTCAGCATTTTGGGCTGTAATGCCAGTTCCTGACCCCTGCCTTTTATTTCTCTCTGAACATAACTAATGCTTCTCTCTGGGAAGTAACACCTCATTTGGTTTTGACGTCATGACTTCTTTACAATTTTACTTAGTGCCGACACAGTGACACATTCACTGTCTACCTTCCAGAAGGATATTTCAACAGAGGAACAAAGAGATTGCCAACAAGGATCTCATCACCTAGTACTTTAAAATCCATTTGTGTGAAAGCCTCCCTGAAGAATGTGAATGAGCGGAAAACCACAAGTCTAATAATACTATCAAATATAGATGCCTAAGACCAAAATCTCCATGAAGTTTCGGCACATTACAGGGTTCTCAAACCACATCCACAGACCAATGTAGTTTTGAAACTTTTATTATACATCTGCAAAGGGCCATAGATTAGCTAGTATTGGTTTCTTCTCTGTTCTGTCTTCCAAGTGGTAATTAAAAAGATGACTGCTAAAAATTCAGACCTTTTGAATAATATTTTTCTATATATACCAATTGCCCTGCTTGTCATATAGACCCTTATGATTATGGCCTCCTGCATAATCTTAATTACAAAATTTCACCAAGGGAGACCTGTGTCAAGCCTTTAACACCTGACTAAAAGATACCAGTTTTGATTAAAAACCAACCAGCAACAGCAAATCCACCACACCGGTAAATAAGACTTTTCCATGTAAACTACTACTAAATTCACTAGTTAAAATTAGGCTTACTAGTTTGATTTGTCAAGCTGCATCTTTCAGCAACAGGATCAACCTACTTCTATGTGGGACAGGTTACAAAGGCCTCGGGTTCAAATATCCTCTTCAAGTCACAGGTATTCTAGGATACGAAGCACTTAAATCTCATATACCTTGAGGCAGAGTCATTCCTCACACTGTAACCCTGTCATTTCAAAACCTTCTCTTAGACACACTAAATGCTATGGAGCATTTTATTCGGTCAGGGAGGTTTTCCAGACATCAATTGTTTTGGAGCTCTTCTCAGGGCCTTTTTAACTTTGTCAGCATCTTTTTTCATAATAATTGTGGACATCGCAACTAGACTCAGTATTCTAGTAACCAAAGTTCATCCACAGAATATATGTACTTTGCTATTTATACATCCAAGAACCTCGTTTTCTGTCCAAGCCACCACTTTGGCAGCTCATGTTCAGCTGATTGTCAACTGTGGCAACTCAGTCTCCTTCTGATGCTATCATCTACATGATGATTCCCTTACTTCTTGCTCTAATCACCTGCAAACTTCACATGCTACAGTTCTGTCCTCTTCAAAATTATTTGTGAAGATACAAAATAATTTGATTCAAAAATACCTCCTTTTATTTTTCTTCAAAGAGATCAAGTAGAAAACTATTTTTCACATCCAGTCTTCTTATATACCTCCACATATTGATTCTTAGCCCACTGCCATTACACTTGCAAATATTTTAATTGGAGCATCAGCACCGAGTCAGATGCCTTAAAGAGTCTAAGGACGCTATTTCAACAGTTTGTCAACTGAAGCTGTAATCTCATAAAAACAAGTTTGACAATTTCCATCCACCACTAATGTTAGGCTCAACATCATGTTTATTAACTTCTCAGGTCACCCAGAAGCCCTGGTAAATCAACTTTTTCAATCCTTCTCCTTTGATCCAACCAAATACAATAGACTTAAAAGTGAAATACCAACACCTTACTCCAGATACTAATGTCACACCTGTGAAGCCATTCGTGCACTGTGCAGCCAGAACTACCAGAACCTGATCTACGAAGTCAGACAATTTTTTAAAAATCAAACTTTTGGCATGTATATTAAATGAAATGGCAAGGGTATGCTAAACATTTGTTAAACGAATTGCAAGGAAAATGTTACTGTAAAGCCCAGTGGCAATAAGATGCATCTTACATTTGTGAGGAAAATCAATGAAGATCCCCAAATGCCTTCTGCATCAAATGACAGTTAAAATACATTAGTATTTTAACAGAAAATAAATATGTTAGCATTTTAACAAAAAAGGGTAACAAATACAGAGCTCCCTCTTCCCACCCCCCCTTCCAAACAGAACATGGCTCCTTTTTGAAAAGCTTCAAAATGAAAAATTTTATCCAACTTCTCAGCAAGATTCCTAAGGCTAACCCAGTTCCTGGGAAACTGAACGGTAGTAGCAGTGACAAAGTCTTCCCCTAGTCTCTGGCAAGGCTGTTGGGGCTTGTCATAAATAGAGAGCAAGCGTTTGCACAGAAAATTGTATGTGAAGTTTCTGGCTCCTACTTCTGTGCTTTAGCTTAGGCCACACACATAGGGGAGGATTAGTAAAGACATTAAGATAAACAGAAATTATAAAAACCAGTTAGAGAATTTGGAATTAGACGGTCAATGGAAAGCAAAGCCGCTATTTCATTTAAAACAAACAAGAAGGGAAGTGGAGGTAAAGGAACAGAAAGCAGAGAAAGGCATAGAAGGAGAAATGGAGCCAGGAGGAAGAGGCAGGAACTTGGGCAAGAGAAGTGTCACAATCAGCTGATTAATTTAAGTGCCGGAATAGCACAAAACTTATTATATTCAATTAAACTATTCCACTTCAAAACTGGTTTCATTACAGACAGCATTAAGCAATATAGGTTGTTTTAACTGAAATAATTTTTCCTCTCAGACATGTTTATGCTGCTTATTTACATACTGTTCTTTGCTTCTGTGGCAAAGCTAAGTAAGCTTCATGTTCTGCATTAACAGTGCTCTGTCACATAGACTATGCGAGATACAAGGAGTATGTTAGTATAAAACAGAGATGTTTGTAATCCTCTTTCAAAATACAACTCAAAATATTATGGAAATTAATAATGCTATAAAATCACAGATATGTCACACTTTACAATGAAAATTTACATGAAAAATGCAAGAAGCAAACCATGTGTTTACGCTGAACATGTACCTTTAAGTTTAAAAGCTAGAACTAAGTGAAATAAGTATGATGGTCCATGATCAACCTTGCTGAATAACTTAATCTGTTTTACATGTGAGGGAATTGAACAGCCGTACAAGCGCTAGAAAAAAAGAAATATGAATGTTTCTGAGTAGAGCCTACTTCAATATTGGCAGTAGGATTATACCAGATTACATCAAGGTTTTTCTTCTGGCATCTGTCAAGCATAGTAACCAACATTAATGCAGAATCTGCTCCATATTTACCAGTCTGATTGGTTAAAGTTTCCAACATTCTTATGAAATAAACCTTACTGGCCACATAAACTTGGTATAATATCAGAAACAGATTTATAAATTATTTAAGTTTATTAAGGTTAAAACTATTCAATTAATAATAGAATAGACAGCCCATTATACAACTGTTTTCAAATGGCATGTTTGCACAGTCAGGGATCAACGATGGTACTTACGAATGGCATGAAAATATGAGATATTAAAAAAAATAATCCAGGAAAGCTTTAAAGCAGCAACTGCTGTCCTCCTAATAAACAGAGCATTACAGAATTTTAAAAAGATGTCAGTAAGAAAAAGCACCCAGGAAAAAACAAGCAAGAGACTGGTGTCATGATTAAAATGCAGTGAGCTCTTCTCAGGCTGGAGCAGAAAATCCTTGGTAGAGGCACATAAGGCTATAAGTTCAACATAAGAACATACTTTTCCAGTTCTCGCATATTTTACTCATAGAATGTACACTGGGAAGTATCCTACACTTTCCAGTCATTATCAAGGTTGCCTCTTTTGTATTGAAAGCATGCATTTTCCATTCAACCAAAATAAATTTGATGGCTAAATTTGTAGCATTTAGCTGATGATTAAAAAAAAAAAGTCTGTTGTCATTGGAATTCTTTCTGCATTTGCTCTTTGTGTGCTCACAAGAAATACTTCCTTCTACATTTTTCCTTACATAACACTGCCCATAGGTGAAGTGCAGTTGCATACACTTAGGCTGCAAGACCTCCAAAATGCTTAAGCAGACATACTGCCTTCAATAAAATATTTTAGCGATTTAAGAAACACCGGATGTCATGGTTTTAGCCGAATTTACCAAAACCAGACTGACAGATGGCCCTTCCGCCTTGCTCCCAAAAGAGAGGAGAGGAAGAGATAAGGAGATTTAGAAGTTTAGAATGCACTAAACTACTTTAATGAAGAATTAATATTAAAATTAAAAAGAAGAAAATAATAAAATAGATACAATATATACAAAACCGTATCAAGCTCCCAGGATGACAATCACATCACCAGCAGGCACTGGGGAAGTCCCAGACTGGACTCAGTGATGCATGGGAACTGGGTTCCAGCGCTGAAGTCAGGAACACAAGGATTGGGATCAAAGGCAGATGAACAGACAGAGTCCTCTTCGGACATCAGCCATCGAAGAAAGACAGCTGACCCTTTGATTCCTCAGCTTTTATACTGAGCATGGATGGGGCAGACCCCAGTTCCATTCCAGATGGAATACCCCAGTTGGTCAGGTTTGGGTCACCTGTCCTGTCTGCTCCTCCCC
>JAOXJM010000001.1:97710972-97727919 GCA_026413425.1 Tringa solitaria | reverse complement strand
GGGAGGGGGGGGGAAGCAAGCCCTCTTAAATCAAATAAAAGGTTGCTCTTCCCTGTTTGATGTCTCTAGTACACTTCAGTGACGCAGAAGAAATATCTGGACAAACCCAACAAAGGCCCACTTGCACTGGTAGTTATTTGACCAACCACCAAGTACTTGGAGGGAAAAAGAGAAAACTGAAATGAACCTGCTAAACAATATACAGAATAACGAATAGTTTAAAGGAGATTTCAGGGGTAGCTCTGGGTTAAAGTGATCAGTGAAAAGTGTCACACCTCCTTGGCAGCTTCTAACATGACCTGAAAGGTCATGGTTATTTGCAACACGACAATTGCTCAGCCACAGAAACTGCTGATTTCTGAAAGAATCCACAGCGGATTGACTTACACTGTAAAAGCTGTATCTTCGCTCAGATGGACTAAAGAAACACACATTTTAAAAAAATTAAAAATATCAGACTCCCATTAGAATAGTAAAAAAATCAATGTGATTTTTTTCACCCTGGGGATTTAAACTGCTTCAGGACTAACACTGCGGTAACAAATAATCGATTTTGTATTATTGAAAACAGCAAATAGCTAGGTAGAGCATAATGACTGCCTTCAATGGAAATTAATGACAAAGAACTGGGATGAAAAGCCTCGAAGACTTTGTTCAAGGCAGCCCCAACTCTGAAGAACACACTTATGCAGGAAAGCGCTCAGTGGGAGATACCTCACGTTTGTCTACGTTTTATGTAAAAGCCAAGTAAGCCCTTAACGCATGTGCTGTGCTTTTTGCCACCACGAAACTTGCAACTAATCCGCATGGGTTATTTTTTCCACAAGCAAGCCAGCCTCCAGCAATTCTCATGTTCATCAGAGCTACAAATTGCTGTAAGGGCAAGTTATTAACATAAGCTCTTCGTCAAATGAGGTTCTCAGAAGAGTCTAAGACACTGATTAACAAAAAATGTAATTCCCCCCTCCCCTTCCTTCTATTTTAAACCAGGGCCATAGAAGGTTGGGGGTTTGGGTTTTGCTTTTTTAAAGCTAAATCTGAATATGGTGCCTGGAGCAAGAGCGGACAAGAGCTTCGTGCCCTGCTGAGCTGAGGGGCAGCTGTGGGGCTGGGGGGCTTCCATCCATCCGCTGTTGCCTAACTTGCAGGAGCAGATGGAGAATGACTTTTGGACATACACAGGCTCATTTCGGCACATCTTTTAAATTTAGGAAACTGTCATGTTCTGCACAGGCGTTAAAGCATGATGTGTGTCTCCAGAGGTCAACGCAGGATCACTGGGAGTGTATTTGGTCCTGTATGACATACCGCTCTCTCTCCTGCCCCCTTTACTGAGGTGTTCTGCTTTTTTGAAAGGCAACACCATGTAAAATACCTCCATGCAAAAGTTTTTCTATATATTTCAAATTTGATCCGGTTCCAATACGTATCACACCGATAATTTGAATGGGAAATTACCCATCCTGGGGTATACATTTCTCGTAATGCTTCACAAAAGACATACTCCCCAACTTACCTCACGCACTCCACACCTTAACAATAAACATACAAAGCAGCCTTGGTTCCCCCTCCACACACACACGCTTTGTTCGGCAATCCATTTTTCTACACAGTCAGACTCACTAAATAAACATGATGAGCAAACCTGCAGCCCTCATCCCAACCCTGCGCTGTTTAATGTATGCAATTAAACTAATCTGTGAAGAAGGCTACCAGTGGAAACCAAATACGAGAACATCAGCATTCCTGACTTAACGTGCCACACCGCAACCCAGCGCAACAACAAAAAAAAAAAAGAACCAACCTCCTTAACATACCAAATCGGGCTCCTCAGAGCGGGAAGGGTTTTTGCTCCTTTGCACTCCAGAGAGGAATTACAGCCACCAGCCTCCTGCTAACTGCTCGAGTTCAAGAACAAGGCCAAGAGGCCCAAACCTTTTCATATCTACGTGGACGATCCCAGCTTCCTAATAAAGGAAAGGGTTTCTAGCCGCAGGAAATGAAACTGTGATTTAGATAAAGATAATAGACTCCAGCCCCGAGTTAAGGGGAGCGGGGTCTACCGCGAGTGCTACCTACAGATAGGCTGTTTAGTGCACAAACCACTGATCCAGCATCACCCTCCTCCTTACCAAAGTGACTGCTAAGCTTTTTTGTTTATTCTGAACCACAGCTGTAGGGAGCTGGCAAGGAGCAGTCCGATGAAACCTCTCCTATTGCCTCTTCAGGTCCTCAGCCAACTCCAAGCCTTTTCCTTCTCCCATATCTTAACCAGCCCTGCCAGATGTAATAGCCACGCTGCTCCTGCAACTGTAAAGATGCCTTGCTCCTGGGTTGTTTCCTTTTTTTTTTTTTCCCCCCTAGGAAATAAAGAGCAATGTTTCGGGCTCATGAAAGGCCAGTGGGTCCTTAGTGATGTATTGGTGTGTCAAATGCTTACAAGTAACGCAAAACTCCCAAAGTTAAAAATCTTCATGGTGCATTTACGAGACCACTTAAGACACCCGGTATAAGATAGCAATACGTTCTGCTATTTTTCATGATTGCTGAGAATATGCAAAGCAAGATCCTTAAGTTTTTCCACTGCAAGAAATACTGTGTTACCCATTATCTATTTAATTAAACCATACTTACTTGCCTGCCGGTTTAAACACAAAATCTATGCAGTATCAACAATGACTCAAAGATTAAAACCAACATGTTAAAAAGCAAAAAAATAAATACGACATCTGAGGAAACAAGCCTAGCCAGCTGGCACCTTTTCACCACAAAAATATCCTAATTAACTAGGGCCAACAATAAGGCTGCATGAGAAGCAGAAGGAAACTTCATCTGTACTTCTTTCCTAGGTACGCATAGAAATCAGCTGTCAGAAAAAAAAAAAAAAAAAAAGAAAAAAAAAAGGAAGAGGAACAAATACACAATAAGTTTCCAAAACTTTTAATCTTGTACAGTCTCCATGCACTAAAACGCAATTATTAATAACCAGGTTTCCATAAACCGCAAGCTTTGCATTGAGACTTAAACACATCACTAATATTTATATTGCATTAACATCTGATTTACGCCAGCCTAAATAAAAACTGTGTGAAAACTGAAAAGAAAAAAAAAAACCCAAAACCCAAACCAAACCAAGCCCAAGCCAAACTAACAACAACAAAAAAACCCTCTCAAGCCCCCACAGCCCCTCCGCGCCCTCTCCCGCTTTCGGTTTCCAAGGAAAGGGGCTGCAGCACCTGCGGAACGAGCCGGTGGGGCGGCCCCACCGCCGACACCCACACCGAGCCCGCACACCCGGGGGAGGGCGGCCGCCCCACAGCCGGCGGCGCGTCGCCATCGCCCGCTGCGCCCAGGGCTCCCGTCCTTCGGCCTTTGGGGAAGGGGGGTGGGGGGGTAGGGGGGGGGAAGAGAGCCACCGGCGCTCGCCCAACGGTCAGGCCAACCGCCGCCAGGACCCCTTAACACCCCACCGCCCGAACGCCGAGCCCGCGGGGGTCCCGCCTCGCACCGCGGCTACGCTGAATTAAAAAAAAAAAAAAAAGCCACCGCCAAAAAAACCAACGAAACAACGGAAAATATCAGCGTTCAGCCACCGCCACCACCCCCGGTTTCAAACTCCCCGTGACGAGCCGCCGCCCCGGCCGGGGCCGCCGCTCTCCCGCCGCGGGGGCTGCTCTCACAGGAGCCGGAGCCGGCCCCCCCCTCCCTCAGGCCCGCGCCCGCCTCGCGGCACCTCAGCAGCGGGGCCACCAGGCGCGGGACGTCCGGGTCCGGCCAGCTCCCCCGCCGCAGGGAACGCACCCGCTTCTCCTCCCTTCCTCACCCGCTGGTGTCGCAACATCTACCGGGGCCCCCGGCCGCCACGGTCCCGCATCCCCCGCCCCGGCGGCTCGGGGCGCAGGTGGGATGGGGCAGAGGAAGGCAGCAGGCGCCCGACCGCGCCGGTCCGGTCCGGTCCCCCCGACACGTACCTGTTCGAGCCCGCCGGCCGCCCCGCCGCCCCCTCGCCGGGGGGGCTCCTGCCGAAGAAGCGGGAGAAGGTGCTATGCCAGGAGGGGCCGGCCCGCCGCCGGCTGCCCCCGCCGGACATCGCCGCCGTCCGGGACGGGACGCTGACGGGACGGGAGGAGCCGCCCGGCACCGAGTCCCCGCCGCGGCGGCGGCAAACACCTCCCTCCTCCCCCGGTGAGGGCGGTCGCCGACCGCCTTCAGGGCGGAGCCGCCGCTCCACCGCCTCCCGTCCCTTCCCGCCGGCGGGGTGGCCGCGGTGCGGGCTGGGGGCGGCGGGAAGGAGGAGAGCTGCCGCCCGGGGAGGTGCGGTTGCAGGGAGGAAGGGGCTGGGGCGGGAGAAGGCGGTTCACCCCGATCCGCGGTGCGGCAGCGTCCTCCCCTTCGGCCGGCGCCTCACGGAGGGAGCTTCTGGCCCCGGAGAGAGCGCGGGGATGCGGGAGGAGAGCGATGGAGCGGAGGAGGGAAGCGCCACCGCAGGCAGCCCTGCCGCCTCCTCCCCAGGATGGGTGTTGGGTTGGTTTTTTTGGGTTGGGTGTTTTTTTTTTTGTTGTTGTTGTTTTTGTTGGGTTTTTTTTTATTTATTTTAAGTTAATGGGGCATAATTAGTGCGAACAAAGAGAAGAGATCAGAAGCGAAAATTAACTCTGTAAGAAAAAGGACAGACAGCCTTGAGAATTTACACTCCTGACTGACTGCAAACGCCAAGCGCTAGCCTACGGTTTTTTAACGTGTGCCAACTTCGAAATACTACACGTGTTTGTCAAGGCAAAGCCGGTAACTAGCTCCACTCTGTCTGGCTGCCACGTAAGGTATACGCCTGTCATGCCAGCACAGTATAGCACAGTATAGCATTTGCATCAATAAAGGTACACAGCAGCAGTAGCGTTGCTGTTTCACCACTCGCCTCCCTCGGGCGCTTAGGGATAAGTTCAGGCCATCCTTTCTGATGACAAGAAGTGACTTGGAGAAAGGGGGTTCTCCCGCCTTTTGGAAAGATTTATTTCCTAGAAAGTGGGGGGGCATGGGTTTGGGTGGGATTTTGGGGTTGTGGGTTTTTTTGTCTTCAATACTGAAAACTTCATTTTTCTCCTTCTGCAGACTGTGGCCTCCCTTGAGTTAACATCAAACTATCCCTACCAACAGAGACGACCTTGCCATTGCAACAACCTGGTGACAAATACCCTGGTTTTATAGGTCGAAGTGACACCCAAAACTTTCATGATTCACTGAGTGTGAATTACTGGTAAACTAGATCAACCTCTATGTTAGGATTTTTAACTACAGTACCACACTTTCTCATCTTCATGAGCATCTCTGCTGTTCTTTGTGACCGCCTACACCTCACACCTTTTTTATCAGCTCCTGTTTGCATCAAGCCATCTCACAGAATTGCAGAGTGGCTGAGGTTGGAAGGGACCTTGGAAGGTCACCTGGCCCAACCCCTCTTTGGGCCTCCTGCAGCAGGTTGCCCAGGGCTGTGTCTTTTGAATATCTCCAAGGATAGAGACTCCATGGTCTCTCTGGAAAACGTGTGGCAGTGCCCACTTTTTTTTCCCCTCTAAGATTTCCCTCCATTTGTTCACCTTGATTCACTCCCTCTTATACCCAAGGCCTCATTGTATTTTTTATCTCTGCCATAGCATTGCCCTGCTGTGGGTGCAACTTGGGGTGGCTATGAAACTGGTACTCTGAGCGCATCTGCAAAGCAGCAGCAGTGAAACAGCCTGGAAATGGTCTACTCGCTACTTTTCTGTCTACTTTCCACTGCCTCAGCTACGAGCAAAATTTTTCAGAAGCACCCAGGCAGCTTCCCCCCATATTCAGGTCTCATATAGCCTTCATATGGATTTTCAAAACAGAGACACAGGTGGATATTGGACATGTACTTAAATCTTTACCTGTCAGTCTGAGTTGGCACTAGATGATTGCTTCACAGGTTACAAAAAGTAGCTTTCACATGGTGTAATTACCAGTCACAAACCTTATTCAGGAGACCAGCACTTTACTAAAGAAGGTCCTGCCCAGTTTTCAGTGTCCAGACAAGAAGCAGACTATTATCTCAGTGACAGAGATGCCCCAAACCTGCATAAAAATATGAAGTGTTTCATTCTAGAACAATATGGAGAAAAAAGAAAACATACTTTTAGAGTACCTACACATAGCGTTCCATTCTCAGGGAATGACAGTCAGGGTATAAAACTACAAAATATAACAGCAGCCCCTGTGGAACATCACAGGGGAGACACTCCCTCTGACATTCAAAATAAAAGTAATTAAAGCTCCAAAACCAAATTAGAAGAGTGGCAATTTATTAAAAGCAATTAAATGGGACTGCACAAACAGGCTGTAGGGAGGCTTAGGCTCTCAGTGACTGTTTATTACTTTTAATTCTTTTCTGCCACGTACATTTCACAGCTTCCCTACCTATTGCTTAAGTAAGGTCTAATCCCTAAGCTGTGGCAAACCTGAATATAATAATTAGCATTTATAAAGCATCCGGTATCTTCAAAGGCTTTAAGCATTAATTAATCCTCATAACCACCTCAGGATGTAGTTAAGTATAATATGGTGAGTGGTTTGCACACAGAGACAGAGGCAGTCAAAACACCTACCTGCATCCAAAATCTGTCCACACTCTCACCAGCGAGGCGCCCGGAGGGGCAGCAGAGTGCAGCTTGAAGCATTACCAGGGCTGCGCTCGTCCAAGAACAAAGCACCAACCTAATCAGAAATGCTAATCCCAAACAGTAACATTTTGTGCTCAAATCTGTTTCTGCTTTCTTCACTGCATCTAAAAGCAGAAAATACAGAAGTGTACCAAATGGCAGTTCCACCTTCTATGGAGGCACATATGGAAAATCTAATCAAAGTAGTAAAACTGTATCAATAGAAAACACGAACATAGCCTAAATTCGATATTCCTTTTTTTTTTTTTTTTGCATACCCTGGGGTAATTTAGTACCACATGACTTAAGAGTAAATAATTTTGACTTCATTTAAAATAATGAAGTAGGAACTGCCAGCAGAGTTGCCAACAGGAACCCAGTTTTAACCATCTACACCTTCACAAAGGGAGAAAAAGTTAGGCTTTAACCCAAAGATGCAGTATCTACCATGTGGCAGGTGGCCTCGTATATTAACACAGCTGTCAGCATTAACAGCAGCACCAACACATGCAAGCCAAAACAGATGGGGGAAACAGGTTCCCTTCTGCCTCAGATTAGAGTACTCACATGTGGCCCATACGAGGTAATACTGCATTGCCCAAGGCAGCAAGAAACCATTAAAACAACTGCAAAGGGAAACAACGGCACAGAAGTAGAAAATGTCAAGCTGAGGCTCTCCGTACATTGGTTTGTAAGTTGGGTTTTTTTTCACAGTTCATCCTGCCCAGAGTTACACTTGGATCAGCACCTCAAGTAAGAGAGGGGAGGGTGCTGTGCCAGTTCCATAGCCACTGATTTTCTACTGCAATTCAGATTATAACGGTTGTGCACAAGGGAAACCTCCCCCTTCTCCTTACTGCTTTAGAGTGAGCAGATGGTGAAATTGTGCTTTCTGAATTTCCTCCCTTTTATGGGCCTTTAAAATCTTGAGTCGGATCTTTTGTTTGAATACCAGAAAGGAAAGCAAGTTCCCATCACACTGGTATATGAAGAGCCCTTCTCACACCCAGATTGAAAACTTTCCTGATACATTAAAGTCATAACTAGGGCAGAAACACAGTCTTAACACCACCAAACTAAACATTTTCCCTGAAAGCACATTTTAGCACTATTAAATGAGAAAAACACATTCTCACACTGCTTGTGATGTTGGACCGCTACAGTAAGAAATGGTCTTAAGTTTTGAGGTACAACCCTACTAAACAAAAGCATAGTTCAGTTTCTTTTTTCATACATGTCTAATGCATTCATTTATAAAAATATTTTCTCTGTCTTGGCTACTTTTTAACAGGCAATCCCTTTTCCAGGCTGTTGCAGAACACGTCTACAGGTACATGTGGCATAAACAGCAATAGTATTTTAATAAAGGATGGTCCCTTAATATATTATATACTGGAAAGGAAATAGATAGGTAAGGCAAAGTTTCTAATAGGTTGCACGAAACCATGAATTAATAAATACACATAATGGAGTCATCACGTGTAATGTTTCCTAGCCATATTTGAGAATGTTAGTTGTCCAGATGTTGAAACAAATACTGAGGACTTCAAAATCTCTAATCTATGCTTAGTCTAAAATGAAGACAAACAAGAGAATTGAATATTTGGGTCTTGGATATGGTATTACGCAGATGAAGTGTGTTAGCAAGGATTTCTAGGATAGCTATGATTTCTATCTAGCTCTGACCTTCTGCTGTAAAGCACGCACCGTGCAGCTTCCAGCAATCTTCATCCTTTAACTGTGAACAAACAGTTCCTCCATTTGATTTACTGAAAATGGTTTAAAAGAGCGCCACATGGCCAGCTGCTATTGTTCAAATGCCGTCGTTGTGTCTGGAGAAGACAGCTGGAAATGACTCATGGTGTTAACTGCAGCTACTAAGAATTGTAACTGTGGTCTTTATTATTTTGGATAAGATTTATACGTTGTGCCACCTATGGCCAAAGTTCAGTGTAATAATTAAAATCCCTAAATCAACTTTTCGGAAGCCCTGTTTGTTTTCCACACTATAATTTGTGACATTTACATTTACCCAGTAGCAGAGGTGCTAAAATGGAAAACTAATTGTAAAGAACAAAATAAAATGTGACCACAGAACCTCTTTAAAAATACTTTCACTGCACTCGGGCATGGAGCAAAAAGCATTCAGAAGCCTCACACTACGGTGGTAGGTATGCACCTAAGTACTGTAGGTGAGGACCAAAATCCTTTTCTTTTAATTCCAACAGAATTGATAACTTTCAGCTGTTTAGCACAGCTTGTCTGGAAAGGTTTCAAGATATTTTTGATAGCACCTCATATCAATTACATTTGTGTGAATACAAAGATTAAACTCACTTGTGCTCTTACCAACGCTAATCATTGCGAAACATCTTACCCTAACTGGAGCTCAAGAAAATACTCATTTCATACAATGTGGTCTCTGTAGAACTATCCTTTTCTGGGTTATACTTTCTTGCTAAGCCAATCTGTCTATTCCCCACCACCCTTACTAGAAAAATTATGTTAAGGTGCTTCAGTAAGCTAATGTCATCCAACTTCTAACATACATTGTATGTACAGTAAAAAGCAGCACAAATAATCTAGTGTCCAGAAGAAGGCAAGAGCTTGCTAAAAGAGGTGTCTTACATGCAAATTAAGGAAACCCATTAAATACATAACCGATAACTTGTATGTTGTAATTAATTTAACATTTTTCCATCTAGACTGTCTTTTGAATATCAGATTTGGAGTTAAGAAAGGAATATACACCTTTCTGTACAAATTTACACACTTTCAAATATCAAGTCACTAATATTCTAAAGGCTTATCCTTTTTCCATGCAGGCATGTAAATTTTTCAGTTTGCATATTACTAAGCAGTTTTGAATTGTGGTGAAAATCTATGTACAGTAAACAAGCCTATGGACAGCAGATTTGCCTTTTTTCATTACCTTTCAAAAGATTTCTTAAAACTAGTACCTGGACTCCAATGCTTCTAGAACCACAGACTACAGAACACTGTCAGAGATGCACCAATTCCACCCCTTTGTCTAACCTGCTGGATTTCACAACACAATACTTGTTAACACAATGATCCAAGTCCTTTATAAAACATTATTCAAAATGTTTGAAAATTAGAATAGATATATAAAAAATTAAACCCATACCATATTCATAGCAAGCACATGTATCAGTATATCCCAAAAGGAAGAATCATCTTTAGTGTCCAGAAAAATGCACTGCAAAATAATCTGTATATAAAAATGACTGTAATTACACCAGTCTCTAACAAGGAGAATTCTTACAGATTTAAGCCAAACGGGATCATAAAAGCTTTTGGCTGCAATTATTGCAGAATCCCACCTGGTTTCATGGAACAACTTATTTTCCTCTCCACTTAAGCTTCCAGAAAGAAATTTAAGAAAGAAAAAAAAGTAAAAAAAGAGAGACCTTTTCTTACGTATACAGAACAAACACAAAAACAGTCTAATTCTTGGCATACAAGCTTCACATAAATGTAAACAGTATGTTTAGCATACAGAAAAAGGGTGAGGAACAAATATTACCCAAGCTTATAAGAATGCAACTGACCACTAATCAGGCTATGCCTAGTTAGCTGGATAAGTAACAGCATAACAGACACTCCTTCCCCCCCCGCCTTTTTTTTTTTTTTTTAAGCCAAACACAACAGAACCTTTAGTAGGGGAAAGAAGATTTCTCTTAATACCCAAGAAGAAAATTCTGAATAATCCAGGTTTCCTCACTCAAGCATTCATTATTATTGAAGTCAGATAAGAAAATCTTTTTCAGTGACGTAAACACCATCATAAGGAAATGTGTGGGTAATGGGGATATAAACCTGAAACTCAGTCTTTTTATCTGATGTTGTTCTTTATAAATATTTTCTGTATGTAATATACAGCTTTAGTCTAATAAAATATGAGTAATAAGACTAAAGGGATTTCCCTGTAATAGAAGATAGCATTTTATGGGATGCACTAACTGTAGCTCATAAATATTAGATGTACAGCAGTTTTTCCAGGTTCTGTTCAGGATGTGCTGAACTGCTTCTGAAAAGAAAGGTTCACATTATCTCTTTGTTAAATCGATTCCCCGAATAAAGCTGTAAACTTTTCTTTATAGTAAGAACTGACTGAAGTGCTCCTATTTAGTGGGATGCCAACATCAGATCAAGTGTCATTCACTTAACAACTTAGGCATCGCTATAGCCTCGAAGAAAGTGCATAGGTATTTTGTAGCCTGCATAAATCAAGGACTTATCTATTAAAGTGACATGACATGGCAACAGAAAAGACACCTCAAAGAAAGTACAGCACTTACTACTCACAAAAGTTTTTTTTTTTTAATCCTTTAAGTCACTGCATGACATGTCAGAGTAGACAGAAAACGAAGTAGTACTTTAGCATTTATGAAATGGGTGAAAAGGAAATTTGGCACTCAAAAATATTCCTACAACATAGACTAATTGATTTTGGGTATGTGCCTTTTAATTTCCAGAAACTGTAATGCTACAACACGAAAGGTCTCTATATATGCTAATATTGGTAAGTCAGCGCTATTCTACAATTGTTTTCTAAGATAAAATTTATTGTTCTTATTTTATAATGGTGCCAATTAAAGAAATAGTACAGCTCAAACCTTAATTGCAATATGCAGCAATACTTTCTAACCACTAGAGATTGGATTAATTTATAGATCGATTCAACCTGCTTTGAAATTGCTGCCAAAATTTTTTTGCTCTTAATTTAAACGTCATCAGATGACTTAAACCAGACAATTATCCATGGGTTCCAGGCACCTCAATACAGACTAACACTTTCCCTTTGAAAACTACCTTAAGAATGTAAAAGATCCTCTAACAAAAGGGGGGAGGAGGGAGAAGCATTACAAGACAAAAGCATCACCTTTCCCAGCAGAAACACACTACCCTTAAGTGGAAACCCTTCATCCATCCTTAGTCCCCTAAAGCAAGAATGCAACTACTGGCCAACAACAACAACAAAAAAAAATCACTTGTCACAGGCAGAGATGTTAAATCGGGACCAAGTTGCTTCCATGTAATCCATTGATAGTATAATAAATGCTGAAAAAAAACTTTGAATATTGTTATCATTGAAAACAACATACACTTCCTGGTTCATTGAATCCATTTGTTACTTGTTAAATCCATTTTTAGACACTTTTTTTTCCCTGTTCAGTTTATGCTAATAGACCATGGCAGATAAGATCAAAACATACAGAGATTTACTTGCAGAGTGAGGTTTTAAGTCAAAAAAAAAAAATCATTGCAGAGTTTTCCCCTAGTAAGACCTGTGTGATCATAGATACAGACAATACCAGGAGCCGATAAGAACTCCTTTTATTCACGACTACCTATTTCTCACAACTCACATTATGCTGTTTTCTCTAAATTGGAAGTGTTACCACTTAATCCCTGTCTAATGGCTGTATCCTTTATTAGTGGAATAAACTTTCCCAGTTCTGACTGGACTGTGTACTACAAACTTGTATTTTAAACTAGGTGTTTCACTGGAATTATTCTTGGGGAACCTTGGCATCTGGAGACCTCTTGCCAAGTTCTGCTATTCTTTTATATGGTCTCAATGCCATGGTTTTAAAACTTTGGGATTGTTTCCCTCTTAAATTTGTACAGGCATGCCTACACTAGAGTGTTAGTTCAGGTCATGAGGGTACTTTAAAGATCATCCTCACTAACAGTGCTTTTGTTTATGTTGCAAAGTAGGCTGCAAGTACACAAACTGAATTCTTTTTGGATGAAACTACACTGTAAAGCTCAGAGTGCACCCAACGCAAGGGTGCTCCAGCAAGGAAGAGGCACTCGGTCTGGAGGGTCAGAAAGGAGCCAGGCTGAAGGAAACTCAGAAACACAGACTGGGGACATCAGGACTTCAGCACCAACTACATTTCTCTACAAAAGCAGTTTGATGAGGCTGCTCCCCTTACCGAGGAGCATGTATTGCCAAGCATCCACTTCAATCGTTTATCATGGTTACTTCATTGACCTTCAAGAGGCTTGGTTTTCTTCAGTATTCATTAGCATCACTCTACTTCATCCCAAACAAACTTCTCCCACACATCCCAATTTCCTTGATTTCTTCCATTCTTTCCTTACCGTCTTTTCTTCCCTTTACTGAGAACTGTTAGGCAACACTTCAGCAAACTAAATTTGGTCCAATAATTATCTTGCTACGCCTACAATCTACTTAGTGCTCTCCAAAGACAAAATTGTTCTTAAAGACTGCCTAACATGAAATTTACACTTCTTTTGCTAAACAAGTTAACCTGATCTTCAAAGGTGCTCCCTGAATCACAGAAACTACTTATGCACTCTTGTTAGTTGGTGCCCAAGTAATATGACTGCAATACAATTAAGTTCATCTTCTGATAAAGTATTTGTGAAACAGGATCATTTAATGGTAGACAAGAGACATTAACGGCCTAGCTTTCATTTTAAGAATTGATTTTGAAAAAGCGTAGTGGGAGTGGGTTTCTTGCTATCATTAGAAAAGTGGAAAAAGTAAACATGTCTGAGTCGCATGGCAAGATCCTGACATCCACTGAAAGAGAACAGTACGTTATCACATACGCACTGTACTTCTGAGAACAATAACTTCATATGGCTAGAAGTATTCAGCCAATTAAGCAGCAATCCAACTGACTGAATACTGGTAAATTAATTATAAAGTACTGGTTCACACCAACACAGATGCTTTCATGATTTAACTTACTGTGACAGGAGCTACAGAGCCTCAGAACTGAAGTATGGTTACAGAATATTACTATGAACAGTTGGCATTTATTATAACTCAGCATTTTAAGTCCTGAATTCTGATTAGCTAGTACCCATAATATTACTTTTGCACAGTCACAGTGCATTTTACAATTTAAGCAGTCAATGGGCTGTGCAATAATAAAAAGAAAAAAAAAATCGGGACATATCAAGTTAACCTTTCAGAAAGGTCAAGAAAGTTTGCTTTTAAAGAGGAGAACTGAAGCCTTTTCTCAGTAGTCCCCTTTTTTGCTTTTTTTATTCCTGTCTTCTATGACCTTCTGTCATTACTTATTTTGTTTCTCAAAAGAAACAACAGGGAAGGGAGCTGCAAAGTTTCACTAGCAGAGTACTCGGCAAAAAGTTAAAAGGACCAGAGCAGAAAGTTTAAGAGCAAGACTTGTAAGTATTTCTGTGAAACAGAAATAAGGCAGGTCAGAAAGAATTAAAGAAACGGATGACAGAAGTTAACCATAAGGAGAGTGATTTCCCAGAGAAGTAAAACTTAAAAAGAAATGATAAAATTTAAGATTAAACTGCATTTCTTGGCATAGAAGTATTTGCTTTTAAGGACAAGCATTTTAAATTAACAATTTTATTTCTTATTACTGAAAAAATGTTATTTCCTAGTTAGAGCTTCTAAGGGACAAGCTGCTTCCTGAGACAGGGTTGCACAGCTGTTCTAAGGAAGCACTGAAATGCAACATTACCATTGCACATATTACCACATCAGAACGCTTTCCCATAGACAACTACACACTGCACCTGAGCTGTTATGTCTGGCCTTTCACAGCAGCTTACCTTTCTTATTAGTAAATAAAAAAACCCAAGCATGTTATAGTTAGAGGGCTGAGATTAAAAGAAGGATTATTACATTTACGTTCTAACACTTAGAACTGCACTTACTTAACAGAAAATTGCCCAGGAGTCGTCAGGCCAGGCAGACGCTCAGCATACCTGCAAGTACCTACAGGTTAAACACAAAGTTCCCATGGACTTGTGTCCCCAGAACCAGAGAGGCAAGGCGAGAAAGAATTAAGATTCACACATTTACCTGATATCGCCGACTTGTAAAGAAGAGCTGTAAAGGGCAGTGCTTTGTATGCGAGAACCATTACCTCTTATTTCAGCTGAAAACGCTACAGTCTTATGTGTTACTAGGCATATTTTTAGGAAATTCATAAATACATAGGAAGGCAGCGTGCTTAGCGCACAGAAGCAACAGCACATAACATTGTGTGGAGTGTCAAGACTAAACTCTCAGTCTCTTTCAGTCACTCTGTTGCTTTTTAAGTTTCCACTTACCACATACATCTGTAGTACCATGGAGGAAAAAAGGGAATATTCCGCAAATGCCATTTAAACCTCCAAAGGAATTTGTCTGCCTTGTTTTAATGCGCAATGAACTCATACATGCAAGCAGTCTTGCAGCATCCAGGTAGAACTCATTATTCTAATTATTTTAACATCCTAAATGTAATGGGAGAACAGCACTGAAGACCAACAGCCACTGGGCCCTCAGAAAACAACTGCAAAGAAACCTTTCTGCACAGATGCATGAGGCTTTTGTGCAATATACATTCCTTGTATCAAACTCAACATTATTAGTACAGCTCAAGGCTGTAGCAACTGTTTACGTTATGGACCTATGCCTGCGTACTGTGGGAGAGTGGAGGGATGAACACACAGACAGGCCTCCGGCAGTTTAATGTACAGAGCAAAGGTTCTAGAAGGGAGAGACAAGTAATGGCTGAAGCAATAATGGGAAAAAAAATAAAAATCAAACATTTCACTATATGGGACTATCCCCATTCCCACTCCTTCCAAGAGGTCTCCATCCAGCCCAGTGTCCTGGTAGGATGGGAACAAAAAGAGCTGCTTAAGAAAAACACAAAAACAAAATAAAGAAAAACCCAAGAAGGGGATCAATAATGAACATAAGTAACTGCTGTTTTCAAAAAGGGCTTAGTAACCACACCAGAAAGAAAAAAGTAAAAGACAATAGGGTACTTTCCTCAGATTTGTGGGTGGCAGAACAAAGCAATAGGTTCAAACAGCTTCCTATTATAGTAAGAGCGATCCACAAGATAAACATAGTACTTTGTGTAGTCCAACATAAACAAACAAAAATAATCAGAAAGCCATCGAGTTCCAGAGTATTCAAGAAAGTCAGAAATGCAGACAGATTTTATGTAAGAACTCAAATTTTCTTTGGTAGAAACAAAATTAATGCCAACTTACAATTAAATATTTCATTTAAGCCATATACATGTATCAAATTAATTATAAAATATTTAGACTCAGCAAAAGATGTTTCCCACAAGTATTAATTTTGTTACCATATTATCCAGTGCAAAGTATATCAGAAAATTATCTGCCCCACAACTCAAAACCATCTCAGAATTATTTATTTTTCCTCCTTTGCATTTGATTTTGTATAGATATTTAGATTCAGAGTTGACAGAAGGCCAAAGTTGTCACAAGACACATGAAAGAAATACTTTTATGACAAACTGAACTGTCAGAATTGTAATATCCTGTATTACAGTAGGACTTAGTTCCCTCTAGCAGAGCAGGGGAGTTAATTTTAACTGTTTAATAATAACTGAAAGTACATGAAACTGTTCTACCATTTCAGGCAGGTCCCTTGGCTCCAAATATTCCTCTATGAAGCGAGCCCTAGAAGGCATGCTTACAGAACATTTGTGTGTTTTATATGCTAATAAGGGGGGGAAGCTTTCGCAAAACCTACACATTACATCTCCCAGAGGGATCAGCTAATCACTCAGTTAAATACAGTCTTTCAGCATTGCCAGTGCCAGTCTGCTTGTGTCTTGGACAAGGGAGGAGGGATTAAAGGGGAAGAAGTGGCATAACACAAATAAAGTCCTTAGCATTGCCTTAATTTATTACCAATGGTACATCTTTGAAGTCAGAAAGTTCATTAAAATTATCCCTGAAAGTAAAAGTTTTTATAGTCAACAGAAGTATAAGACATTTCATATTAATATCCTAGTAAACTAGTGAACTGTCCCTTAATTTATGTTTCCAAAATATAACTTCCAACCATATTCTCTTTAAATATTTGGAAGAGCAGTCTAGTTTATTAGAAAGTGTAACAAATATATGCAATTAAAAAAAGCTTGGCAAAAGAGATACCATTTTATTACAATATACAATGCTATTTCCATTGGAAAATGGACAAACAAATTCCAGGTGAAACTAACAGAAAATCAAAAATCTCTAAGATATAAAGACCATCAAAGAACATATTTAAGTTAAAAACCCAAACCATCACATGTTGTACATTTGAAGTTTTATTGATAGGAATGCAAATATAACCATGGCATATCACAAAACCAATTCATAACATTTCCTTAAAAGCAGTTCCTTAAAAACATCTGCAGTCATCTATAACAAATACACTGAATACTTGAATCCTTTTATTTTAAACCAAAATATTCTTCTAGAAGTTTGT
>JAOXJM010000001.1:97668346-97691796 GCA_026413425.1 Tringa solitaria | reverse complement strand
CTGGCCCCATCCTCTTGACACCCTCCCTTTAAGTATTTATAAGCATTGATCAGATTCCCCCCTCAGTCTTCTCTAGTCTAAAAAGACCCAAGTCCCTCAGCCTCGTAAGAGAGATGCTCCTGGCCCCTAATCATCTTTGTAGCCCTAATGAGACCTTACTGCACGTAAGAAGCTGAGGCAGGGAAGAGCTGAGCGCACTGTCCCATCTGCATCCCTCACAGACTGGCAGTGCAAGCCAACCTCACTTATGTTCTCCTCACTTAAGTTCTTCCTCTGTTTCCCACAATGAAGTCTTAGTGCTCCTTGGTCTGAATAAAGCAATTTTCCTTCACAGAGTTATCCCCCTGTTATGAAAAACCCTAACCTAGCGTCACCTATACTGAACACTGCTTTCAGTCTACTGAAAGTCACCTTCTGCCTTCTGGAGAGGAGTGAGAGCAGCAGAAATAGTTGTTTGATAGTGATGCGGACAGTTCTTTTTACTAAAAAAACAAATCAGAAGCTCCCAGTTATAATGAGCTTCACATTAAACTTCAAAGATTAAAAATACAACAAATAGTTTGTCTGTTGTTTGGCTTTTCTAATTCTTATTGTTGCTTTTATTATTAAAGGTTTGAGGTAAATTGCAGTCATGATTTCATTATTTCCCTATACCCAGAAAAGTTCTGATTAAAAGATGAGATTCCTTCATAGTGACATTATGAGCCACTAAAGGAAAATCTAGAAGCATAAATCTCACAGTGATATTCTGGGTTGAAGCACTTTCTAAATGCTAATCAGGTTGTGGGGTAAATGTGTGTTAGAGGAGGGTGTCATCTCCTACTTTTTATACTGAAATCAGTCTGTATCTAAGAACTAGTTCTAAACTCAATGAAGAACAACTAATAGCAAAGGCATTTCTGTAACAGGATCTAAAATGTAATAGTCATTCTTCATTATAGACAACCTGACAGTCTTTCGTGAGAAAGCTCTTCCCGTGTAAGATTGCAGGATGTAATAGACTGTGGGCATCTGACATTCATCTCCTATTAGTCTACACAAGATTCTGTTCAGCTTTGTATTGCATGCATATGATGTTGCAAAATGAAATGCTAATTATAATTTTAAACTTTTCGGAGGTAGGGTCTGATTATGGTATGTGGCATTCACTTCTTTGTGAATCACTGTGTACTGCCCTAGCATTATTTACATAAGATGATCAGTTTTAAAACTGCATCTGTCAGTAAGAATTTTGAGAAACACTGGAAAAGGACTTGCATGAAAGGAGTTGCAGGGCTCAGTGAACCGCCATAAGGAGGGCAAACAGTACTGCAGAAACTTAATAGCACATTAAAATCTCTTTAAAATTCAGATTCCCATTGTCTCAAGGAGGAGAGAGTGCTGTTGTTTGGAACTTTTAATGTGTGTAGTTTTTTCTGTTACTGTTGTTAACTGTACGTGCATTTTGACAAGGCATTTATCAGAGCATAAATGCCCAGTGGAAAGAACAGAAGAGTCCACTATAATTAAGCGTTCTTTTGCTGAAAAAAAACAAACAACACCACCTTGAAGCATCTCAAGTGTTAGAACATATTGCCGGTCCATCTTTATTAGTACACCACCCTGTGTTAAGCAGCTGGGGTTTTGCATGATCATGTATGACAGGCTTCACTGTGTATCATTATAGTAGTAACTTAAGGCAAAACAAACACCATTAACTCAAAAATAACCACCAGTACTGTAACTTTTATTTGCTAATAAATATCTTAATAAACAGGCTTACCCCATCTGTAAGACCTGATAATGCCTCTTAGGAAATCATAGAAAAATAAAATACAATAATAATCAGTAACTTGTACTTTGTACAAAAATCTTATTATGTTGCTCAGCAGGTAGCTTTGCCAAACCCCATATTCTTTCTGCAAAGAGATGGCATATGTAATGCAATTCACCTTAAAAACACCCTAATGTTGAGAGCTGAGCATTCTATTACACTATTAATTTGTAGGCATGCCAGCACATGAAAATTTACATGGAACATCATATTATCATAGGAATAGAATAACAACAATAATAATAATAAAAAAAGATAACACCACTTTTCAGTAAATAATAACAACTTCACTTCTAATGTAAATTCCCCTTGGGACTGCAAATCAGTATAGTGAGCTTTTTATTTCATGGCTATTCCTACAATACTGTTATAAACTGGCGAAAAGGCCGAAAGGAAAAATGCAGTGGGAACATGTATGGGAGCTATATTATGTGAAGAAAAGTCATTCTGAGCAGTGAGGCAGTCCCAGGGGGAAACATGTATGGGAGATACATTGCGTGAAGAAAAATCATTCTGAGCAGTGAGGCAGTCCCAGGGGGAAACCAACGATACCAGCTGTGAAATATTCAGTCTCTCAGAGCGAGCAGATCGTGCTTGCTGTGTGCAATGCTACACAAGTTCAGACCGGTGAGGATACAACTCAAGAGGTACAGTACCGAGCCTGCTTCTCTGTGGGATGAATGGTGAAGACTGAGTCATGGGTAGTTGTCATTATTCAAATACATCTTGGTAAGAGGAAAAGAAGCAACAGCAAAACGAATGTCATCTGGGGTCTTTAAAGAAAAGGTGGGTTTCAGACTACTGATAAGGATATGAGATCTGTGCTGAGGCCACGGTTTGTTTGTAAAATAGTTAGCAAATATTATGATTATACCATTACTTTTGAAGCCATCTACCTTTAAACTTTTGACATGGCTGCTTAAATATATAATCTAAAGTGTCTGTCATCAAATAGTTATTCATATATACACATACATTGATACATTTTATGGCTATGCTAGAACAGCAAACTATGAAGAGCAGTCATACTTAGTTGTGTACAATCTAATTTCACAGAAGAGACAGAGATTAAACCCCCCTTTTAATTCAGATACGTTTAAAACCAACACACAGAAATAGATAGAGGCTATCCTGAGAAAACATACCAACCACATTATCTTCCAAGTGTGAATCAAAGCTAATTTTTGGAAGGTAGTCAAATACTCTTCTTGTATTTTTCTTCTGTAAGTCAAAGTGATGTGTTTTTTAAAAAAACTGAGAAAAAATTAAAACAATTAATTCCAACTTGATCAATGATGGTTGCTTTACTAGAAACTAAACTATTGCCTTTCAGTAAATAGGGTTTCACATGATCTTTTCAAGATTTTTTTTCTTGTTAAACTGCAGATGCAATCCTGAGAAGTGTAGAGTACCTGTTGTTGTTACCAAAGTCAATACGAGTTATACTGCACCAAATAAAAACAAGCCCTTTTTGTTAGTCTCCGGGTTTTCAGTCACAGCATCACCGTGCATGGTGTAACCGATACCATCAGAGATTTTTGACATTGGCCTCAACAGAAGCAGATGCAAGGCTGTAGGTATGAGCAACATATACTAAAGTAATGACTGAATCCAATTCCTTCACCAGAGTTAACCAAGAAACAACTTTTCCCACTTTTAATCTGAAATAACCTTCTCTACCTATGTAGAAAAGTTGGGAGAAGAAACTGCTGCAGAATAAATGGTATTAAAAATGCTACACTGCCAATTCAAAGCTGTTTCTAGGGGAGAGGCGGATAGGGAATCATGGCCATAAGCTTTAAAACGTTTATGCATTTACATGTTAGGAATTTTAAAGCAGGATGGTTTTCTTGAGATAGGGAATTAACAGAAGAGTCTAGTAAACAGAACCAGTAGGAGGGCCTTAGTTATTTTATTTGCTACTGTGCCTTCCATTAACTGACAAATCTCAAAACTTACACTGCAATGCACTAGGAGTATGAAACAACTTGTTCAAAGAGGCAAATGATCAGCTAGAACTTCTGTTATGAAGGGGAGATCATATTTCATAATGATATATGTTTAAGAAAGAATAGGATAGATAAATCCCATTTTTTTTAAGGATCTGTTTGTTTGATGGGGATGGTTGTTTTATCCTGAATGTAAATCCAGGAGTTTGGGGAGTTTTCTAGGGAAAAAAAAGAAAGAACAACTAAAGCATTTCTGTTATATAATCTATTAGATGTGTAGGTAATTTTAAATGCTTATTCCAAACTCAGAGATGGTAGCCCATTCCAGATAAAACAGCTGTTGAGCAACCACCTTTTGTACCTTGCAGTTCAGCTCTGCCGTGTTGAAGGTAGCCATAATCTATTTCATCACATCCCTGAGGTAGTAGCATTGTCTTTTTTGCTCAGTGCACTCTCTTGACCCCTATTAAATGAGGCCATCCATTCCATGCAAATCTACAGAAACCTTTGATCCAAAAATCTGGTTTAGCCTATTGACATTTTCTTATGGATTTGACTGACTTTGGATTGTGCCCTGAAGAACTAACCTACATCTCAAGCTGAAACTCTCAGCAAAGAAATTAAAAATACCAAAAAGTTTCAGTGATACATTTCAATGGTAGAACAGCATGTGTCCTAATAAGTGCTGTTCTCTAACAACAAATCAATCATGACAGTAGTGGGGTGCAGGAGAATCTGTTTGGAGAGCTGAATCCTATATACAGTATGTATAACATAGGGCTTCATCCCACTGCCACTGAAGTTAGTAACACACTCTCATGAACTCTGGTCATAGCCTTTTGACAGTGAAACATTTACATCATCACAGTTACATCCTTGTCCCAGAAATTACTCTATCAAGAGGATTATTAAAGTCTTTCAGCAGGATTTGGAAATACTGGCTGTTCTAGAGCAGAACCTTTCCAACACAAAAATGGAACTTGTGAATTTGGCATTTAGTAACTAAAATAATCTACAGATTTGAAACATTGTATACACTTTGTATTTTTCAGCTAACCCTATTGTACACAAAGGGACTGCGATGGTATGTTATACAGCTCAGAGCATTCAGCTTCTTAAAGAAAGTAATCCTGTTTTGTTTTTCCTTTTTGCCTCTTAATCATTCTCAGGTAGAGCTCAGTCTGAATGAGAGAAAACTGAAAATTCAGTTTGTAAGCCACTCTTTCCTGGATAGCTCTACTCTTCACTGTTTATTCAGGTTCCTCTCAAAAACGCCAGTGTGCAACAAGAGGAACAAGTAGTCTTTCAGTTGCAGAATTGAGCCTACCGGAGGTTCCAGTCTAAATGGTTACAATTGTACACATTTTTTTTTGTCATAGGCTGGACCCTGAAAAAACAGCAAATAGATTTTTCCTTTTTTTTATCACCACCGTAGAGGAGCCTCAGAGCATTACACTATGATGATACTAGAAAAATACTCCCTAGGCTGTTTCAATGGGCCCTTTTTCATCATTCACAACCAGAAATGAGTATTTGGGATTCCAATGTAGATTTTCCCCAAATTCAGTTTTCCAGATCCTAGACTCAAAGTTACTTTCTGTACAGTCTTGGCCCCAGGCATCACACAGTTCATAATACAGAGAGCAAGATTTCTCTTTGATTTGTGTATTTTCACTTCCAGGGTTTTGGTTTATCTACTGCTCCACATGCATGCTGCTGCTTAGCAATTCTTCACTGAATTGTCAATAATGAGAAGTATTACTATAATATTATGGTTTATTCACAAATTTGTAATCAACTTGCTGATTTGCACATTAGAGATTAATATCCCTCAAAATGTGCAGTATTTCCAAACAGAGTAAAAAGCAATATTTCCTCACATATCAAGAACAATATGTGCAGGAGGTTTTGTGATAGTATCCATGAATATACTGGACTCCTCAAGGAAACCATATGTGGTATTGAAGTTAAAAAAAATATGACAAAATAATGTTATGTCATGCTGCCTTACAAATATTTTATAGGGACTTGGATTCGCAAGTCCCTTATGCCTAACTCTACTCATGTAAATAGTCCTGTTTCTAATCAGCCTTCTAATATGAATTAAGCTGCACAAATACGTAGCTGTAACCGTTTCAGGAGTTTCTGAGCATTGCACAGCACCTATATGATTACAGAGGCACATGTGATGTTACCTACCAGTCAGATTGCTCAGATGTTTAGACATAGGTCAGAATTTTGGACAGGAACAAAGCAGAACAGCTGTGAAAACTTCAAATGATTTTGAGACTGATCTTTTAAGTATATTTTTTTCCATATCTTCAGTATCATGACTTGGCATTTTTTATTCCACTTTAATTTCACAGGTATGAAAAAATCAGATAATATGCTAAACTCTTCTGGAAGAGAGATGCACTTGGGAAATCTCTTGCAGGAAAAACAGTTAAGAGACACTCAAGTAGAATCTTGAAAGAAATGTACACACAAACAGATTTCACTGAATCAGTGTTATATTATTTCACATATAAAATATGGAAATATATTTTAGCTCTAATCCATTTTCTAACCTTATGTTTTTTCATCAAATATTTTTGTTGGTTTTCATTTCTCAAATTCAGCACATCTTTTTAAACTGTATGCTGGCATATCCTTACTCATATTCCCTTGAAATTTTCCCTCATTTTAAACTCATAAGTGTCCATAAATGGCAATTTAAAAGAAAATAATTATATACTGTATAAACACCTTTGGTGACTTCAGCAGAGGACTCAAACTTTTTATAGCATGGACTACATCTTACCAGAGATGCTGGCTCATGGGCACTTCGCTTCTCCTTTGTGATCACTGACAATTTCTACAGTAATTAGTTGTATAGAAAAGGATAAGTAGAAAGGGTGTTTGGTGTGGTGGTCAGCATCAGGTGACCAGGCAGCTTTCTGTAAGCCAGTTTGAAAATGTTTTTTCTGCCTGTGAAGGAAAAGGGAGGCTGTCCATTTCCAGATAACAAGCCAAGGAAGTTTTGGAAATACTATACACACACAGTGCATGCTGTTAAAAATTTTAAAAGCCAATGGAGTAGAGCAACCCCATTAGCGTTATTGGGAGCTAGGTAATTAATTCTGTAGGTTTGAAAAATCTCAGACATTATGATATACATTATATTTACAATTCTTTATGTACATATAGACAAATATTTTATACCTATAATGCGCTCAATGTGTCCTGGTCCATAATCTGAGGAACTATATACAACCATAGCACTCGTGGATGAGCAGTATGCACTACTAAATACAGTAGATTATGGTAGAAGGTATTTCTGAGCTGCAAGTGCATGGAAATGCCTTATGCAACTCTTTTGTTTTCTGTTAGATCTCCTTAGCACAATGCAGACAGTTCTTCCTTTTTCACCTTATTGTAGTCTTTAGGGATTTTTTTCCTTTTCTGTGCTGCTTCATTTGTCTCTCCAGATTTCAAGGTCACTGTCCTACTAAGTGTTAGCCCAGCCCAACACATTGTTCCCTCACTCTCCAAAAATAATAATAGTATCATTATAAAAAGAAAAAAAAGAAAAAGATTATATTTGCCATTTATTCAGGAAAGATCAATTACAATTGGTGAACAAGAGTATTCTGGAAGAAAACTGTTTCACAGAATACAGTGCTCTTCAACCATGTGCAAATACCATAAGTGAAGTATCTCTATTTCTAATACTTTTCCTAGAAGATGCAATGGAAGACAGACTTTTTAGTATGACACTCACTTTTGTTACTCTAAAAGATGTATTGGACTGGATTAGAAGTGAGACCTCCTTTCCTCTCTCTGCAGGACATATTCTAAGATAGACTGAGCCCATGATGGGTTAGCTACAGATAACCTGTATTCATAAGAGAAATTCTCAGCTGCCAGAACGTGTCCCATAGAACCATTCCATCAGCTGAGTTAAAACAGCTAAATACATGCTTCACCTTGCAATGGGGCCAGCTGAAATTTAGCAACTGGTCTTCAATACAGGTTAAAATATATTCTATGCTACTTTACCTTGGTGGCTGATATGGTCCATGGGGTCATTCTAAGATGGAAATTGCTGTGGTTAATACAGTCTAACTAGGCACCTCCACAGTCCCAGCTATTCTACATAATAAATCTACTGCATCTGAATAAAGGATGTTTGTATGTTACTTATGACCCACCTTTGGATCCTGTATGAATCTGCATTAAAAAAGAAATTAATGGAGCCCAGTAATAGGTTCATCATATAAAAAATGGAAAATGGATAGTCAATCTTAAATTACAAAAAAATTAAAGTACTGCAATCTATGACTTCCATGTCAGAATAATCCAGCTAATACCTAATACAATTTTGGACACAGAATACTTTCTCCAGTGCAACTAATTTATTTGAACTTATTGTTGAGTGCACTGTTTGCAAGTAAAGGATTGCCTTATGCTGAAAAGCATCAGCTGATGTCTTAAAGCATAGCATGTGTCTAAGCTTTTATTGAAGAGACACTGAATTTACATTCATAGGAAACAAAAAGGGTAACTTTTGTTTACGAAAAATTTAAATTACATAGCTCAATTCTCTTCCTTTCACCTCATGGAATCCCATTGCTTCTCAGTAATTCCAAGGTGCAAACATCTCATGAGCAAAATATACTAAACTATCTGCTGTTGTTACTTGTTCAATTTTAACACCAGCAGTATGGACAAGATCCCTTCTTTTTCACAGGTTCAGCATAAGGACTGGATACCATCAATGCATGAAGTTCACCTGATCAAACACAGATGCCTGGATATAAGCTAGTCATTTTGATCTCTTTAAATGCAGAGAAACACCTGCTTCTTTAGCACAATTCATCTAGCCAAGAAGTAAAAAATTACACTTGTCAGATGATATATAACCCACTTATCTTCATTGATTAAAAGGGAGCCTTGGGTGACTAGCTCAGATGTGGACCTCTGAAATTAGGTGAGAATTCCTCCCAATAGGTCTCAGGCCTCTGACTGACAAGCTGGGGGTGGCTTGAGTAAGGATGACTGATATGGTTTCCATGTTAGGTGACAGTCCCAGTTGTCCATGCAGCAATTGGCTGCATGGACATCCAACTTGCTTCTCAGTCAACTTTGGAAGCACTGTGGTTGGCACATGGTGGAGAGCTGTGACAGTGCACTTATTGGCCAAGAGACACTAACCTGGTCTTGCTCAGCAGTCAAGGCCCTCACTTAAGCTATGTTTTGGAGGCTTAAGTGATACACCAGTAGTGGTAACAGTACAGAGGGATGGATTTTATTCCAGATTAATGACAATCAGATCTGGGAAAAAAATCAACACATGGATATTACTTGTAAATAACAGAACTATTTCCTTATGTCTACCTCTTAATGCCCTTTTTTTTCCGCTTGCATATCATGCACACTTTATTTTGTGAACTTTCAATGAGTACTTTTAGCCATGAAGCACTCTGCAATGTGGGCCACAGTCTCAAACCCAGTCTACTATATTTGCTTATTTGTTAAATTTAAACTCTAACTGTACACTGCAATATGCAGGATAACTAAATAGAGCTAATTTTCACCTGAAGAAAGTACCCTCTGTAACAAAGAAAGTTACTCTAATTTCACATATACATTTGTGGCCTGCACAGAATTAAGCTCACATTTGAAAAATAACCCCTGTTGGGTTTTTGTTTGTTTTTAAATGAAAAAAAACACAACAACAACAAACAAGAGTAGGCTTGGAATCAGAGCAAGAGCAAACAAAATGTTTCCAAAATGGGAAAAATGTAAATTTGATCAAGATAACTATTATAAAAGTGTCATACTACACCACAACAGCAACAAAAACCCAAGCCGTATAAACCCACAAAATCCTGGATTAATAGTGTTTTTAATAAGCATCCTCACCCAAAGAATCCCTTTTTCTTTCCTTTCTGGTTACTCAAACTCTTTGTCATATAAAAAAATATATCTGCTTAATAAATGGTTTAATATTGTTATATTTTTTCTATTGAAAATATATTTTCAGTAGTGTGATAAAATTGGAAATTAATTTCCAGGAAATATATCCAGGTTGTGTGCACGTAACACACTGCTCTGTATCCACACTACCAGGAATGAAAAAACATGCAAAGTAGAATGAACAGTGCACATTCATAGTTTGGATTAGGAGTAATTTTGAAACCCCATTAACAAATAACAGATTTCTACCTCCTTGGTAATGTATTTAATTGTGAGAGAGGCTCCTTTGATGGATGTCACAGTGCTGGCCACGGAAGCAATGACAGGTAAAATGGATAACAAAATGATAAAGGAAAATTAACCTTTATATTACTCTGATGACAGTATTTTTTGAAAAGGCTTCAGGTAAGTATGATTTTCTTTCCATAAGAGAACCTTTACTAAAAAAATTATTCAGATATGGAATTGGGGCAGAATTTTTCAAATGACAGTCACAGAAAAGAAAAAAAGGTTTTTTTTTTTCCTCACTTTTTTCCTCCTCCTGCAAAATGCACATGCTTATACAGTCCTACTGAGTTCAGCGGGATTACTCATTCTGGCAAAATTACCTTTGCAGCTAGAATAGGATTGGTGCTGGCCATCTTTAAACAAGCTCATCAAATTGGCATTGTAGAACATCAGTGAATCCTGATCTTTAGAAAACTTGTTCCTCAGTTAAATCTGTTGTTTTGTTTTAATGAAAGAAAGAAAAATTTAATTAGTGCACCACTGTTATTCCACTGAAATTAATGCAGTCATTCCAAAATAAAGCGACAACAGTGAATCAGACCTAGCATGTCTTACTCTGAACTGGTTGGAAGCATTATCTTTTCTGAGTTGCTTTCGTATTTTCCTTCTTTGCCACCGGTATACAATGGCAGCCTTTTCCAAGAGTTAGGAAATATATTTTGAGTTATAAGCTGTAAATTAGGCATTAAATATCATTGTGATTACATAAAGTAGTAAGTTAATTTTGATATACACATATATTATATTAATTACCCAAACGCACAGTTTAACAGAAGGGTTGTAATGCTTAAGTATATTGGAATGGCACATAACTCAAAAACGTCCTCCAAACTATGGATAAATCAACAAAAGTATCTGCACCCAGTTTACATGTGACATGCACGTAGATCTGCGCGTGACTTCTACAGCATGCAGACATGCGCTTGTTCCCCTCTTCCCAGTAGCGCATATCCCATGCAAAGGTTTGGAATCGTAGCCCAGCACGTCTGTGTAAGTTGTCTGAATAAAACATGAAAGCTGTAAGTCTTAGAGAGGTACAAATATTAT
The DNA here is from genome assembly GCA_026413425.1 of Tringa solitaria. NCBI lineage: Eukaryota > Metazoa > Chordata > Aves > Charadriiformes > Scolopacidae > Tringa > Tringa solitaria. Next base: position 97,680,741 of record JAOXJM010000001.1, on the reverse strand, counting down.
GTTAGGCCTTTGCAGCCATTTTCTTGCATGTAAATATGGCTATTGAAGAGTTCTAAAGACAATTGACTTTGATGTCATTTAGATATCTGTACTAAATGAAGATCTAGCCCACAGTAACCAGAGCTCCATTTCAGCAGTCGGCTTTTTACTTCTAAAAGCAGTTAGAAGTAGACTCAAGGCAACATATTATTACACTGCTGTCCTACATCTCCTTTTCTGCCTATGTACAAGGTAACTGAATACCACAGCGTGTAACTTCCAGCATTAGTTGGTGGCTGTACCGCTGCCCTTAACTGGAGGATGACATGGCCAGCCTGTTCCCATGGGAATAAGCACATTGGCCCCCTGATGGCTGGCTCTCTCAGGTCTACTACCACTGGTGAAAATTATGCTTAGTTCAGGCAGCGGAGGCCTGCATTTTTGAAACAGAAGGCTTTCTGAAGTCTATGTGGCCATAATATAGCTGACAACTATGTTTTACACGTGGTTATGGAAACGTTACAATCAGTTTTCCAGTGACATTTTGCCACGTAGTGGAAGCAAATTTCAAAATTTTGAATTACAAAAAACCAGAAGGTTTAGAGTAGTGAAGAATCCCAAGAGTGAATGAATTTTCCAACCTAACCTGAAATTTAAAGCATAAAAAGTGTCGAGTGCTGAAGTAAATAAAAATCAAGGACCTCGAGATTTCAACCTCTCACTATCCTCCCAATTATACACACAATGAAAACTTGCTACATAAAATCATCAGTCATTTCTGCAAACAATACTAGTATTTTGAGGCACCGGCTTACCAGCATCCAAACTATTATAAAGTAATATAATGATAGGATCCATACATTTGGATTTAATTAAGAGATAAAATAAATATTTATGTTAAACTTTTTTTTTGATTGCACATTTGGTATTGGAAGTTACATGGTCACAGAACATGAAAGAAGTCAAATACTTTTTGATCTACCAGCAAACTCTAAATACATCGATAAAGAAGCCACACCAGGCCAAATAGATTACTACTTTCAAGTAAGTTCATGAAAGTTTCCCAAATACCGTTATACAAAGTTACACATCCATGCTGAGTTATTCATCAATGTGTAGCAAGAGTCTTGCAGTAGGCCAGGATTTTATTGGCAGATAACTGGTGGAGGAGCTATGCAGTGTGATTAAAAATTCCAGTTTGGAAGCATTAACATAGAAGTACTTTCATAGTCTGACGAGGAGACTGCAGTTCTTGAAGTTGGGAAGAGCAGAAGGGAAGAATGAGAATATTTTTCCATTTTAGAAATGCTGAGGCACAAAACACAGTTGATTCTAGTACTTTCATACATGAAATCCTTTCTCCTGTATGTGCATCATGTGTAACCGCAAAGTCTGTAAACTGCTGACTATTCGTCTCTGGTGTCCAATGAGTACAACTCCAATTCTTCTAATGTCACTGTAAGATAAAAAAGTTCACCTTGGATGCAAGTATAGTAAAGCCTCTTGCACACAAAAGACTATAAATATATGCTGAATCGCTCTATTTCAGGACAGTTTACCTTCCTGACTGGGACATATAAGAAAGCTAAAAATGCTCAAGCTTTCTGCACCTGTCAATTCCAAATCTTTAAAGATAGCTGTTAAAAAAACCCAAAACAACAAAAAACCCCAAACTTAAAGCAGTAGTATCTGTTGTGATACAGTCAAGTAATTTTTCCAAATCTGGAGGAAGAACCTAAGGGGTAGGTTCTAATAGCCCAGTTTTAGTGTTAGTAGCAAATGTTTCCCACTCATACTTGTAAAGGAACAGGGCTAACACACTCACTCTTGCAGTCCTGAGACTGAAATAACAGAGGCTGTGCTTCTGGTGATTTGGGGAATGCTGGTGAGAGATGATATAAAGATCAGAATAGTGATGAATCTTCCAGCTCAACCCAGATTTCTCTCCATCCCATCTAGACCTGCACCCCTGAGTGTGTAGCTCAGCCACAAAGCCTGAATTTTTAGCAGGAATGAAGTAGACAGCCCTCAGCATCCAGCACAATGCAGTAGTTCAGTTGTTCTCTAAACATTATCAACTGCAATATGCTGAGAAAGATCGCAGAGGTGGTGAGGGCAGGAAACTTCAGATAAGCCCTGTCAATTGTGCAAATCCCACACTGGGACACAGCATAGACATCACCTGTTTAGATACCCTAAACAATTGTTTAACGATATAGCTAGTAAAGGAGCCCATGGGATAAGGCATGACCTTTCTGAGTTTCAGATTTGCAGTTCAAGACACCCACTCTGTATCCTCCAGATGAAGAGCCGCTGGATAGCGGCAACTGTTATGTATTTGGGCTTAACAACCACATAGGGGATAATACACAGCACTTAAGGTCAGCAGGGACTATGCATAAATACTGAAAATCTTAGAAGCTAAAGAGAGTCAGCTAAAAGAATAAACCTTTACAGGGGGGATTGGTATTAGAAATGCAGGAACAATGCATAGCTTTTATCAAAGAAGGCCTGATAAAGCTCAGAAGGAAGCCAGCAGGGCTATGGTAATGGAGGTTATTTGAAGAAAGAAGGAATCTTTCAAAAGCTGAAGTGGTAATTAAAGAAAGAAAGTAGAAAGGATGATAACCTTAGGCAGATTATCTGTAAAAGCACAGTAAGGCAGGTTAAAAAAACCACCTTAGGGAACAACCAGAAAAAGACAACGAATAATAAAACTCCTCATAAATCTTTTTGCAAGCTCACGGGGTTGCAAGAAGCCTGCCAGTGTCTGTAGAATCTAATGATGATTTGGGTATGAAAGAACACTGAAAGGCTGACCACTGGTGGAAGACTAAATTATTTGAGTTGACATTCACTGTGTAAGAAATTGAAGTGACTCCCATGCCAGAATCTTTATGGAGTACTTGTCAGAGGATCTGCCTGAAGTTGAAATGATGACAGGAAAGGTTATAGGACAAACTGAAAAAGCAAGAAAAAACCAACCTCCAGAACAGGACTATATTTACCCAAGAATTTTAAAAGAGTTCAAAGATGAAGTAGTGGAATTACTAATAGGCATGTGAGAGAGGAAGGTTTCAGCTGTCTTCCACTTGCTTAAAAATTTGTTGGTGTCAGAGGCATGGAGAGTGGTGCCAGGCAAAATAAGAAGTTTCCAGGGGAGATCTGGAGAACTACAGACCTGTGAGCCTGAAATCATTACAGGGTATAATAGAAAACACAGTGAAGTACAGAATTATTGGATGCTTGGATAAATGATCTACTTGAATCACTATGGCCTTTGCAAAGAGAAGTCCTGTTTTATAAAATTATTTGTTTCCAGTGGAAGAATCAGCATACATATGGATGAAGGCGATCCATTTGATACACCTGACTTGGATTTCCAAAAGCTTAATAAGTAGCTATGCCATAAGATGATATTTGCATGACTAAATAACTTGTTTAAAGACAGAAGGCTAGGAATAAGTTGTTAGGCTTTACAAGGTAGTGACCAATGGAAACCTGCAGAGACCTATGCTGGCATAATGTCAAACATTACTGTTCAGCACATCAGTAAATGGTGTGGAAAAACAGGTGAGCACAGAGGTGAAAAAGCCAGTTGGTGAGACTGAATTGTTCAGGGTAGTATGGAAAAGGGCCAGCCGTGAAAAGTTTTAGAAGGATATTATAAGACTAAGTGACTATGCCATAAAGCAGCAGATGAAATTCAACATAGGTGAATGTAAAGTGATACACACAGGAGAAAACCAGTCCTAACTTCACATGTAAAATTACGAGGTCTTAACTGATCATTACTGTTAGGAATACCGATAGTCCTAGAATGAAATAGAAGATTATGAATTAAACGGAAGGGAATATAGAGAAAAACCCATATTGTATCATTATGCTACCATATTAATCAATACTTTGCCCAATCCCTTATATACTGGGTGCAGTACTTTCATTTAAAAAATACTAGATGGGAGCCAGAGATGGCTGAAGAAAGGCAGCAAGAAGGCATGGAACAACTTCCACATGAGGACTGACACAGGCTTGATTTTCACAGCAAAGTAAGAAAAAGATTTTGCCCTTGATTTCAGTGGTCTAGAAAAAAACTGCTTCCCCAAGAAATATTTAAGGATCTTCTCTGTCTGACCTTGGCTGTGTTTGGTATGGTCACAGAATGAAACTGTCAGATCTTGGTCTCTTAATCACACCTTTTTCCTTCATTGTTTTGGTTAAAACCTGTGCTTGTCTTTTATTAGCTTAGGTAGGAAAGGAAATTAAAGCACTGTTGCATACATCATGATAATTACATCTCTGCAGCATCCAAAGAAATTCAGATTGATTAGTCACTGTACGGATAATAGATTACATACTTACTCAATACTCATTCTTGAAACCATATCCAAAGTAGTGAAACCTGCTGCCATGAAGTTGTTTTTATACTGACCCATTTTTATGGAGTCCAACCAGTCACTGACTGAAACAAACAAAGGATATTCTGGAACTTCACCAGGTGAATCTGGCATTCTGTAAAAACAAAACGCAAAGGTTACCAAAGCAGTACAAAATATGACGCTTGATTTACTCTGGCAGATGTTGTTTTTATTAAAAGGCAGAAGGAATGAGAGAGGAGTCTGAGCTGTAAAGGTCAGATCTTAACTGAGAATCCCTTTAACCCATTGTCTAAAACTTACAAATCATGTCAGTCTGCCAAGTGGTACAACTTGGACAATACGTTTTTTTAAAGCACTGCAGCTCAGTAACAAACTGAAGAACAGACCTCTCCCACTACTCTTCTTTTTGTTCCCACAGCATGCTTTTTTACAGATCTTATATGTTCAGGGTGATAACAATTTGCAAATACAGTAGACAAAGTAGACAAAATTTAACGTGAGAGACAATTTGAAAATGTTAAAACACTGCGAGTTAATTTTTACATTTATCTACAAAAAAACCCCAAATGGCTCCTTACTGCTATACAATTATGCAATGGAAACTTTGATTACAGATTTCAAAACCTAAAACTAACCCTAAAAGAAGCATGGTTTTACATAGAATTATATGCAGTAGCAAATAAAAATGAAGGAGCTAATTTAATCACATTTCTGTTTCAGTTCTTTCCCCTAATATTATCACAACTGAAACAGAAAGATTCCAATTTGGGGCATATATTTCCAGTCTTCTCTTGTGTGTCACACTGGTGAGGACTCACAACTTCCATTGACTTTTCACATTTTGTGTAGAGGAACTATAGGAACAATGCAGAAAAAGCACACTGCTGTTTATAAAAGCTTTATGATAGCCTTTAGGAAAAATATATAGTTTATTTAAAATGAAAATTTAGACAGCTAAGGCCAGCCAACATTAGCTCATGGAACAATACTTATGTGAATGTAGGAAGCAACACACCCTAGTATCTCAACATACTGTGTTTCAACCACATGTATTCAAATAGTTTAAACACACTGATTTTCATTCATATTATCAAAATTATAGAGAGAAAAACTGAAGGACAGGAGAACACTATTAAGCAAAAGACTCAATTAAAGACCTACCAAAGTCCCTTCCTAAAATAAACCTAATAAATGCTAGTCCCTTCCTAAAAATAAAACCTAAAATACTCTATGATTGTACAATTCAATAGAATAACTGCTGACCTCGTAAGTTAACAGTAACCCAATAATCATTCCAATTGACTGCATCAAGCATTCCCAAATGAATGGAAAAACTTTCCCAAGCAGGTGAGCTCAATGAGAGCTCAACTGCAAGAAAACAGCCATAAGTTTTTAGATCTTAAGTATGTTTTAAAATAAGAGTAGATAAAAATGCATTAGTCTGATTAGTGTAAATAAGGTGACCCACATAGCAAGTCACATATATATTTATACACACATAGAGACCACTAACTCTAGTGCACAGGCATTAAATCCCACAAGTTCCACTAGTTTGTGGTAGATGAAATGGCTGTAGCCCTTACTCTAGGTTTTCCTAGTAACTTCTCCATTCAGCCTTTCCCACAGCAAGATACCTGACTCAGTCTTTGTCCTGTTGCTCAGCCTTTCTCCAAACCATATCAAAAACCTCTCAACCTGCTGAGGCTCTCAGATAGACCCACTCAGGCATTGAGAACCACTTAGAAACCTAGGGAGTCTCCATGAAAGCACCTTTATTTTAAGGTGAATTTCAGCTAATGAAGAGGGTGAGGCCACTCAGACCTTCACTGATTTCAGCTGATATCCAGGGACAGCTTAGATCAATAAGCCTACAAAAATTGACAAATTCCTAAACAACAACCTTGCTTCTTCTGTGGCTGCATTCATTTCTCTAATATTATTAATGGAGAAAAACTTTGGGCAACACCACCAAGAATTTGTGGTGGAATGGTAATAGCATAATCTCTTATTTGGTCACCGTTGCCCAGATAAATACACATTTAGTGAGCTAAGACCCAACTACTTTCTGCATAAAATTACTCCAAGACAGTTCAGAAATTTTTTGAGCACTCTCAGACAGAGAGACAGTTTCCTGAATAAAGAAAAAAGTTACAAAGAGAAAAAAAGCACAAAGAAGAAGCACCAAAAAAATGAACTAAAAGATTAACAAAGATTAAGGATAGTGCAAAACCAGAGCTCAGACAAAAAAAAAAAAGAAAAAAAAAAGAAAAAAAAAAGAAAAAAAAAGCCTGATATAATATGCATGATTAATAAAAAATGCCTCATACAACAGTTTATTAACAATAAAATAAATCTTAAAAGGGGCTTAAAGTTATTTGAGCCCCCATAACTTTGTGAATTCAGAACTTTGCAACTCTCTCCTACCCCTACTATATCGCCCTAAAATACCTAATGATAGCTACCATGCGTTACACACCAAAAAGGAGGGCAAAGAGTCTTACACAAGTACATCCTCCACTAGGGTATGAAGGGTGCTCGGATTGCGGATCAGTTTGTCTAGGAAGCTGACAATGTCACTAAACTTTGGACGGTGGTTCCTCTCCTTTTGCCAGCAGTGAAGCATTAGTTGGTGAAGAGAAGCTGGGCAGCCCATGGGGGCTGGAAGCCTGTAGCCTTCTTCAATAGACAGTATAACCTAAAGAAACACAATGCATATGATTACTGGGCATTAGAGTTAAATGCTGAAATGATTAGAACAATTAGAACAATTAGAAACCAGTGATAAGAATTAATGGCACAGACACCCTCACTTTATGCATTGCTGGGGCTTCACTCAGGGAATCGGGACTTTCAGGAGTTTGACCAGAGGAGATGAGAAGTATTTTGTAGGTGTATGAAACACAGTAGGCACTTTTTAGGCTTGCCAGCCGTCCTCTTCAAACAGCCAAAAAAGGAGGAGGAAAGGAAAGAGGAAAAAACTAACAAGTATCACTGCCTTTTTCATCTGCCTGCAGGTTGGTGTTGCGCTGAATGGACTCACAGGGCCACAAACTAACTTTGTATGGCCACTGCATACTGGGATGCTCTAATATTTGCTTCCTGGCAAAGTGTTAGTGTGTGGCAATGTCACGATACAATTAAGCATTACAAATGCAGCACCTGGAAAACTGACTTGGTGATAATATGTTTCTGCTGATCGTTAGAGTATGATTCATTCTGGCAATGTCCCACACGGACTTACAGTGAAGCACTGAATTATTTTGCACATCCTGTCTCAGAAAGCTGGATGTCCAAGCTGCTTATGGCTAAACAAAAATTAATAAAATGATGATGTTACCCTATGCCCTAAAGTGAGTAAAACTTTTAGATTCAGCAAACACGAAAAACGTGTTTCGTCAGGATTTGGGAAGAAACAGATCTGATGTCACAGAGAAATCACATGTATGAATAATTACATTTGATCTGAGTTGAAGGAAGGCTTGTTTTCAGTAATGCTGGTAATGAAAAGCATGGTCTGAAAAGGACATTAGTAGCCCTGCGTGATAGGAGGCAGCAAAAATAGGTAAGGTCCATGAAAAGCTGGCTGAATTCATTCTATGCCAGATTTAAAAAGCAAGAGGAAAGGTTACTATGTTCTGCAATGGGTGGTGGTAGCAGTGGGGATGATGATAGAAATGACATAGTCAAGATTTCTTGTGTACAGAAGAATGGAGAGAATAAGCTGTTGATCAAATAAAAATGCTAGGAAAAAGACCAACCCCCATCCCCCACATAACCCTTCCACATAAAAATTCAACCAGTGCTAAATGTTCTCTAAAATACAAATGATTGTACACAGTATTTATAATAACACAGTGCACTTCTGAGAAACATGCCTACTGCATTTATACCCACTCTGCTTTAAGGAGACGTTTATCGTTTTCACACAGATGTATGTACATGCTGCAGACATATTAATGCAAATGGAAGGGGGTACATTAAACTGTTTACAGCAAATCAATGTTTTATAGCACTAGCTGTAGCTTCAATATATTCAGTCTTATTATCCTGGAATATATCCTCATTCTCTTTTTGGATTCTGAATTAATGTTGTTGGCTCTGTTTAGCAATGCCTAATGCTTATGCTGCAAGCATTATGCAAATAAATAAGAGTAATGAAACTACATTAGGACCTTAGCTCCCCTTCATGGCATGGTAGAAAATGGAACAAGACTTTTGTAGCTGTACACAACTGGGTGTCTTGAGTTTTATAAAATGAAGTGACTTGGTCCTACAGTGTATAGCTCTCTTGTATCCTGGCAGAAACACCTAAGCAGGAAAAACAGTGTTTGCGATGCGTCAGGGAACTGGATTTGCACGGGATAAGATTCAGACCTGTCGGCAACAGCACTGGGAAGTACAGGCTGCTCCAAAGGCAGCATTACCTGCCATAGGGATCTCTGAATTTTATGCACCTGTGGGTACTGACAGATCACGTATGTGCAGACAGGACTGGGCACACACATGCAGAGGGGATATCTAGCAGTAAATGATATGTCAATATGATAATCCTTCCACCTGCTTTTCTGGCTACTTAGCTCCCTGGGATTTACTTTATTGGTCCAAAATCCAAGCTGCCAAAATGGATGCTACAGGAAAAAATACCATCAGACTGCCAGAGAAATATTTCTTCTAAAGCCTTGGCTCCTAACAATGAATATGCCACCCAGATTACTCCTGTTACAGAGTCAGGTTGGGGGAAATTTAACTTCACGTGCATGAAATTTTATTCACAAAACTGTCAAAACTCATATATCTTAAGCAGTATGTCCAAAGTGGCTTCATAAAGCATAGGTACTTGTTACAGGGTGGGTATGGCTTAGTTGATAATTGTCACTCAAGAGGCAATCTTTACCAGCCCAAAAATGCAGATATTATAGTCTTTACATTTAACTACATCTATTATAAATGATGAATTTCTGAAATGTATTTTGTTTTTACAGCCAAGTGAAAGCTTTTCAACTTTTATAAGATATATACCACTTGCTTAACACAACAATAGAGAGCTGATTAAGTTTTCCTGAAATAAATTATTCAGGAAAAACCCAAAAGCAACCACAGTTTTCCAGACATTTCATTTTCTCTGACATGTTCTATTTTACCATATCTTTGGAACAAAAGTTACAGTGAATTTTGTTTCGTCTCCTGTTCAAAAGGAACATTTCAGTATGAAGAGAAATGCCAGCTGGTACTGGGATAATTATAATTTCTCATTAATACCAGCACACTTTAAAAATAAAATGCAAATATTGCCTCATTAGTATCCCTTGTGAGGCAAGTATTATTTTTAGCATCTAAGAAGCAAGAGTAAAGAGGTGATGCCTAATACTGCAGTGGGAGTCAAGTCTCAAAGGAAGAATTAGAGCTTTTTAGTTCCTGATTTATTTATTTATTTATTTATTTTAGCTCCTGCTTTGCTACTTGCATAGTACCTATCTCTGCACAGAGGACTTAGATATCCATATACGTAAAAGGGAAGAAGTAATAAATTTTTCTTGGCAATATAAAATTATATATTGTATAATATGTAAAGATTATATGTGTTAACATCTTTTAAATGCCATTTTCCTTGCCAGTTTGAGGTTGAAGAAGCACCACATTAATAGTGAAATGGCCTAAATTTCTGTATCTACATGAAGGATATAGCAACAGCTCTAGCAATCAGTATAACTCTTTTCCACATTGGCAAACCAATGTCCCATTGGTTCAACCTGAAAAAAATAGAAATATTAGCTTAGTTTCTATACATACAAAGCCCTGATTCTGCTAACAAAAAGGCTGATTACTGCTCTCTAGTTCTAGGTTTGTGACGAACACTTGATGGGTATCAAAAGGAAGAAAAACATGCAAATGTGCTGTGCTGCCGTCAATCACCGAGAAAGATGCTGTAAGTTTCTTTTCAGCAATGAGTATGTTTAAAACTCATTAGAAGGTCTTGTGGGTCATCATTAAGGTAAGTGAAAAAGGCAGAGTGCATTTTTACAAGTTATGCTTTTTGGCACTTGAGAAGATAATCTCTAAGGGAAAATGAATATTTTTCACAGTTAACATAGCTAATTATTTTCATGCTTTTTACTACTTAGGCTTTTATGTTTATAAATGGGACCATTCATTTTATATATTTTTGTATGCAGATGACATTAAACACTGGAGCCTGTTAAACACATTTTATCATTATTGGTTGATGTTAGAAATAGCAGGAAAGTTGAAGACAAGGTTAATATTAAATATTGATTATGACACCAAAATTATATGAAAAATATTTTATGGACTTCTACATAAAATTTATGCATTTTTAATTTCAAATTAATATGAAATTGACAAAAATGGCATCTGAAAATTAAGCTGTAATCTTTCTGATAGTTTCATTATTAACAGTAACATAGATTTTTGCTTTCAAAAGATAACTGACAGATTTTTTTATGCGACTGAGACAGAAGAAAGTCCAGAGGGACATTGTCCCTGTGTCCTGCTGACAAGTGAAAAATCTACCAGGAGGGAGAGGCAGCTGCTCATGCCTCATGTTACAGAGCCAATCCAGGTGCCTGCCAAGTGTTTTGATATCTATGGGTTGAAAGAACTATATTAGGGTAAGTTATTTTTATTATTACAAGAAACTGTCATAAGTGTAAGGGCTTTTATTCTGTTTGCTACAGTACTTTTCTTGCATACTGATTACAATCCATTAAATATTCTTTTTTAAATTTTTTTTTATTTTGAATACTGTAGTTCTGCAACATGCATTAATTTATACAGTGGCCTCAAACAGGTGTCCCAGTAGACTTCACTCACAGCTGTTCTACAAACCAAATGCATGGAATATAAATCTTCCTTTCCAAACATGAACATTAGCAAGCCAGGCTCTTTGCACAATCTGTTCATCAGTACACTAGTTTCCTTGGAAAGTTCAATATCTTAGCTAATGTTTATTAATTAAGCAATAAGACATGACAGACTGTGCAGCAGCCCTAATTAATGGACGCCTCTGGTGCCTGCCACACATCTAAGAAGTGCATTAATCAGCACCAACAGAGGTCTGAAGTGCCTTACTACAATAATAAAATGGTTATTTACTTAAACAAAAGCGTTTCTCAAAGTTAATAACATTTTAAAGTCTCTACATTACACTGTCTACAGTATTAAAAAATTTATGAGAGGCATTTTCAAACTCAGTTGCCTAAAGTTCCACTTCTAAATCCCTATTTAGGACTATAAATAGAGGATGCTAGATTTGAAGAGGTGTTGAGTCTCTCTGGCTTGCACTGACCTGATGGACACTTGCGAACAGCTGTAGTCTCTGAAAATCAGACTGGGTTTATTTAGGTGGGAGGTATCAGTTTAACACTTCTCTACACATCAGCTCAGGCTCTGTGCTACCTGCGCTGGCTCCTTGTGATTTGATCGTTGTCAATGAGGGGTTGGACAAGAGACCCTTGGTAGACTTAATTTAGCCCCACTGTTCATCTGGTGTCCACATGGCAAGTAGGCACCACACCAGACAGCGCTGAACTCGCCTCTCCTAGCATTGCCTCCCTTTGGGTAAGGGTGGGAATATCATTGGCTTCTATGTTACCCATGTAAGAAATGATTGTTTAACTGGGAGCCACTCAAAACATCATTTACTTAGCCATGGTGTAAAAAAGTGAATTATTTTCCCAACGCTGTTTAATAAGAAAAGCAATTTATAAGATGGAATGTGAAAAAATACAGCCGGATCTGTGGAGTTTATACTTGGAAAGCTTTTGGTACTTTACAAAACCCCACCCAATTCAATAAATATTTTATTGCTAACTAGCAAAGAGTTTTATTAAGATCAAAACACAATAAGCGTTGTAACATTAATGTTGCCAGACATTTTGTTGTAGCTGAACCTCTGACTATACCTGTGTAAGACCTTATTAACAGTTGTTTGCATAATGTGTCTTTTATGAATCTGTTTAGTGCATGCCTCTCTCTGTTACTTTCCCTGCCGTGCGTACAGTATCACTGACCTTTGGG
>JAOXJM010000001.1:97634387-97663518 GCA_026413425.1 Tringa solitaria | reverse complement strand
ATCTGTTGCAAAATGGAGCATTGAAAGGACTTAATAAAATTATGTAAACAGAAAGGAAACCATAGCCTTTCTGTTATTCTTTACTTTTGATTATATCTTTAATTTTTTGTTGTGCCCTTTAAAGATCCAGGTAAATAGCAACCAAGTGTGTTTCTGATAGGTGTTTTCTTAGGAAATGGAATAGTTTTATTCTGCAGCTTTCAACTTAAAATCCAAGTGCTACCACAAAAAAATAAAACAACTGCAAAACTGGAAGAATTCAATCAACAAACCTGACTTACTCTTTGCAAGACCACAGCATGCAGAATTTTTCTCTGACATTAGTCATTTATATCATTGAACCTGGTCTCTTCTCCCATAAATAGCTTATGTATGAAAGCTATTTTCCCTTTTCATGACAAAGTATTTCTTCTGCAGATACATTTCATTTTCAAGAGTATACATTTATTATCATTCTCCATATATCTCTCTATGTTATATATAGAGAAAGCAGTATTCTTCAAGTACCACTAGATGGTAGAAGGAGGCAGGCAGTAGAGCTGAGCTCACTTTGTAGTAGTTGCTTTCAACAAGCAGTAATAGATTCTTCTCAGCATTATATTTCTGACAGAAACAAAAGAAGAAATGAACTAGAACACCTGTTTGGCAATTGAAGAGAAGCCACAGTTAAAAACAAGCATGTAAATATCTGTTAATTTGCTTTGAAAATATAAAAAAAATTGTCAATGAGTTGTTGAGGCTTGACTTCGACTGACTGAGAAGATGCTTGTTCTACCAAAAAGCGTCCAAAAGCAAAGCTCTGTGTCTGTGGTGATGTGCCAGTAAGCTAACTTCTCATCACTGAGTCTCACCTGCTGATGAAAAATGGTTAACATTTATTTTGTATGATATTTATGACAGTGATTAACATGTCCTTTGTATGTTGTGTTTTTTGCAGCTGCTTTTTTAAAGCCTTTGCTTGCTCAGTTGTGGTTGAAGTCAGTGGCAAACCACCTACTGATTTTAGTAGTTGTAAGGTAAAGGTAATATTTTATTTTGTATTTTTGCCCAAGCACCTCCCCTACTCCCTTTTCTTGATCCAGTAACCTGGTGATCGGATCACTCCTTTTGCATGTCAGCAATGCAGAGAACTTAATGCCCCACCTACTGCCATCTCTGAGGCTGCCCTAGCCAGCACTGCAGGGTGTCATGCTCTTGGTCCCTTCACAGCTCTTCCACTTGTGAAACAATTACAAGTGGTTTTGGGTATAAAAATGAAGAAATAAGGTGACAAAGGAGATTTGTGACAGGACATTCTTGAAGGAAATATCAGCCTAGTTTCTTATCTCTTCCCCAGGGAATAGTTAAACCTTCTAAACAAATTGGATAAGAGCATTTCATGTTTGAGCTCACAGTCTGGTTGCGATGGTGTTTTGGTGGGATATATGAGCCTGAGTTTCCTGAGGCAGTGGAAGATTTAGATATTCAGAGTCCCAAATGTACACTACACATTGGGCTGTCCGACCAAAAGGATGTGTCCTCTGAGAAACACACAATTTTAGGGTCTAACTGCAGGGTATAGTTCAAAATATTTCCTCAAACCTCAGAGTTACGGGCCTTATCCTTTATACTGGATCAGGTTTAGTCCTTTATTTTTAAACATTTTATTGCCAAACTTAGGTAATTTCATCCTTAGATCCCTAGATTCTGCAGGTTTTTGGGGACAATCAGTATTTTCCTGGCCTAAGTTACAGGGCTGCGGTAGGCATTTAACTCCTTTGGAGCTGGACACGTGCACTTTTAAAAGGGTAAACATCATTCCTGCTCATCTGTATCACAAGAGACACTGCCCTGACAACCCTAAAAGCCCTTCCTCATCAACAGCATATCAGTCCTGGCTGAAAAATGATGTATAAGGTGAGACACTTGTTCCAACACAAGAGTTCACTGTCTGAACCTCATCTTACCAAGCAATCCCCCTTGATGCCTTTTGCTTTATGTCCAGTCAAGATACTTTCTGGAGTGCCACAGCAGCATTGGAGGGAGGATGCAAAAGAAAAATTCCATATTTTCTTTCCTTATCACAGGTCTCAGGAGATGACATGAAAAAAAACTCTACCAGTTTAGATGGTTGTGTTTCTGTAAGATTTTGTTTATCAAGACAAAGTGATGAGTCAACAAATTTACTATGAGAATATATTTCTAATTTGGAGTATTTTATTAATAGTTTATTATATTTTAATGAAAAGTCTTATGTTAATTATTAAATATCTACTTTTAGGGAAAACACAAATCTATACATGCAAATATAAGGCAATTGGATATTTATAAATTTTACATTTAATGTCTATAACATAATGTGGATAATATAATAGGACAATTATTTTTTAAAGTATAGTCTTTTTATAAATTTGATTATGTATTCCCAAACTATACTCAAAAAAGAGGTCACATCTCGAGCTGTATTTGCAGCTAGATTTGTGACTATTGGCTAAATATAAATGAGTTTTAAAGAATCTGATTAGATTCTACAACTAGTTTCATGATACAGCTTTATTAACTGATCCCTTTTGTACTGAAACAGTAGTGGCTCATTGAGTGGGAAAATGAGAATGGAGAACAGTCTTAACAAAATTCAACGCAGTTCACATTCAAGGGCATAAGATGTGTTCAGTGTGGTAATGTAAAATAAAATTCTTTTGTGCTAGCTCTAATGACAAAGTGAAGCAAAACCTCTAAACTTTTTACAATTAATCCCATGTATGAAGATATTACCTTCATAATAATGTAAATTTCAATGCTTAATTATGTTTGCAGAATATCTTTTTATGCAAAAAAGTTGTTTTATTTATTTGAAAGTCATTCTAAAGGCAGAGATTGCAATATGACTACCTTAAGAGATGTATGTGACTGAACAGTAGTAATAGCTGCACATGCATAATAAAAGAATACATAAGGTTTAAAATACCTGAGAATGTATTTCCCATTTCTGATTAGAGTAATAAACAGTGTTTCTGATACTGGACATGCCTTTTTACATTTTGATATAACTGGGTAAATAATAAATGCAATGCTTACTGTTTACACAATGCCCCATCTTCAATTTGAGATAATTTACAAATCATCTAAATTTTAGTACTGTAGCAATGAAATCTGTCACAGCTCCCTGTATCAGAACGCCTTTATAGAAGCCTGTTTTACTTTTAGGTTATTCTCTCTCTTTTGGGGGCTAGGGGGAAGGGGGAAGAGGCATGTTAGGAACCAAATTGTATTTCTGCCTCATCTCATACATTAATGATGATATTGGTGACAAGCTAATTTTATTTTCACATAGTAAAAGAACACTAACACTGCTATTCAAATAATTAGAATTCAGCCTTTTTTTTTCTGTATGCTGCCAGCTGAATAGTGTCTATCTTCTGATTTTTTTCTTGATTGTAATTTAATAAGCAATTTTACTATGCAGTGTCAAGAGTCCCCTTGGAATTAGAATATTAGGCTCACATTGCTTAGCTTGTAGAACTGTTTAGAGATCAGCCCTTGAAATGAAATTTACCCGCTCTCCCACCCACACCCACCCTTGCTTTCCCTACAGAGTTGGCAACAGCACAGTTTGCTACGCATTTAAAGACAAAACTGGAACTACATGTTGCAGAATGCCTCATTCTTTACCTCAAGATATGCATGAGAAAGACAGTCTTCCCAAAATGCCATGTCTTCTTTGAGATTACAACAAAAATGTGCTTATGTGAAAAGACCCTAGTGAGGCAACTGACACTGACGTTATATATGGTCCAACAGGCCACTAGTGTGTTTGCGCCATCTCCTACTTGATTTTTTTTTATTTTATGTGAGACATCTTTTTGAAAAACGAAAGTCGTTAACAGTTCCTTTAATTAAATATTTAAACATATTTTAAACCTCCAGCAGAACAATGTAACTGGCAGCTACGGTCCATATTTCTACCAAGATGAAAGTTAGGATGCATCAACAAGCTCAAAATGCTTGATGTAAAGAATGACAGAGAGAGCACGGAGGCAAAGAAGGAAGCCTGTTAGATGCCCAGAACTTTTTGCATGGCCCGCTAGCTAATTAAAGTGAGAAGTGATACCACTGAGAGCTTTAGATATAAAATATCTAATATAAAAAGATGTATGAGCTCCTACTGGATGTGCAAAGACAGCCATACACATAAGCAGACGCAAACACAGTGCATCAGACTCACAATGTCCCACAACTAGCAGTGATGTGAAACAATGCCTGCTTCTGTTGAAAAGCCCGTTCTGTATTTTTCTTGAATGACAGACACTGCAAAGAGACTGTCACCGAGATCACTGCAGTTATACTAAATGCTGAGGTGCAAACCCATCAGTTCCAGATGCATAGACATCTAGAACTGTCTATTTCTGGGACAAAAGGTACTGAACTATGTGCACCATTAGTCTAATCTGGCACAGTAATTCCTATGCATCTGTCAGTTACTATTCTTTTATGTACAATGTTATTGAATTGTGTAATAATTTTCCATGACACAAGTATAGTATCTGTCTTTTTCTCTACCCCAAATGACAGAAATTGAAGAAAAAAAAAAAAGAACTTCAGAGTGGAGAGGCAAAAGTAACAAGACAGATTAGTTTTAAACGTTGGACATAATTCATCATTCTGTAGAAAAGCCTTATGCCACTTTACTGGAACGATGCTTTTATTTGAGCATATGAATCAAATTTTTCATGTGCAAAGTTACAAATAGTCAGAATTTAGCATACTCAAATCATAATTTAGAACTATTCAGAATTATCAACAGTCTTCTCTAGTGTCTATTGGAATATCAGAGAAACTACATGGCAAAATAACAAAACTGCTCTGAAAACGCATTTCAGAATTTGCTCTCATTATGCCCTATTCCAGTCAGTTCCACCAGTCTTTCATTTCCATCAGAACTGAAATGAACAAAACCCCCTGATTTTCAAAAAGACTGGATTTTCTTTTAAACTCTGGGAAAATACTCATCTTCTTTCAAATATCCTGATTAACAATGCTAAAGTTAGCGTTCAAAATTTTCAGAACAAGTTATTTATGATTTTGACAATATGTCATTTTAATGAATATTAACCCCTATAGTACACATGTATTTCTGTCTTCAAAAAGGGGGAAAGCCGTTGATGGATGGAAAGAATCAGCACTTAAGACACTGGAAGAACTAAAATAGCCAAGATGAAACATTTGTCCACAGAAACACTCCATGTTAACTGACATTAACATTAGTGGGATACTTCTCCAAAGTACTTCACCCAGCCTGTCGTTTTGTCTTCGTAAAGGTCATCAGTAAGATGCATTGATTAGTGGTACACACAAACACCAAATCACCAGAAGAACAAATGTATCCTACCCTATCTTTTTTCAGTTCAAAACTTAAAGAATTACAATATTACTGTGCTAAAAAATGAAGAATTATGAAACCAGGAATGCTCTCTAAAACAGCTGGGATTCTCATTAGTAGTAGCAGCAGCATTTTCTTTGAAGCAAAACACTTCAACATGCAGTCCCTTGCTTGTTCTAAGGCATTGATCTTCACTTGG
Organism: Tringa solitaria; assembly: GCA_026413425.1. Lineage (NCBI taxonomy): Eukaryota > Metazoa > Chordata > Aves > Charadriiformes > Scolopacidae > Tringa > Tringa solitaria. The sequence continues at coordinate 97,657,960 of JAOXJM010000001.1, read as the reverse complement.
GTTGAAAGACAATAAAAAGTCTGATAAAAATGCATAGCTTTGACCCTCAAAATCCATGTAAGCGAAATGGTAGTGAATATTTCTGACCACTTACATCTGTCCTGCATTCATGTTTTCTTGACAGTGCAATTTAAAGAACTTTATACAATGACAAAGATACAGCAAACTACCAAATACCAGTGGTTGATACCAGTCTCCTGTTTGTGTACCTAAGTGGACTACAGACCTCTTTTCTTGTTAGCCATGATGCCTTCATCTACAAGGTGCTCGTTGAAAGACCAAAGGCTTTTACCCATTTATTTTAAGAACATGTGTTTGTTTAGTTTTTGAATGAACATAGTTTATTCCAGAGATCGAGCAAAAGGGGTCTGTGGTTGAAAATGGGCAGAGGTCCCACTCTTTCAGAGCTGAAAACTCAGTGTGCTTTTTTTTTTTTTTGAATAGGAAGGGGAGAGAAAAGTGGAGTGGAACAAGGGAAAGACAGAAAAGAGAAAAAAGAGATTCAACTTTCAGAAGTTTACTGTTTTACACATCACCACAAACAGCAAAAGCTGTCAGAGAGGAGCAAGAGCACGGCTGCTTCCTAAGGGCAGGTGAGTTGGGAGCAGCCACTATGGGGGCTGGGCAATGCCCTCATGGACAAGGTACACCCCATGGTGCCTGGGAGGAAGAGCAGGGCAGGATGGCAATGGGTGCTATCGACATCCTGTGAGCATCAGGCAAAGGCAAGGTAGCAAGGCAAGGTAGCAAGCCAAGGCCAAGGTGAACCCAGTGAATTCTAATACCTCCTGTCCAACAGGGCTACAGCTGGCCAGCTGCAGTGTCACCGGAGTAGGGACTGATGGCCCCTGGCTGAGCCGAAGCCTGTGGGCAGAGGTGGAGGGAAGCCCCAGGGGAGGCCAGGCAGGCCAGTAAGGACTGGTGATGTCCTCAGGGCCCTGGTAAGAACTAGGTGAACATACAAAGACAGATAAACATGAGTATTTTGCAAACCCTCTTTGCCTCTGGTCTTTCAAAAGGTAATGGTGAGACTGGTGGGGCCAAGGAATCTCATAACGTTTTACAGAGTGAGACTTTGCATTTCCCTAGGATTAAGAATGCACCTGTGCATTTTACAGTATTAGGTGCTTGGCCCTCAATAACAGAGAAATCCTTTCCTTTTCTGAAATTAAATACCAGAACCATGCATCTCTACCAAATCCAGTTTAGAAACTATAGCACTACTTGACAGTAATGATAGGAAAAAATGTCATTTTTCTTGAAACTAATATTTCTGGCAAAGATCTCTCTCTTTTCAAGAGCATCAATTTCAAGCTGCCTGCCAGCTGTGTCAGCACAGCTCACATTACAGCTGTAACCAATTTCTTGAAGCTACTCCTACAGAGTCCTTCAATCTGCACATCCAGAGCCTATCCACTTTGCTTACACAAGTAGGCCTACTAAAGTCAATGGAAAAGGTGAAAGGCAATTGTTCTGAGATGCTTCTTTGAAGGATGCCTTACGTTACACACCTCTATAAGAAAGAAATTTGCTACAAGGTCCATTCTTACAGCTGAACTAAGTTACTGAATACAAATAACCCTCTAAAACCAAGTAATTTAAATTGGGAAAAAAAAAAGAAAAAGATGATACTAGGCACTATGCTTTCTTAAAGGCATCAACAAAGACTTGTCTCTGAAATGATGCCCTGACTTGCCCAGGGCTTCATGAAGTGTTTATTACTGGATCAAAAGGAAATTGTTACCATGCACTGCTTGGACACTTCATGTCATTACTACCATTAACGATTTCACAGCTAGTGATTTCCACACATGTATCTAGTTAACATGCACAACAAAGAGTTCCCACGTTTCAATAATCAAGTGGTCTCTCTCTGTGCTGCCATAATGCCCAGATCAGTCATACTTACTACCTTGTCCCTGAATCCTTGCCATAATTCCTTCCACACCATGCAATTAGAAGTGGTGAATAAAAACTCAGAAGCATATGGAAACTTGAAAATTGAGGAAAAAGTGAAATGGATTTAAATGCAAAATAAACATCATATTGGCTATGGTACCGTCTTCAAGGTACCTTTTCATATTACATTCTTTGGGATGCTGTACTAGAGAATGGAGGGACCGAGATACTGAATTCATACACAGCTTGCTCTGCGGTACAGTACATTTTATTTATCTAAGGGTTCTTCAAAACTTTATTGTAGATATTAGATGGAAACACCACAAAAATTAGGCTTTTTCTTTTGAGAGTTACAGTGCCATGTACTGATGCGTAGATGATGATGATCAGAATTATTACGAGGCTGAGCTACCCTGCAAGTATCATTGCTTTAGTTTTCATCCCAGGAAGTGCAGAGGAGAATTAATATCTTAGTAACTGATGAATTAAATGTTCTTCTCACATTTTTGTGAGCTCACTTCTCATTTTCTCCTAAAAGAGTTTGCTAGCTCTTTAAGTTTCAGTCAATTCACGGAGCAGCTCGTCAAAAGATGGGAAATAAACCGTCAGAAACAAAAGTTTAGTTTTTAGAGTGGCATCCCCCATGGACCAATTCTTATGTTCTATTGGAAGTGTACGTAAAAAGAATCTACAGTAGAGGCTGGACAGGAAACGAGTAAATTTGTGGTAACAACAGAAGGCATTCATGGTAGTAAAGATGATGACTTTATGATACTGAGTTGCCAAGTGATAAAACGGCACAAAATTCAGTGTCATTCAGTCATTCAGTGTGTCTGATACACACAGAATAAAATCCTCCCAACTTTACATAAAAAAATCATAGGATTCTGTTATTGCTGTTCAAGGACAAGATCATACAATCATAGAACCACAGAAAGGTTTGGGTTAAAAGGGAACTTTAAAGATCATAAAGCCCATCCCTCCCTTCCAAAGGCAGGGACATCTTCCACTAGATCAGGTTGCTCAAAGCCCCAGCCAACTTGGCCTTGAACTCTTCCAGGGATGGGGCATCCACAACTTCTCTGGGCAACCTGCTCCAGCGTCTCACCACCCTCATCATAAAAAATGTCTTCCTTATGCTCAATATAAACCTATTTTCTTTCAGTTTAAAACTGTTGTCCTTCATCCTGTCACCACAGGCCTTGGTAAAGAGCGTCTCCATCTTTCTTATAAGCTGCCTCTAGTACCAAAAGGCTGCAATATGGTCTCTCTAGATCCTTCTCTTCTCTGGGCTGAACAACCCCAACTCTCTCAGCCCATCCTCATAGGAGAGATGCTCCATCCCTCTGGTCATTTTTGTGGCCCTCCTCTGGATCTTCTCCAACAGGTCCATGTCTGTCTTGTACTGAGGACTCCAGAGCTGGATGCAATACTCCAGGTAGGGTCTCACCAGAGCAGAGGAGAGGGGGATCTTAACAACGCAAAGAGGACCTAATACTAAGGAGATAAACTGGCAGACTGCTATCCATAAAAGCATTGCCCTGACTATTGGGTGGGTGCATGGAGGTCTTGTATTTATTCCATGGAAGGATGACACTATCTTGTACACATTTTAGTCTCATATCTTTCACCAGCAATAAATAATTTCACTTACTAAAAAAAAAAAGGAAATAAAAAAAAAATTCCCAGACTGTTGGGAAGCATGCAAGTTTCATGTCTTTAAGTAAGACCACATAGTGCATTAAAATATTGTTCATATATTGCAGGGGACATGGGAGAATAGATGCTGATGAAGGCAAAGCAGATGAGTCCAGGGTCAAGAAGCATGACAGCAGCCAGGGAACTGTCAAATACCGGGCACCTTCCCATCTGGGAACAGGGAGTGATGAAGGTGAGGAATGGGTTTCCAAAGCGGGCAGTGAGAGACAACAGAGGCTGGTAACAGCCATTTCTCTTGCGCTATAACAAAATGCTCCCAGTGCTGCCCTGCTGGTTGTCCAAAAAAAATAAATTGTATGAGCCACAACTGCACTGCTGTCTGTCAGCCAACCCACAGGCTAGTAGCTTTGAACTGCTGGCAATTTCAAGAAGCATGTATGACAGAAAAGTAGAAACAGGAAAGACATCAAAAGCTAGATCAAATCACCTAAACATGGTGTTTACTGTCCCTTTAGGCACTACCACTTGCTTGCTAGCTGTCATTTCAGGAAAACACAGGTCTGTCTTGTGTCTACCAGTCCCATGCAGAGATCTCAGGTTCCCTAAGATATCTCAGAGGGCACTACACTTAGACATCTGGTCCCTTCCTGCTTTCCAACATATTTAATGAAAAACAGTACCTAAGCAGAGGAGAGAGATCATAGCATTTCTCCTGACGGAAAGGCAGAAGAGCTCAGTACACTGCCATTCTTCTAGAAAAACCAGCAACTAGAAGGCAGTGGCTTGGTGGCCAATCAGGCAGCAAAACATTGGGCACAACACGCTGCCACCTGCCCAGCTGGCAAACTAGACAAACATTGGGGCTACTGGGGAGATAGGTGTAGGGATGTGGAAGAGGCTTATGAGTAATTTGATATTGTATTAGGCCACAGGGACATGGGAGGGATCTAAGGTTTACCAGGGAAGTGAAACTGGTGGAACACAGCAAGAAGCTGGAGATACGTGAAGATGCTTGGGGAGACTCTGAGAAGATCAGAAGTTATGCTTTTGAGGCTGCAGAAGGTAGCCTGGAAACTAGGATAACAACTAGGAGGCTTCATAAATTTGCTCCTTGTGAAATAAAATTTTCAGTATCCTTTGACAAAGGAATGTGTCCTGTTACAGCATAAGTTACAACAGTGTTATCGTACTGTAACTGCACAAACATGAACGAAGCATATAACAAAAAAAATTACAAAGAAATGAACATGAGAGAGTAGTTTTCAGTCCAAGTTATTTTGCGTCACAACAAAGATTCTCTGATATTTCTATTTGGTTTAGTGACATACTGGTATCGTCCATAGATCACTGCAGCATGGCAGCATGCAAATTGTTGAATAATAGGGTAACCATCTGTTTGATGATGAATAGTTTGGCACAGAAATGTGGTTTAGCCTTCCTGCAGACAGCCATATTCAACTAAATCTTTGTCAACTGCCTGAATAAGGGGCACCGAATGGCAAGTTACTTTCTATTTCATTATCATTACCACTTTACCAGGACAAAGCATTGACTAATGCTTATGGTGGTAGCTCCAGTCATACTAATGGCAGTGTCAGTTTAATAAATAGTGCTTATACTAGCATAAAGTTGGTTTACAGACAATAAGAATCTGCTTCTGACCTTTACAATAGCGACATTTCTTAGTATTGCTCTTTCTAGACTTTTGTACTACTTTTCTATAACCTGATATATTTTAGTTTAGGCTGTTTGTGAATTGTGGCACTGGGATCCCTTTTGTCGTATGTATCAGTTGAATTTGCTCCTTACATTCCCCAGATGGCATAAAGTTTTGAGTAATAAAATATAAGATTATCTTTTTCTGATGATGCATCATACTAAATCATCATCTGACTGATGCTAATATAATGAGAACAACATATTAACATAATTTATCATCCCTGTACCTTACTTAGGGGATATTTTACTTTATCATATAATATATTAGTTGTCACTTCCATGATATATTACAGTAAGACATCATCAGAAAGAAACATTTTGATGAAGTAGTACTTAAGAGTAGAGACTATTATCTAGGGATAAAAAGCCCTCAGGGGTACTTTGTTTAACAGAATAGCGTAATACAAAGGTAAGAAGATACATCGCATAATGAGAGATATGATTATTCTCTGACATCAGGCTTGCCACTGGTGCTAGACCAGCTGTGGTTTATTTGGAATAGTAATTTATATAAATGTCTATACACCCGCTAAGCAGTGGTGACTTCCGCATTACCCTCATGAATTCACCAAAAAGCTTTATCAAAGTAGTTTAAACTTGTTTTGACCTTTCAGTGTCTCTACAGATAAAAACAGCCAGTGTGTTTATTTCACTAAAAAAAATAATGAAAAATGAGGTGGTTTTGTTGTGGGTTGGTTTGCTTTTTTTGTTTGTTTGTTTGTTTATTTTTAATTTAAAAAAGTTAATTAGCACAGGTAGATTGGTAAATGACATATTTTTTTTTAACCACAAATTCATTGAGCGACAGCCGCTAAAATGTTTTTTAGCATTAAGGCTTCATGCAAATTAAGCATATGCATCTTCCTAAATTATGGCAAATCTGGCTAAACTCCTGCCTTAAGGCACAGATGCATGGCAGTCACATCAGTTTACATGGTCAGCTTGCATAATATATGGGTGGAACTTCTGTATGAAGTCCCTTTTTGTGCTACAAAAAAGCAGTGACTTTTTCTTTTTTTCAGCCATAACAGTTACATTTATGTACTGAAAAATGTATATATGCATATATTCATATATATATATGAAATGGATTTCCAAAGCTTTTCTGGTGGACAGCGAAACAATATGCATTCCAACAGGCAGCTACCAGCACCGCTATGCCTGCAGCACCTGAAGGTAAACTCTCAGATAATAGCATTGGGGAAGAGAGAGTAAACCAACAGCATTCAGCAGGAACTTAATGATGTTTCAGGAAAAAGCATGTTTCTCCTTTGTCTGTAGATAGTTGACAATTTACTCTTTGGTTTACAGATGTGCTTCTCTTGATCTTTGGATTATAATTTCCTTAAGTATACAAGATTAAGGCCAACTAGTCTTGATAGCAATGCAGTATGAATTTATGGAATACTACTTCATGGTTTTGGTTCCTTACTTTTAAGATCTTCTGTGTAAAGTGCTTTAAGTTCAAGCCTGTCTTCAGAAACAGAAATTCATATCGCTTCATGAGCCAGAATCTAAACAAAACACCACCTATTTTGACACTGAAGTGGGGTATATTTTATAGCACGTGCATCCCTCCATTACTTATTTCAGTGTAGACTGGAAAATATCTGGGGCAGACTGGTGATCATTTTCAGTAATTCCCAACAACCCACAGGGAACCTTTAGTTCCAGTGAAAGAACTGAAGAAAGAACTTGAATCTTGCAAAGGATGGGTATCGTATGTAACCTGGTAAAAACAGTGGTATCAAGATGAAAAATTTGTCAGGTAAACTCAGTGTCCAGTGATTTAACATCACCAAACAACACTGAAAAGAAGCCATCATCCCTTATCAGCAGTTTCCAGAACACTACTTGATTTATTCCAGGCACTAGAGAACTCACTAATTACAACCTCAAGAATGTGCTCTGGGAAGTTGATCTAGATGAGCCATCTATCCTCCTTAACAAATTTTCAGACTTTCTGGCATACTCTCTGAAACTTTTCCCATGGCTAGGACATCAATGTCTCCACAGCATGTATTCTTATGAGTAATGAAATGTAGATTAGGCTGCACTTTTAGCATAACTCAGTCTAACATAAAAAACCAATGCAATACCCCAATGCAATACAATCACTGCTAACATAAAAAAAACAATTAAAAGGAAAGATAAGACATACAGATGCACTGTTTTATTCCTAGGATAAGATGTAGCATTCAGAAAGGAAGCCCTTCATTGCTCTTTCTGTGCTGCACGCCACAGGAGATGCACAGGATACTTACCCACCAAAGTGGTCATTCTCTTGGCCGTCACTCACGTCAATGCTGCATACTTGAGTCATTCACTGGGACCTCACATTTTAGTGCCTTGATTAAATATTCTTCTCTTCACAATCATACCTCTGTTTTTCTATGAAGTGCTACAAGTGATCTTCAATTAGGGAACTTTTGCTGTTTCAAAAATACAAGTGGGTGCTAGAGATCTTTGGCTTTTAAACGTATCTACTACTGCTTCTGCTGATTTATTTTGGCTGAAAAAAAATACACCTCCAGCCTTAATCTGTCTGGGTTCATAGGATCCCATCCAACATCTTTATCTCTCGTTCCATGCTTTTAGGCATTATTCTCAGCGGCAATACCTCACCCACTTCTTTTCTTTTCACTTTCTCTCTTTTCAGAGGAGATGCAACTGCAGCTAGCTTTCTAGACATCCACACACAAATAGATATTCCCTCACTTTCCCCCAAACTCTCTTTTTCTGAAGCTCATGTTTTCCACCCCAGGATCCCTCTGGCATGCTGGAGTGATCATGATCTCATTTGTCTAAATGTCATTGTTGATGGAACTCTCTTGGTCTTCCTAGCCCTCTCTCCCCATTTCATCCACAGTTTGGAACTCAGAAAAACAAGAATAGGGGAACAATGAGTCTTCAAATTCATAGTGATATAGAGTTAACGGAAGCAATAGACTGGTCAGGCTTTTCGTGTGTATTGTTTTTTACAATATACACAAAGTGAGTCACGGACTAAAACCATGATGTTTTATTGTCCGTTTGTTCTTTTAAAGTGCTTCAAAAAAATCAATCATTTAAGATTTTCAGCAATGGGATACGGGCAATTGCTGCTGCATTAAAAATGTCCATCAAAAATAATCATGAGGATATTTAAATTATTTTGTTTGTCTTGGCGTTTGAGGTTTAAAAAGCTGAGGGTTGGAACTGCCTTCTTTAGATTTGTGGTAATCACAGCAAACGTACCATACAAACATCTTGAGTCAGAAAAACAAGCTTGTTTTTCTATTGTCCCCCCAATTGTCTTCAAAATTACATAAAAGCCTATAAAGCATTTCTTTGAGGTACACTGACCAATAATGATTTTTCCAAGCACTATAACCAAATTAGGAAAAGTTGTTTTTCACACTTCATATTTTATAAGTATTTCCAAAAACAAGAAGTAATTTTACTGAAATTCGTTAAACATTAAAATGGTGCAATAACACTGCTTAGCCAGTTTGCTCTTCAGAGTGCTTTACAGCTCATAACTAATTACTCTCATGGCAACCCTCGGAAGAAGCTACTGTCTCCATTTAACAGTAGGAAAAACAGAGGTTGAGGACTATCAAATATGCTGAATACCTGCAACTCCCACTAGCAATAACTGGATTTCTAGATACTCACTGTTACTGAAAACAGGCTGTAAATGATTTATGATGGGTAAAATCGCAAGGTAAAAGAGCAAGAACCTCTGAGATAAAGTTCCAGCTTATGCAGTAGTTGCTTTCCTGGGCTATGCCTTCATCTCACAGTAGAGAGAGCTTTATGATGGATTTTGTACTTATAAAAACAGAAGAACAAATTAACACTTAACTGCTATGAATATTTATATGGACTCTGTTCTATTTGCAGTCTGTCCTCAAGTAAAAAAATCAACATACAGATTTAGAGAATTAAATAACTATAGTCAAAGCAGAACCAGTTCTATTTTGGTACAGGAAAATAAAAATTATTCTCACAGTATGTATCTCACCAGGAAAGGATTAAATATGCAATGCAAGGAAACGTATTATCTTTAACAATTCTGCCTTGGAGCAATCTTTATAATACTTACCAGTCCTAGCATTATATTCCATATACAATTGAGAAATGTTGCTGAAATTATTAAGCAACAGTAAGATATATAAATCTGTAGACTGTTAAATAATGAATCATATTCACTATAATAAATCAAACCTTTTCCTCAGTGCAACATTGTGGTGTGTCTCCCACAGTACAATACTGTTGATCTCCTATCTCTGATCTTTGTAAACACTACAAAACCAGCAGAAAGATATTTAACCTCTAAGAACACACAATCTGTTCCATTTTCTTTTCTCAGTTTAGCTGAAAACACTGGAAAACAAGCTAATAACGACTTCTCTCTTTTGTTCAACCTGCGTGCTAACTTTCATAATGGAAGTTCAGTTTCATATTTTAGGCTTGCATTCATGTTTTTTTTTATTATTATTTTTTTATTGAATCTCTTTCCTCTTATCATTAATTTGATTAAACACACATCACCACTACTAAGCTGCAGGAACAAAATATTGGCTTTAATGTGTTGCTCTGGGACTTGTCATCAAGCCAAATGCACAGATGTTCTAATGAACACGCGGCATTTGGTCCATTTCTAGGATAAACATCATGGTTTATTTTATCTACAGTGTCACAATCCTGTATAAGTAAGCACTAAGATCAATTATATCCCAATACCTACTCTGTGTAAAGCTCTATACTTTTAATAATCTGACAGAAAGTGGGAAGCATAAGTGAAAAAGGCAAAATTAGGGAAAGGGAAAAATCCGTGTGATCTTCATGCGTCATCATGAAAGATTTTCTTGTTTAAGTATTCCTTTGTAGTTTTGGCTGTTGTGACAAGATGTACATTTTCTTATAAACAATGAAGTAGTTGGAAGTATTTATACTTAGGAACAGGAACTGGGTAAAAATGAGATGATTGTGATGGCTCGTGTGTGAATAACCCTCCCATAATCCTCATGGGGTCTTAACTTCTGTTATGTTACAGAAAGATATCACCCTATCAAAACTTAATAGGACAGAAAATTGGGATTTGGTATTTTGAAGCAGTCTGACATAAAAAAAAAGAATACATGTGCATATATGAAGAAATTGTTCATAAGCAATGAACAGCTAGCTCCGTGGACACAATAGCAACATAGAAGCTGCAAATAAAAATGTGTGATGGTCAGGAAACCTACAGGAACACTTAACAGCTTCAAGGTGCTGTTCACACGGACTATAAAGCTAGTGTTGCACGGCTACAAGGAAGAATTGCGTGCATATTAACTGTGAAAAATAGCCTTTTCCCACAGAAATATCTACCAAAATACACATCTCTCTAATAACAGAATAAGATCTTGGGTGGAGAGAGGTAGGTTCCTCATAAATGCTTTTCCAGCCTTGTCCTCCATGAAAGAATTATGGCTCATAAATTCACTATTTTTTTAAACAAATACTTTTTGAGTGGGGGAAGGGGAAGATCTTTTAAGGGGGAAGTTTTTAAATTTTTCTGTTACAAGAATGAAGGGGGAAAAAAAGCTTCAGTATTTCAGTCTCATTATTCCAAGAGTTGATTCTTCCCAAACAAAGATAACTCAGGGTAAAATCACACAGGCTGACAGGTGAGATGCTAGCAGTTTGTGGAGCACAGTCTCTGTGTCTGCTGTAATTAAATTTGTACACGCAAACTAGAGCATACAGTGTTGCTATTCCTTTTAATAGGATAGAAGTTCTGAACAGAACTTTTAAAGCCTGAGTTAAGGTCTTCTTTTATTTTAATGAGTCTTTAGTACATCACGTCAATCTTTACTTATGTTTTTATGTGTTCAATAATTTTTTTTCATGGATTACCAAAGAACATCAATTGATCTATAAGTGGCTAACAGAAATACCTTTTACTGTTGGTTATAAACAAGTCTGTGCAGAAAGCCCAGGACAAGGCAGTACACCACAAGCAGAAACCTAAAAGCAAAAGCTCAAGACAATGTTTAAAAACCCTAATATTATGTTGCATCTGTGGTATACAGGGTGGTATTATGTTGTCTCTGTAACAATTTCAAAGTTTAATTTCAAATCCTTTTGTTTCCATATTTAAAACTCAAAAGCACTATAGCAATATTCATGTGGAAAGCTAAGTGAAAAAGAGGCTATTTCTTGCTTTTAACTATACACCTCATAACGCACAAGAATTTCAACTCTAGTGCAGTATGCACAGTACTAGAAACAAAGTACTTAGCACAGGGAAGATATAGCTTGTTGCATTGCAATCCGTAGCTCTGAGGAGATCATAGGAATCAGTCATATAATAGCTGGATTTCATAACACTTGGTCAAAAGCAAGGCTGAACTGACAGTTTCATGGACTTAAAAAATAAGCAGCAAACACAGTACTTGGCCAACTGTTTTGCAATGGAGAGAAGCTTCCAGAGGAGCCAAAGGAACTTTGTCTAAATGTGCCATCAAGAAGCAGGTAGAGCTTGCAACCTTTGCCCTGAGGTACCACAGTGGCACTGGTAGGGTTATTAAATAAAAAGGCAAAAGGGCAAAAACTATTCCAAGCATCAGATACTTCCCTCTTACAATTGGGAAATTCTTGCTCAAGATTGGAAGGAATTAAGGACTTTTCTTGGGACGTAACACACACTTAGAAAGAAGCTGTCCATGTGTCAAATATTCTCATTTGTGTACCTTATCCGTGGGAGAAAGTACATTTCACCAAAATGTAACATCTGCAGCAGTGAAAGAGGATTTCTGATATGACTGGATATGTAGGGCATGGAAAAAAATATAGGTCAGTTAATGGCAGATGGAGTAGCATCCATCTAAAAAGGTATGACACCAGAGAGTCAAACAGGCTTCTACTGTCTTCTCTGAGACTTCCACTATGACAAACCTTCCTACACAGAAAAAAAAAAAAATCTTGCCAAGGAAGCTAGCAAAATTATGTAAGAAATTGGTTACTATCTCAAATACAATAGAAGGTGTACTAAATTGAGTAGGTTCCCATAACTGAACCAATAATATGCTTTTAGTAAGGACTTAGCTCTGCCTTCAGTTATAATATAACAGGAGAAAAAGCATGTTTGATGAAAGATATAAAGCTTTACTGTTGTGCTCTCTAAGCATTATTTGTAGCCATTCAGTCAGGAGAAGGAGTAATAATAGGTCTTTTTAGAATACAATACAGGAAACAGGCAGCAAACCCGTGTGACAGATTTTTTTTTTTGTTTTCTTTTTTCTGTTTACAACTTTTTCTTGTGTCAAAGTGAATTGAAAGCCCTGGGAGAGGTAACAGAGACTACTGTTACCTGTACTCTTACTTCTGATGGAGGTCCCTTTGCTTGGGGCAATACGGACTCTGCTCAGGGAGAGGTGTTGGGAGAAGGTAGGATCTGGCAGGCAAGAGCCAGCCTTGAGGAGTTCATGCTGAGCTGGGAAGATGTGTATCGAAGACCAGGCACCCAGATCTCAGAGAGAAAAGGAGGAACTTACTAGAGATAAGCAAGGATTGGTACAACTCAAAGTCATTGACTAAGACAAATCTGCAAGCAAGATCTACATGTCTGCCCTAAGTTCTGGCAGACTCTGGATCCTGTCACAAATATTTTCTCCCTGATTACCAGTAGGGACTTAGAGGTAAAGCCCTGAGAGGGGAGAAATTCAAAAGAACACCTGTTGACATTAAGATACTTAACCATGGAAACACAATATCTTCTCCATGTCAAATTACACTGCAAATGATTCTGTCACCTACAGATAGCAATGTGATATTACTATTCTGTGGAGGACAGTTAATGACAAGAATATATACAAACCCTTCCTCATTATCTTTTCCTAATTAAGAAGCAGATGTTACTTATGGTTTTATTTCTGATGGAGGCCAAATGTTCTATATGCAATTGGAAAGAAGCAAACAGATATTAAAACCTCAAAAAATTACTAAAGCAATGGATCCCAGTACGTTTCTTTCAAGAAGAGTGTAACAGATCTGGTAAATAATTTATGAGCATGACAGTTTCATGAACCTTTGGCAGCTCCCATTTAGAAAAGACTTTGTAAAGAAAGTCTGCACACACAGTGTGCATTAATTTCCTTGAATAATTTAGAGTGTATTGTGGTGCGGGCTTCCTCCCCCGCTTTATTCTATGAACTGAGCAAATTTCCAAAGCAATACTATGCAATGAAATATATTCCTTTTGTTAGTCACAGCTGTTAGGTGTATCTTTCTATTTGCTCTCCTTTTCCTATACCTCCTCTTATTGTAACATTGCCGTACCATGAATAAAGGCAATTTGATCAAGAGACTAAAGAGATCCCAGAAAGTTTTTCAATCTTTCTGATAAAAAAATCTAGTGTAGGAAATTTATTGCTTATAACAAATAATCCATTTATATGATATAAAGCGTAGCCAGCATCAGCACATCTACAACATAAAGCAACATGGTTCAGAGATGAGCTCCTGAGTAGCAGGCAGGCTAGCCCATATGGCATGCCTCACTGGCGGGACAGTACTACAAAAACATGAAGAGAAATGTTGCCAATTTACTCCAGTGTAAGCTACAAGAGAAAGTCAAGAGCTTCTCAGATTAGCTCATAGAATAAAGTCCCAGTTTAATAAGGTAATACAGCACCTATCTATCTGATCCTAAAGCCAAGAGAAGCTGTAGTACTCCCGTTTCCATTCTTATCCAGAATAGCTTGCTGAAGGAATATTTTTTTTTAACTACATAATAAACTGAAAATTCTGTAAAACAAAATTTTAAGGCTACACAGTCAAGCCCTCAAAAATTAATAAGAGACAGAATTAAATGGGTAGTTACACAATGCTGGTAAGAAATGCTGTAATATACTTCCTTGGCATGCCTAGATGAAGGATGGCCTGTTGACTTCCTCCCCCATTTTACAACTGCAAACATTTAAAAATAACTAAATAACTTAGTAAAATGTAAACCAGCACATGATTTGTTCTTTTCATTTAGAATAATAAGACTGAAGCAGTTGTTACTCAAGACAGATACATGCAGGCTCTCTCAACTTCTGGGAATACGTTTCCATTCACAACTGACATCTGCACGTTTGAAAAAGTAAGTATCCTGAGTAAACCATAGTCCCAGCACAGGAGCTTTTTACTTTTGTTTACTTTTAAAACACATTTGAATTACCTCATTTCCTGTAATGAATTACTAAACTTATAAGGAAAAAATTAGTCAGAGAGCTATGCCTGAGAAAATTATACCAAAGATTGGACCAAGGGAACAAAGACTAAATTAAACTTTATATTGAGAACATTTACTTAAAGCTATACTTGAATATATTAGTTGGCAACTTGAATTAATTATTCTAGTTTTTTAGAGAAAAGGCTGAAGAAAGTCTCTTCAGGTTAGATACTTTTATGAAGCTAATGATGTCAATAATTTGCTCAAAACCTAAATTATCAATTCAGAGAAATGTGTTTTAAATAAGTACATTAACATAATATGAAAATGTGGTTACAATGATTGTGAGATGTTTATTCATTGGTACAGAACCAAAGCAGGACCAGACTGATGGATATTCCATGCTTCTTCAGGAGAAAGTGAGTATGAACAGAGAATGCCTGCCAAAGTGTTTAATCAATAATACTGCTCCTGCAATTTTGGGAATATATCTACACTGAAAAGCCTCTCTGTGTTAAAAAATAAAATAAATTAAGCATAACCATGACATTGCTAAAGAGGCTGAAATAAAAAGAATGTCTAAGTGTGATGGCTGAGTTATAGGATTTGGACATAAAATTAAAATTTTCTTAGAGTTTGCTGTATGTGTTATTACGAAGAATTTAAAGGTAGTCCGAATTAAGGGAGGTAAATATTTCTTAATAGTCACAATATTTTTATCAGCTTCCTCATTTTGGAGAAGTGGATATAGTGTGTTTTTCACAGGCGACAACTGACTGTTTACTTCTGCACTGGCAATGAGTGCTATAGTGGGACAAAGAGTCTACAAACTCAGGCTAGTAGTTCATGGTGAATGACAGCTTATCCATGACTAGAAGTATTTACTTCAGCATAAACACTGAAGATTTGGAAGCTATTCAGCCCAGTGCCTTTTTTTTTTTTTTTTTAAACAATAAAGAGTAGGGTGGCTGCATTTTTATTCATAAGGGTTTGCATTAAAACCTCAGATATGGATATTCCAGAGAGAATTTAAATGAAGAGCAGAGTGCCTGATGGAAAAAATGTGATAGTTCTAATCAGAGGGTCCGATATAAAACAAGATACAATGAAAAGAGGAAGTAGAGGGAGCAATAATAGGTAATACGTTGCAAGTGAAGACAGATGCAGTTAGAAATTAGAGTAGAAATGAAAGCACAGTTAGTGATGTGGTGTTACAGGAGAGGATGACAAGTCTTACCTCAAAATGCACTTCAGCTAAGTTTAGAAAAACAACACAAAATCAAGGCAGTAAACATGGCCACATTGCTAAGAAGAAAACTAGTTCTTCCATGTGGTTTCAATTCTTTATATGCCCTTCTTTATTTCCAAATAAAGCACATTTCTTGGTGATGTCAATTAAGCGTGTTTATCTAATGCCTTCCTTGCAAAGAAAAATTATTTTAAGAAAGCAGTGAAATTTTTGAGTTTGTTAATGAGTCATTTGCCTCATCTGTTACTCTATAAAAAACTTTCTGAGCTGACCCTAACCTTCATTTAATGGATTCTTGGCATTTGAACTGTGAACTAAAAGCATTGTATGGAATAGGTGGTGATATGAACCTGTGAAACATTCTATACTAGAGAACAAAAAGCCACAAGATTTCTTAAAAGAAAAGATTCTTTTTTGCCCCTCAAAAATATAACTGGAAGCAAAAGAACAGAAGCACCAGAATAGAAAGGGAGCAAGGAATTTAGAATATAACCCCCCATTTCCCTTTCATGCACTAATATCCAGAATTAACATACATAGATTTTGAAATTACTTTGAATAACTATGTGTATAGTTTTTAGATCTTCTGACAATGAAGATACAGTTGATATCAGGAGATAGAAGATTCTTCTACCTTTTAAGCTGAAGATGATACAGCCACAGTGGGGCAGTCAAGGACAAGACATGAAATTTACTTCTAGAATGCTTCCAAAGTGCAAGGAACAGATCAAATATTTTAGATACTAAGGGCAAAAATCCCACAGTGCTTAGTCAGGCAAAACTCCTGTTGAAGCCAATGGGAGTTTTGCCTGAATAAGTACTGAGCAAAGACTATGATGTTTGACCCAGATTTATCAGAGTCATACAAATCTAGGTCTAACACGTTTTTAAGACAGACAACCACTGTGCCGCAATATTCCTGCGGCATTCTGTTTAAAGGACACCCTGGTATCAGTAAACTATGAGTCATCCCCCACACTCCCCATGTATATAATGAAGGGAAGAACTCACAGCTGGGCAAGAAGTTGCTATCTTGAAAATCTGCCAGAGCAAGACTAAAAAGAATAAGTTTACCATTGCAGAATTTTTGAGATCTGATAAATACAGGAAAGTATGCAAGTAAGATTCCCAAGGGCTTGTGTGTGACTGAAAATAATCTGGCTTTCATTCTTATAAGCAAACAGGCAACAGTAAATAATTCCTTTCTATAGTTATCCTTCTAATTTAGGGCAAATCACAATTCCCACATAGCATAAATTACTCTAGCTGATTTGACTGGGGATTAATTTAGGTGAATAACTAGGTCAGTCTTGTTCTTAAGTTAACATTTCTATTACAGAAATATGAAAGTAGATTAAGTTTAACATATGTGTATATCTTACTTCAGAAACTTCCTTCTGTAATTACAGAATCCCATTTATAACAACTTTGATGTCATATATGGGAGAAGTATTAGAATTAGTATCACAGTGAGCAGAAAAATTCATAAGCATGCGAGACATGCATGGGTTTGGCTTCCTTCTTGTAGCTGAAGTGAATATCAAAACCCTGACATCAGTAGCAGTTGGACCAGAGGATCTCCCTGAAGGGTGAGGGGGAGACGGTGGGACATGAATACTGCACATCACAACACAAAGGCCAAAATCATACCAAACTAAAACTCTATTCTTTCATATTTAGGTGGGTCTACCCTTTGCAAGATTCTTTATATAAAAGAGCAGTAGCTAAACAATGTAAAAAAAATATTTTTTTTTTAATTTGAGAGCTCTTCCATCATTAATGTATCCTAAACCTTCCAAACTGTGCAACATTACCTGGAGAAGCAAAAAACTGTACTATTCAGCCAGGTAATAGCTTGATATCATCTTTGACTGTGAAATTAAACTTAAGATTTTTAAAGGGCAGGCCCTTGAAAATGAAAAGCCTACAACTTCTATCAAGTGTCAGTCTAGGACCTTGTAATCTTACACAGTAAATGCTAAAACCCACAGCCAAAGTTTGGCCAGCTCCAGGTTTTGCCAATAAATGTGAAAAAATAATATCACTTGCTTTGTCTTGTTGAATTTTCAGGTGAGGCTGCCATAAGAACAGTGGGATGCCATAAGAACATACAACTGATTCTCTTTGATGAATCCAGCTACAGGGAATGTGACTTGTAGTCCAGAAGACCATGGCTCAAAACTACTGCATCTGAGATTTTCCTTACAGTGTTCTGCATCCAAACCTATTCTCTTCCTCATCCCTTTTCATAAAGTTGTACACATTGAACTTCAGCACCTCCTGAAACACTGATGTGTTTCCCACAAAACCCCCTACTTCCTCTCTTTGCAGATGACTATATTAAGCAAACATTAGGTTATAACAAAATCAAAACAATACTAACTCTGCTTACATCCAGAAGTGTCAGGCTTTCTTTCCTCTTTGTATTCCTGCAAGCCCTCTGTTCCCTCTTCTCCCTCATTTCTTGATTGCCTCCTTTTGGTGACTTGATATGTTAACACTGATCCTAATAAAAAAAAAACCCAAACCAAAACAACCAACCAAAACACCCAAAAAGTTCTTCCATAAGTAAAGGGAGAAAAGGAATCTTGGTTTTCCTCAGATTTGTGTTTTGAAGATTAGATGTCAGAATTTCAGGCTAAAAAAAAACCCCAACAAATCAATTAGGGTCAAATCCTTGCTAAATTAACATATTTTTATATTCAACATTACCACTTATTTTCCTAAAATAAGAGCATAAGTGCCTCTGAAGTTTTAATGCCTCTTTCTAATTTGAGAAATCTGAAATTGATATAAGTAATTAGGAAACACAGGACTAGCAAGCTACATGCAAATACACTGATAATTCGTCAGGAACCAGACAGAAAAAAAAAAACAAACCAGAAAAAACAGGTGCATCCAAGTTTTGAGTCTTGGAATTCCCAGTTCTAAAAATAAGACCGCATCATGGTGTAGCAGCACCGTTGAGAATTTTTGGTTTCTTCCAGTGTCATTATTGTTTGCTCTGCAGCCGACACAGCACACTCAGTGCAAAACACAATACAGCAGAGGAAATTAAGACAGAAACATAAATGATCTCCTATAGCATCTGAAGACACAGTATGAGCCTCTTTCTTTCAAGGCTCCTTCCCTGTGAGCTTTGAAATACGCAACTAACTGTACCTGAAAAACTGACTGCTTTTAAAGAACCATGTGGAAAAGGTGGGGTTTTTTTTGTTGTTGTTGTTTTAAATTACTCTTATATGGGACTAGAGTCAGGAATTCATTTGACCATACTCAGAGACATAACACAAAGGAATTGCATTGTACTGTGGAATATGTCAAGATTTAATTATGAAGCTTTACAAAAACGTGGTGAAGCCAACTGCTTCAAATTTTCAACCAGCTTCAAATTTTCAATCCAGAAATTTTATATGGCTGTATGCTGAGAAGTTACTTTTTACAGCAGTGTTTAGTATGGATCATAAATTCCCATGGACAGCGGTGCAATAAATGAAAACAAAAAAATCATCCAGATCTTGTTTCCTTCTACCTAACAATGACTAAATAATAAAGTTGGAGTTGAACTGTTTGGGTCACTGGAGCCGAATGTTTTTCTTTTCGGGATGAATCACTTACCCTTTCTGACTTCAACACCACACAGTAAACAAATTCAATTTCTTAACCTGTCTTTGAAAGGTACCAATAATTTGGAATGAGCAAAAAGCCAGTGCACACATGACTAAGCTTTCAGGAGGGAGCTCTACTTATTCTATATATCAGAATACCACCATCATCACGGAATTGTTGCAGTTGGAAGGGATTGTCTAGAGATCATCTAGTCCAACTCCCCTGCTAAAGCAGGATTGCCCAGAGCACATTACTCAGGACTGCATCCATAACTGTAATTACTATCAGGTGACATGCTACTGAAACCACAGCTCTGATCTTAATGGACTGACTTTAAACTCATTAAATAGTGTATCAGAAGCTGTGCATGCTGCAGGTATTTTCCAAGGATATTTTATGATACAATGCACCTTGGTCAATACATTGAACATTAAAATACTACATAAGCTGTGTTCCATTACTAGCAATAGGCTAATAAAAGAGATTTTCAGGATTATATTAATTCACATAATTAGCAACAAGCAAGAACTTTGATTTTATGTACACCTACATTTTTAATCTTAAGTGTGGATAGTGTCCTTCTAAGTGAATGAAAGTATTACTAAAAATATATAATTATGTTCTGCTTATTTACAATAGCTTCTTCAATTATAGTTTGAAAATTGCAATCCTGATTAAAAACTTAAAAATTATGAATGCATGCAATCAAGTCCATAGGCAGCTAAAACCAGCTGTGTTTGAAATTAGATAAATTGTTAGCTTTAAAAGAAAAATCTATTAGCATTATGAGGAATAAACGATACAATGCTATGACTAATTATAGTATATAGTGAATATATATATATATTAGTATACTGCTTAACTTTATTGGACTTGGCTTCCAAGGAGACCAGTGCGTACAGACAATTTTCCAAGGTTCTCACATCCAGCTGAGACGTCAATAACTTTTGTGCCTTAGCCAATTTGTAGTCTTTCCAAGAACATCACCTGCAGCTTTCTGAGATTCATAGTCATCATTTAACTATTACTTAAGAAATTATTTGCAAGTACATTGGCTTTTTCCACCCCCCTTCCTCTGTCCTTGCATAGCTATTTAAGATGTTCTCAGAGAAGTAGTATTGCCTATTTGTAATTTTCCAGATGTTCTACCAGATCATGGTATGACACCAGCCTTGCTGATGTTAAAACCAGCCAGTGCTTTGACACACTTGATGAATAATCCATCATTTTAGGCTATAGCAGAATTAAAACATTTATAATTTTCTTCCTATATAATGGAAGGTATTATTTAAGCCTTAAAAGCAAACTGACCCTGTCTCTGCCTATCCCACAGTACTAACCAAATCATTAGGTCACCAGAGGCAATGGCAATTATAGTTCTGCAAGTAAAGAGGATACTTGTAACATTTAAACATTTCACAATGTAAATTGTCTAGAGAACTTGTTCTTTAAAAAACCAGAAAAATAAAAACCTCATTTTGCAGCTTTATGCAGACATTTAATGATAGCTTTTGTAGAGATAAGAGACAATCAGCAGGCTATTAAATACCCCCAAGACAGTGGTATGGTCAGAAACTGCCACTTTTTGAAGTACGGCAGCTCCAGGAGCCCCCCAGCTTATCCTTATTTCCTTTCTAAATGGCAGTCTCTCTTTGTAGTCTTACTACTTTTGCGTTCTTTACCAGCAGGGACTCAGTGATGCTGTGATGATCTATGCAGAAGGAAGTTTAACAGCAAAATGGGTCTGCTAAAAAGAGTCTCTTGCCTTTGCACAGGTAGGGTGTTGTATAACTGCTTCATGTCTTTGACTAGCCACGTATGCTCCAACAAACATGTACACTTCAAAGCCATCAAACAAATCAGCACCTCCTGGTAACAAAACTTGCATTTCCCAGAGACAAAGCAATTGTATATTATGTGGTTAAACTAGAAATTAGAAAGTTTTTTTCGTTTGGTTGGTTGGTTTTGGTTCTTATTAGAGGACACACAAAGTTATATCAATTGCTTTCTAGAATTGTCTTAAACCTAACAACATAGAATGAAATATAAAACAATGGTCCCACAAATCCTCACCAAACCTTTGATGATGCATATTTTATTTAGTGTTTATTCATATCTGAATTAAAAAATAAAACCAGGTAGTATTCCCTCAACAGTGTGAAACAACTACAAAGCAAAACAGCAACTCAACACTGCAGAAAAATGTTAACAATGAAAAAATACCCTTTGTTGCTGTTGTATGTAAACTAGGGACCAACTTTATTTGAAAAGGCGAATCTTATCACTGCACTCTGAAGTCAGGTAACAAAACAAATGAATTCAATTAAAATAATTTCCTGATCAGCATGCTAACATTCAAGATCTAGCTGAAGAACCTATCTATCTTTTGTATGTTGGCTCAGAAAAGCTCCTGGCTTGGTGTTTTTCACATGCTTTATTATTGCTTGCTTTTTTTTCATAGACAGACTATGATGAAATTGCAGATACCTTTTTGTAGGCTAGTTTCCTCCTCTGTTCCATTCCACACAATCTTCTGTTGTGTTAGCTGTTAGTTAAACTCATCATTAAGATCCACTCCAGTGTCTTTTTCTTATGATTTTTTTTTGAACAAAGAAGTTTTTGCACCAATCATTTTATCTAGAAAATTTACCTTTGCTGATTTTTGCCACTACTTGCACTGCTAAAATACTAAATGATAGTCTCTGCCTCCTTACATTCTCTTACCTTTCTTGATCTCTACTGTTTTCCTAATAACAGTGATTTTAATTACATTTGATATTCTATATTAAGTTTCAGTAGTGGCACATAAAATGTTTTAGAATTCTGCAGATTCATATGCTTGCCTGGGTGTGCCTGTTTTTATTGCTGTACAGCATTTTTAGAGTCTTTCTGTTGCATTGTACTCCACTGCATAACTGTTTCCATTTGGATTGCAAGTCCCACAGTCACGTTTTGTTGTGGCTTCCACTAAAAGAAAAATGTATTTTGAAGAATTGAACTACTTAAAAGCAATGGCTTACTGAAAAAGTCTTGAAGCCGGGATGATTTATTTTGCATCTATGTAGCATGTGGCACAGAATTTCACTGTGCGAATCCTGCACAGCCCTTTCTGCATGAGATAGGACACGTCTGTTTGTTAGACGAGTACAGTCCTCATTCAAGGACTTTGACAAACAGACATCCTGCACATCCACAGATAGTTTGGTTTAGTGGTTAGAGTTAACTGTTTGAAGCAAGAATTGCCACAGGGAATCAAACCCATGGTACTCTAATCCTGTAACCTGTGGCAGTAGCATTATCAGATGCTTCAGAGGAAGGTATGAAAGCTTGAAAATAATCCACACTCTGCTACTTCTCTTTAACATTTGTTTTCTTCCTGTCCTCCTTCCTGTCTTCCCTCAGCTGAAATATGAGGTTTCATTTCTCTTTGCAATTGTTATTTACTGTAGTAACTGGATATTATTTCTTCCTAAGAATATTTACCCCTCTTTTCTTTTTTAAGGGGAAAAAAAAAACCCAAAAGAAAACCCCCAAACAAACACACAAGCACCCAGAAAAATACACCAACTTGCTGAAATTCTTGGCCCAAATGGTTTTCCAGAGCAATCTGCTCCATGGTTAGTTTTGTCACATAGTATGTAATTATTTGCCATGTTTAAAGTGTTTTTAGTTTGCCATTGTTTGGCTTAATTGAACATACCTTTATTTTTGTACTTTGAAACAGGAGTGTACATTTCTGGCCTAGACCATTCATTAATCAACACAGTGTGCTTCCAGTGATCATTTAAGCCAAATTTTTAGTCTAGATAAAAGACTCACTGATGTGAGTTTCCTGTGTTACTCTTGACATCTCTGCAGTAGACAGAGCTAAACAGATCTTTTCTGAGTGTTGCGATACCTCTCACAACCATAATCCCTATGTCTTTCCTTGCTACAGCAGCTACCACAAGCTCAACAAAAATATGTACACAGTCAATCAACAGAAAATACTCCAACAGCAGAGTGGGTTTTCAGCCTGGGGTATATGGACTCCTGATAGTCTGTGGAATACTTTAAAGAGATCTGTGAAAGATAACAAAGTGCAGTGTACTGTACAAAAACCCACAAATGGGAAATTCCTAACAAAGTTTGCATCTCCACTGGATAAATTTCAAGAATCTGTGCCTTGAGAAAGGTTGATAACCACTGCAACAAAATCACAGAATCATTTAGGTTGGAAGAGACCCTTGGGATCATCGAGTCCAACCA
>JAOXJM010000001.1:97605560-97631146 GCA_026413425.1 Tringa solitaria | reverse complement strand
CAAATTCACTAGAAAATCATTTACATCTTGTTTTACTTTTTAGAAAATTAATTCTCTCTCTAAACCCATTATTTCTTTATGAATAAGAGAAAATGGAAAAATGTCTCAATGTATGGAAATTATGTAACAATGTAAAAAAAATCTGAAGTCTCGTCCTGATCCCCACAAAATTTTGCTACTTGCCAGTATTTATATAGATTACTGGCAATCAATCTGCTTTGCTCCTCTAATGAATCTAATAAGCCTGAAATCTCTCTGGATTGGGTATTTCATCCAATTGGCTTGAGAAGAGCCATAAAGAACACATAAAGTTCAAATGATTCAGGAAATGCAATGCATTAAGTCAATTCTCTAACTATTATTATGGAAATAAGAAAATATTCTATGTTAACGATAAATTCGGAAACACAGCTGATAAAGAAGTCTAGAATATGTTTCTTTATGTATCATATAATTCAGTTTGTAGCCTTTTTGTCTCACTAAAAATCAGATTTAACACAGAATATTGAGGTGTCACCTTTAACAGAAACACCAGTTTAGTTCTTTTTGCAGTAGTGCCACAGATCCTGTTCTGATATGTACACATTTTACTAAATGTAAACAGGGTTTTTTTTTGAGGCACATGGTTCTTTTTAAAATATGCATGAATCCTGACTATGTTTTTAAATAAATCTACATCACATAACACAGTCTATCTAAAAGCAGGGATGCAAGGGCCTAGATGTCCTCTATATTGACAGAAATGCTTGTTTATGTACTAGAAATGTCTTTTTATGAGTGACTGTTGTCTTGGAAACCACAACTAAAAATGAGAATTTTGTCTCCATGGAAAAACTCCATACTATTTAGTTATCCCAAAATTTACCTTCTCTTTTCCCGATCAGTCTGAAACAAATATTGGCAGTCAGATGTTCCTAGCTCTTAATTACTCCTTCCTATTCTAAAACTGTATTTAGTTGTTAGTTTTACGATTCCCAATAGTAGAGGCCAATCTCTTCTTTTCTACCAATCCTCTTACCAAAAACATATTTACATTCTTTGTCTCAATAGGCTGGGGGACAAAAAAACCCCAAAGCCTTCACAGAAGAAAGCTATTTTCTGAGATTTCAATCTTTTCATGTACTGTTTAAAGTGTTCAAAACCTCTCTGACCAGTAGTGTCAGTCCGAAATTCTTGGGAAGCATAATGACCTTTGACTATGTTATTTAGGGCATTTGTCAGTTTTCTAATCACTGCTTAGCTGAACATAGTTTCTTAGGCTGTGTTTCAGTGTGAACACAGAATGTAGCCATTTTCTACATGGTTTCCTTTCCAGATTTTCCCCCATCAGTGTTATAGCTTTTCCTAGGCTCCAATTCCTGAGTTTTGCCCTGCATATGGGAAGATGTGCCAACAGAAAGAATATAAGATCCGTTCTAAACCAGCAAGTAAAGAGGATTTACATACATTGGATGACAGCAGGAAGACAAAGCAAGAGATGCTGATCATCTGACTGAAGGCTGTGCCTGCTCAGATGTAGTGAATTCTCAAGGTAAGAGGGCCTTTCAGCCTGTTTTTGTGAGGATGCAACCTGTTTTGCCACAGAGCATGACAGCTTTATAAAATTTGATTTGTCTTCTGCATCAATTTACAATTTTTATGTCTGGGAATACATTTACACAGTATTGACCACAGCATCACAGATGTATTGATATAAAATTTCTAATTTTCAGCTTCTGATTGGCTTAGGTTGTCTTGTAGATCTTGTTTCCAAAGTAAACAGCTGATTGTATAATTCTATTTCTGACACCAGGACTAAGACAGAAAGTGGAATAAAAAAACAATCTCAGTTTCCTCTGAGCACTGACAGACAGCAGTATACTAGGAGATGTGAGCCTAAAAATAATACTATTTATTTGCAGACACACTCTATGGATTTCTTGTAGCTACAGGTATTGGTTTGTTACCAAGAAAAATCCCTGTGGAGAGGAAACACAAATTCTAAAAGCACCAGAACCTTTGTGAAAGCACTGAGGGTTTAACCTTCATATGGCAAAAGCACAGTATGGAACTAAATAGATGCTATAAAATCCTCTTGTAATACACACAGCCTGCTGTTGGGAAAATGTTCATGATGAGGAGGCAGGTCAGTGACATACTGATGGTCAGTAAAAGCTGCAAGAAGACATGAGATCCAGTGTGGGGTTCTATTCTTTTGTTACCTGAAAAACTGCTTAAAGCGTGAAAGTCATCACTGAGTCCTCCACAGCCACTGTAACAAAAATTTCTTTCTTCCTCCCCTCCCCCTGACCTTTGGCCATAATTGTGACATTAAAAAAGCGACAAGACTATTGGACTGCCTACAGAGAACATCTACTGGACCTGCTCAAGGGGAGCAAGACCCAGAGAACAGAGCATACGACAGGCAAGAGCATCCCACAGAAACCTTGGCTATCACCAGATTGTACAGAATGACTATGGCATGGAACAGGGACTGGAGCAACCAGTCAGCCCTCAGGGATGAGGCAAAAGCATTTCCCAAGGACCAGAGGTGGCAGAAAATAATTGGGCAGACTAAGCCACAGTGATTAAAAGTCTGGATGTGAAGACCTACTTGCAAATACAGAGGAGGATTGGGTTAAAGGAATGAGTGATTTAAAGTGCTTTTATTTTCTATTATGCCTGACTTTTCTTCCTATTTACAAAGTTCCTAGTTCATATTATAATGACACATCACATTTCCCCACCTGAGTTTCAAAGCTTTTTGATCTTCTTTCTGGAGTTCAAGGTTGAAGCTTATTCACCTTAAACATCTGGCTGCCACAGGGTCCTGCCACTGTCCATCAGCTCCTGTAATGTACCCTCTTTGTTTGCAGTATCCTGATGGACATGCTATAGATACCTGCTCAGCATGATTTTCTAGTACAGTATGTGGTTGCAACCTTGGAGGACTGAAGCAATGGCTCTGAGATATTCCACCTACAACAGCTGTGTCACAGGCTCTCAATGTTAACCGGCTCGATGAATCAATAGGAAAATAGTGAGCATTTCATCAAGGCCTGTCCCATGTTTCAAGAAAGTCCTTCAACACAGATACATTGCCCTGAAATACTCCTTTTTTTTTTTTTTTAGCAACGTAGCATTTCCTGATTAAAAGCAGCACTAGCTATGATAAAAAAAAGACAGGTACTAACTACTCTAAAAGCTGAATTGTTTGGTATTGGTATCCAGTAAGAACTTAAAGGATAAATAAGAGCCCAAAGCCTCAAATTATAATTTGGTATTTTTTCCTGAACCTAACTGGGAGAGACTGCTTGGCAATTTCCAGTGCTTTCCACCAGCTGAGCTGATTAGCCTATGATCAGTGCTGAGCAATGTAACTTAACTTGCCTGTCACTGGGGGCATTTGCTGCCAGCTGAGCACGCTCACATGGACAATTAGCAAGGCTCAGCCAACATGTGATAATTTGTTAATCTGCAATAATGTTTATTTTTCCTTTCAAGCTTCATACTAAGAAGCAGTGTGAAGCAAAAGAGGTTTTGAGAACTAAATGAGGGAAATCTCCCCTATAAAGGAAAAAACCTATTATTGCCCCCCTGCCCAGCTTGCATATTAATACTGATAGAAAACCTTGCAAAGTGACTTATTTTCCTCTAGTCAGCTTGCAGTTCTATGTGGAATTTACAACCAATTTATCAGAACACCCCTATTTCAGACTTAAACTAAATACGTATATGTAATTTATGTAAAAGACCTGTAATCCCATTACGATAGCTATACTGAATTCAACAGATACACCAGAGTACTTACTACGATACAGTTAAATTAGATGAGCTCCTCATTTTGACCATGCATCACTTTTTAAAGTGAAATAGAAAAAAGGTTGAAATAGGTCAAAATAAATTATTTAATGCTAATTCATTATCTCTATTAGAATTCTGTCTCTGTGCCCTGTCATGGGAACATACAAATTCTGTGCGTCTTGTGAGAGTACTAATGAGAATGCACCCTGACTCTGAAATAATTTTAGTTTCAGTGATAGATACAGAAGTTACTTGAAATCAGCTTCTAATTAGCTAAGATTCTAAATGTTGTGGTAATAATCGTAACACGAACGTAACTGAACATTTTGGTATGGTGAAAAAAATGCTGTATCTGAACTTCTAATTTTATTAGCATCACCACATTCCTTTCCCTACTTTCTGCATATTGCTTGTACAACTTTTTTCTTCTAAGTCAAATTTGAACAAGCTTCTCCACATTCAAGAATTTGTCACTTCAGTGACACCATGCTTTGTTGAAGTGGAATTGGTGAGATTCTCTCCTTCCCCATCCCCCTT
Source organism: Tringa solitaria (assembly GCA_026413425.1). Classification (NCBI taxonomy): domain Eukaryota; kingdom Metazoa; phylum Chordata; class Aves; order Charadriiformes; family Scolopacidae; genus Tringa; species Tringa solitaria. The sequence continues at coordinate 97,626,826 of JAOXJM010000001.1, read as the reverse complement.
TTTTATAACGTATCTTTGTAAATGAACACAAGTTAGCAGAAAGGGAAATGATGTGGAAAAGAGAAACAAAACAAAAATCAAACACAAAACCCAAACAAGAATGGAAAGGTCTCCCACTTAAACCTATCCATTTGCTTAAAAAAAATATAAATGATTGCCAAAGTTTAATATACATCCCTTACATAGGCAAAAATCAAAACAGCTTTCCTTAAGCACACTGGCAGCGCTATTAAACCACATGGACTAAGAATGGAACAAAGCCAATTCAAGCTACTAATCCTATGGCACAGAAAACTCTGAAACTGGAATAAAAGAGGCTTGAGGCAATCAACTGTTCAAATTAGATAAGACAAACTTACGCTTGTTGTGTAAGCAGCTTCAGGATCGTCCTCCAATACTCGTGACAAACCAAAATCAGAGACTTTACACATGAGGTTACTGTTGACCAAGATATTACGGGCTGCCAGATCACGGTGCACGTAGCCCATGTCCGAGAGGTACTTCATGCCAGATGCAATCCCCCGCAGCATGCCAACCAGCTGGATAACTGTGAAGTGGCCATCATGCTTCTGCAAGTAAAGATGCAAAGTCAAAGAACGCAGCTACTTTTCATTAATTTCATACTAGTGATATTAACTACAGCTCATATTTAAAATACATTTGTAACCCATCCAGCCAATCCAGCCACTGCAAGTTTGTTTTTTCAAGTATTTAACTTGGTTAGCAGTGCAAGCTATCCCATCTCTCATTGTAAAGTTTATCGCCCTTTTTTCCCCACATTTTCCACACACTCCACAATCTTCCTACTGAGAGCATCTAATGTCTTTTATCCTCAGTTACTAAGAACACTTTCCCCAAACACTGTTTTTTAATATAAGAATAACAACGCACAGAAAAAGCGTCTCTTCATCTTACTTCATGGCCTCAGGAAACAAAATCCCTCTCGTTTTATAGCCTCAGTCTTGATTGTCTGCATGAGGTACTTCTGTTACCTCACTTCTTTGCTTTTTTGGAGGGGTTTGTTTAAAAAAACCAAACAAACCAACCTGGAAAGAGTTTGGGACTTTACTTCGTGTCTGTTCTGCACCTAACACCATATATTCTCCAAACACTCGATTAAAAAGGAGATTTGGGCTGAAATTCAGATGTCATGTGGCATTTCCAAAGTCTTCCTAGCTGACTAAGCCCATTAAACTCAGACCCATGAATGCATTAAGCTGCTTAACTCCTGCTGAAATCTATGGGAGTTGAACATGTAAATAAGAGTTATGTTATTAATCACACTTGTTCATCCAGCGAGTCTTGGTGTGCCTCAGTTTCCCATCTGCCACATTAAAGTTAACTCCTCTGTATCTCCTATGTGAGAAAGCTCCTGAGTTATGTGGCAGTCGGGACCAAGTGAGTACCTGTACAGAAATCTGGTTATGGGCACTTCACGTGGTTTAGGTCTGCCCTATCTACCATTTACAGGAGATTGCTTACAGCAGTATTTTTGTGACCTCAGCTGGCAGACATTTAGCTTCTCATGGATTATTCAGTGTGTCAGGCTTTTATGTTAGCAGGAGCAGCCAAACAAAAACAAACAACTCTTCCCTGCAAGCAAGTTAACTTTCCATTTTCTCTTTCAACACCTTCACTATTGGGCTACAGACGAGTTGTGGCGTTCTGATCAGCATTCAGGACGTTTCTTGAAGCAAGATGATTTTTTGTCTGGGAGAACTTTACAGAAAGTTCAGTAAATTCCTTAGATTCAGCAAAGCAGCAGGCTGAACTGTACAGATATGCTTAACTTTATCCCTGATCAGTGAAGTATTTCAGCATTTCCATCACACTTCAATTTTTTGGGACCTATATCTAGCTAGTCAGGACATAAACTTTAAAGAAGTAGGGAATTAGTACTCAGATTACTGAAAACCCCACAAACAAACAAACCACAAAGCCTCAGATATGGAGGAGTTTTGTGTCACTCGCTTCTCGCGTTATTAACCTATTTTCTGAAAAGAAGAAACACTAGAACAAGATCTGCCTCTAATCTATATTATAGAGCTACTATCATAAATTATACATTTTTTAATGGTAAGTCATTTAGTGTGCACAACAGGCTGCTAAACTGAAAAAGCTTCTGCATATTAAGAAGCTGGAGAAATTAGTTCCTAAAGTCACTATTATTTAAGTAAAACCTATTGGGTACAAACAGAAGGACAGGTAAACTTAGCAAACAGAAAAGGCAGACAACATAGATTCTGCAATTTGTAGAACTGATAGAGTGTCCTGAAACTCCTTCAATTCCTTTCATAAAAATCAATTAGAAGAAAAGCTTAGGTGCAGCAGTATTTGAAAACCTGCATTACAGGCAACATTCACCAGTTACTGACCAATCCTTCTATGTCAGGCTATAACACAATAAGATAAAAATCAGAAAGAAAACTAGAAGATAAGCAAGGTTACTACATGGTTAGATTTCCAAGCTACTGTTTTAAAATGGCATGTCAGAACGCAAAAATTCAGATACAAACCTTATCAACTAGAAGACCTCACAGCTTCATCATACTTCCCAGCAGCCTTTGTATTTATGGAGCCATGCTTTCATCAGTGGCCAAATGCCACAGCCATCTCATAGACTTATCCAAGCAAAGCACATCCAATGACACTTCTCTCAAACCAGCTATTTATCACTGATTTATAGCAACTTTTCCCCTCACTCTTATGTCAGTGCTCTGGGGCCTTTCTGTCTCTAAATTCCCCAAGCAAAAGTAGAGGCAATTGTGTCACATCTATAAGCATCCTCTTTCCTTTGTTGTCTCCATCAAAGCCACCTGTAAGCAGCTGGTTCTGCAGACGACACTCAGCTGGGGGTCAAGATACCAGTGTGATAACCAGAAATTTTACAAAAGGCCATCCTCTGTTGCGGGTCTATGACATAGACATATCACAAGCCCCTAGCACAAGAATAAGGGGAACCTCTCAGAGTCTAAAACACGCTAGTGAAAGATATTTAAAATAAAAACTTTCCATCTAGCAATTAAGCAAAGGGAGTCAAAAGAGAATAGTCTTAAATACTTTAAGTGTTTTCCCATAAAGGTAGAGCATGAACTCTGTCCAACGTTTTATGTAATGAAGCCACACAGGATTTAGCGTTCGCTTTTTATTTAATAATTCTAAATGTTCAATTGATTCAAAATTCATTAAGCTAGTTGAAAACAGTTAATACTCTTCACACTTACCCTGTATGGATAACTTTGTTTTAGCTAGCTGTAGAATTAGGATTTGGAACAGAGCACCTATGACTTTTGCAAAACAACAAACCAAGTCCCCCCTATCCTTCTCCTCCCCCCAGAACAAAGCACCAAACAAATCCCCCCCCGGCCCCCCCAAACTTCTAGATTTTACCTTCTTATCATTGTTAGCAGCTCCATTCTTTCAACAAACTGCAGTCATCTGCAACACCTCCTTTAACCTTTTGTCCCTTTGGATCACAAGCATTCATTCCTTCCTTCCTATTTTAATTTGCTCTCTTTCAAACCTAGACCACGCTTGACTGATTTTTCATAAAACATAACCTTTTTCTGCTCTTTCTAAATCTCAGCATTTGCCTTACCAGTGTAGCAGAAATGCCTGAGTCAAAACCAATCTCATACTTTTTCCATTCCCTCCCTCCTCCTTTCAAAATTCTTTGGGCTTCTGCCTTGACATAAAAAGTTCAAGCTTCTTATCTCCACCTTTAAAGAAATGGCAGACTTGCTAACATACCAGTTGCATTTTTATTCTGTCCTCCTTCTCCCTGTGTATATTTCTCTGAATCCTTTTCTGCATCTGTTCTCCTCTGTCTCTTCTCATGCTTGGTTTTATATCGTTCCATTGCCAGCCTTGCAGCTGGAACAACTACACTTTCTCTGTCAGCAAAACAATCTTCTCTCTCATCTCTCTCTTTAGTCACTTCTGCATCAGTTTCCATGCCAGCTGTATTCCCTTATAAACTGTTATCTTCCAATATATCAAAATATTTGTCTGATTTAAGGTGATCAGGGGCCATATTTAACCCTTGGAATACTCAACTAAATTGATGAAATTATACCAGGTACGAATCTGGCCTTCGTATTTTCAACACTTGTAAATCCCCATGTACACCTGTGAGTCAAACTCCTTTGGCAACTTTCTATTATCTCCTTTGATTCTCTTGTCATATAGGGACATAAACCACCCATTTGAATGATATGGTGGTCGTTATCCAGGGCTTTATTGCGATTCCCATGGCTGAGTTTTGAAATACGTTTTTGATAGGATTCCCACTGACGTGTTAAGGGTGTTAATCAATACTGGCAGCAATTCAGACCCCACTGGACTTCCCACATTTATCCTATCATTCCATCAAATTTTAATCAGGCTTTAATGGCTTTGCTAAATAATTTTTTCTCATCAGCAATATCTGAGTAGTTGCTACTGCATTTATGCAACCTTGCAAATGCCCTGAAAAAATGTTGTTTTTTCATTCTGATACAGTTTGCTTTTGAAAACCTTATGTACATGAAATATTCCCTTCCTATTACAGATCTTTCAGTAGCCCTGGCATATAATGGGCCAGTGAAGACTGCCAGTTACTGCAGAGGAGGAAGGACGATAACCTAAGTTTCTCTAGTTGCTTTTCACTCTCTAGTTTCCGGCTCCAACATGCACTAGTTCAGTGCTTTTCTACAAGCTCATGGAATTTATCTTCTTCAGAAGATTTTTTTCTGTTTTACTACTCAGTAACTTTTTGGAGGTGTGAATTTTACTGTATTGTTTCTGGACAATTCTAAAATCCACTTCTTTATTTGCCCTATAAGTCAGAGCACTTTTATGCCATTATATTCTGAGAAGAGTACAGGGTTTGCTACAGGTCTAAATATTTTACTGCAGATGATTTAGATCTTAGTTTAGATGGAGAATAGCATTGAAAATGGTGCATCTATATCTAACTTAGATCATATTCACTGGTGACAGTTCCTACTGGTCACTATATGAAAGATGTAGCTTTGCTATGCGTTGTTACTATTCTACCACACAAAGTAAATGGTAGAACTTTATCAGGATAAATCTTCTAAAATTCCAATTGCAAATTGGTATTTCCTGGAAGTATAACTCATGCTTCATACTATCATATGGATTGCACTCAGGTTTATATTACTGATACTGAATTAGGTCAATTGTCAATTTCTTGTTTAATCAACTGTTAATGGGATTCCATTTGGTTACTAATACCTAATTTCATTAACAGTTAATTAATTAACTGTTAAATTAATTTAAAAAATTAAATTACTTTAGTTCATTTTAAATGCTGCTGAGTGATCCTACACAAGAATCTAAGTACCTCTTCAGCGATTAAAATTATGGGAAATCCTTTTATTATTAAAAAAAGTTGCAAGATGAAGCCCGTCCAAAGCTTAATTTAGGATGCAATAGCCACACTCAAATCTGGGCCAAACAGCAGTAGTACCCTTGCAACCTGTGACCCTGTTCTCATTTTTCAGCTACAGCAACAAGAAAGGGATACCCTGGCATAACCAAGTGCAGTGGAATACAGGTGTCACAGAATCACAGAGCTGGAACCTGCACTTAAAGGCCATTAGGGCAAATACCACATCTTAAATAGATGCCCACTTAAATAAGATGCCTCCCTTGAGCACAGCACTTTGACTAGCACAGATTTCAATTCCTCTTTGCAACTGCTTTTTGTGTACATGAAGATTAAATATCTCTCTTGCCCTGTTCTTTGGTCTAAACACAAGTTCAGTCCATGGATCTCATTCGCTTGGTAACAGTTCTTTTTGGTTTTTGTTGTAGACTCTGCCCACCTACTTCATAAAGGTTAAGGTCCAAACAAGACACAGTACTCTGAGGTCTCATCAATGTGAGGAAAAGTTACTTCACAGAACTTGCAGGGGATATTCCTGTTTCTATATTGCATTGTGGTATTTGCCATTTTCACAGCAACGTGACATCCCTGATTCTCCAGAGTAATTTATTCCAGCTGACTTCTTTCTGAACAGTTATTCTCTGTCCTCTACTCTATACCTGATTATTCCAGCCTCAATGGAGTATTGTGCTCTTGTCCTTACTTATTTCTAATTAGTTTTTAAAACTAATTAGTTACTAAATTATTTCTTTAATTTGTTGATGTGGTGATGTTAATTCCTCACTCTGTTCTGCTGTCTGCCTGTGCTCCTACTTGGCTTTGCATTGCCTGAAAATTTCATATGTTTAGTCATAGTCTCAGGACCTGGGAGGTTAATGAAAATACGGGGAAACACATGCTGCAGAACAACCCTATTTCATGTATCTTTCCATCCAAAGTCCGTTCTCTCCAGCAGCCAGTACTGTGTCCACATACAGAAGTTTCATCAAGACCGTATTTCTCTAGCTGCTCATAAAGATCTCATGGGATAGAGTTTTAAAGCCTTACTAAAGTCAAGATTTATGGTATCAACTGCTTCTCCCACATCCACAAAGCTTGTACCCTGTTACAAAAGAAAACAAGACTTTTTGACATAATTTGTTCTTGACAAATCCATGTTGTCTCCTACTTATCTTGCTGTTATCTTTAAGGTGCTTATAAATACCTTTTGATAATTTGTTCCACAAACATTACAGCAGTTGACATTAAGCTGACTGGCCTGCAATTTCTTGTCTTCTCTTTTCCCTTCTTTTTAAAGACACAGATGACATTGGCTCTGTTCTGATCTGGTTTCTTATGTATTTTCCACAAACTTTCAAAGATAAAGAGCACACTGAATGTGTCCACATTACCTGTCAAATTCTTTTTGCTTTCAAATACAAGACAATTTATAATAAATTTCTTGTTGCTCAGTAGGAAAAATATCCACAGTGATAGAAAATATCCAACATTTCTAAATTAATTTCTCCCAGCAGTATCAGAAATACTGTTTTTTGCCCCCTTTTAGCAGGGTAAAACATCACTTGAGAACAAATGTTGGCTCTGTCCTTTCAGCGACAGCTTCTCGGTGTAATCTTAGATCATGTAAATACACTCCACTTACACTTTCACTAAGGTAACACATTCATTCAAATTCAGTTTCTAATTGCCCAATTTTTTTTTTTGATTCAGAAAAAAATAATATGCTATCAGCAGTCTCCAGTGCAGGTTTTGTTCTTTACAGAGTCAGTTTTTTTGAAAGACAAATGCTACTTTTGTCCTACCAGGAAAGGAACGTGCCTCCAATAAATACAGGGGAACATGAATGCTGCTTGTGAAAGCAAAAGAAGGAGTATTAGTTATGAACTCTAATGTTGTTGCTTCTCTGGATATAGATAAATAATAACTGGAAACATTACACTTAGGAAAGGCCATCTGGCCTCTTTTCCCCAAAGCTGGCTCTGTCTAGTGAGGCCATGTTAGATGGATATACAATATATACTTTACAACACTGTTTTGTAGAACTTCCTGCAAGTCTTCATTTTTCTTTTTTTCTTCCTTTCCTCCAACTCACTAAATGCAGGTATCTGCCGTAGCATCTAAACTCTAGTTGAAAAAAGGGTGAGCCTGGTAGCAAAGCTGTTCTGAGAATAACTTCATAACGATTACTGCATCAAAGAGCAATATATCATAATATTTTCTCCTTATAGTAATATTTTTTTCACACATTTTTACATTTATCTTAGGCTCTGCTAGAGACGTCTCAAGGGATTAAAATTTGGTGATGAATTCCAGGGTTTCATTTGCTGTACAGTCTGCTGCAGTTAGTGCTCTAAGGCAGTTAAGCATATTTTTTATAGAAACTTTGGAAAGTATTTCCTTTGGAAGAACAAAATATATTTTACAACATTTTAACCTACTATGTATGCCTGTAAATAAATTTAACTATTTTAAATAAATATTTTAATTTTCTGAAGTGAAAGAAAATATATCAGTCACAAGTTTTTAGGTAGGAAGAGGAGCATTACTATTGCACGTAGTAATAATGAAGGAGGCAAGACAACCCTGTGATTACCCTAGGAAAATGAATCCTTTCTTCCTACAGTTCAGAGTCTCACAAAACTGGGCAAGACTGGAGCATCTTTCAAACCTAAACATCTATCTCTTCAGGGTACAGTTAAGGGAAAATGCTGCAAACCCTGAGGAGCTTTCTTTCCCACATTGATCCCTGGAGAGTGCACATTCCCTTCCTAGTAAAGAAGGGTGAGAAAATACAGTGTAGTGGATACAGCTGATAGATTATTTTGCTATCAGGCCTGCTACAGAACTAGCTGCAATACCATGTTTTCTCATCTGATTAATATTGCTGTGTCCCTGGTTCTTGCCTCGCTGTGCCAACTGTTGGTTAGCACACCTTGGACCCCAAGCAGGAATAAAACACTGACAGTAGTCTGGTAGTCTGCAGCTGCGGAAAAATACTGAAAGAAGTACGCTGGTGAAAGTTTTGGGATTCTTTTTACATAATTCTAGTAGCCAACCACAAACTAACAATCCCAAAATTTAACTTCTATGTTCCTTTTCTGTGGCTTAAATCCATGACCATACAGAACAGCATACGAGGAGGATGAGTGCAGACAACAGTCCCGCAGATGCTCTCCAAGTAGCATTCTGTACAGCTGAACCCAAGAAGCAGTAGCCCCCCTCCAGACACACAAGCCACCTAGCTTTCTAATCACCCTGTTCTTGTCTATGTGATGCTAAATCCAATTACTTTAGCCAAGAATGACCCTACTTATGGAGCTGTGAAAACACTTAATAGCTCCACAAGTCTGTGAGACATCTACTTAGACAGCAGGCTGAGCCAGGGAGGGTATACCAGGGTAAAAGGACCAACCTATAGTCTGTAACAACAAGCCTGAGCAAACACATCTGACTGCATCTATCCTATTAAATTACTGAGCACATCTTTCTATCAATACAGATAGCTGCCCTCTCAACTCTTTGTGTGTTTATTATTTGCCTCATACATTTGCAGAATAAGCGATTACTAAGATCTCCATTACACAGGCAGGTGACTGGAACGTAAAGACAATGTCCCATCCAAAGTCTGTGTGTGAAGTTGGTAATAGGAAATTGTACCTGAATCTCCTCAATTCACAAGGTAAAGCATTAGCCACTTTCTTTCCAAGCACAGGTTAGTCCTGTTTGACAGCTGCTCGAGTAATACTGAAAGAAGAGACTCTGGTCCCTGAGGAAATACTAAGCTGGAAGTTCATATCCTTTTTCAGAGAAATCTCTCCAAGTGTTACTGGAAGTAAATTCACATGTACCTTATTTCTAGTCAAATGAGTATTTCCTTGACAGCAAAATTCAGGTATACTTTTGAGAGATGATTTATTTACAAGTATCAATCTTCTATGAGAAGAAAAGATAACAAAGTTTCATTTTATGGAAATGAATTTTATACAGTTGCAAAAATAATGCAGGATTTCTGAGGAAAATTTAGTGTCAAGTATCTCCAGCTATTTAGGATGTCTGGTGGTGCACAATTGCTGTAATTAATTACCATAATCTTACAGAATTGGTTCTAATTAGCTGATGCTTTTCCACTAAGAGTATAACTGAAGCATCTTCATATTGCAACTGCATGCTAAAATTTTTCCCCAAAAGCTCAAAGTTAGCAGCCAGCATACAGGATATTTTGTAGGGAGGGGAAGACATAATCTAGCTAAACTTGCTGTTTAATTCATACAAATAGCAGAAAGTAAGGCACTGGTTTGGGGAATTGGCCATATAACTACAACCAAAATACAGCACTAAATAATATGAAGGATGAGTGTAAGCTGCCGGCCTGGAATTCAGGGGAACTAATTTAATTTCTACTCTCTGCTATTCGCTTTGTGCACAATACTGTGCAGCTGACTTAACATCACGGTGCTGCATTTCCTTATATGTAAAGCACGGAAGTAAAGGCTATTAAGACTTTAGTTTAAGGGTCAAGGGGAATTTCACTTGGAGTTTATGATTCCTCACACAACTCGCACTGGCATGAGAGCTAACACCCCACCAAGGCGGTGAGGAGGCTGATAGCAATATGATGTCTTCCTTGAGGAGTCTTATGGAATATCCTCACATGGTTTATCACAGAGTTTCACTTTGAAATTGTAAAATTGACCTGTTTTTGCAGGCTTTTGGAGAAGGACAGGTTGGAGGGATGTGTTGGTTAATTTTTGCAGGTTGAGGTGTAGGTGGAAATATTTTTTATGGTGAGAAATGGCTTTTTTTTCTCATCTCTGTAAAACCTTTGCGCTGTAACAAATGATTCTTTTTAAATAGTAAGAAAGATAGACTATCTCATAAGCCCTTCCAAATCTCACCACATAAGAATTGTTATATTCACTGAACACCTTTCATTTGGATTGCTAAAGATAAACCTTCTCTGCTTTTTATCTTCACAAAAGCTTTTAAAAGTGTAGACTTATATCTGCAGGAAACAACTATTATTAATGAAGCAGCTGGGTTTCTTTTTAAATAGGTTACTTTGCAGCTATTTGCTCTGCTAATTATTAACAGAAGTGCTGATGATATATCTACAGTGCTTTGGGATGCTGAATACTATCTAAAGTCCTTTAAAAAAGCATTTTAGAAGAATAAACCATATCTGAAGTGTGAATTGAAACTAAAATAATATACATGGAAACCAGCTGCAGAAATGATTAGCTCACGTTTTCTCCCAGCAGATTTGCCTACAAATATATCTGATGCAATGTGAGAAGCATTGCTTCACAATAACATAATAATTTTGCTGATGTCAGTTTCTATTACAGTATCCTAATAAGTAGTAACTATTCTGATAAATAAATGCACGTGAAGAATAATGGGAATATAGATATCATACTAGAGCAATTCAGAGAAAGGCAAGCTCTCTCACGAGTTATTTCAGTATTTAGTTTTTTTCTTTTCTATGAAATTCTGTGCGCGCGCACACACACAGAGCAGAGTTTCAGGCCCAGGCAAGTCTTCCTGGGGCACTGTTGAAAAATTAGAGACCAGGGAAACCCCAGGTACTCAAATCAGCGGCAATCTGTCTGCTGCAGCTGGATAGCGAGATGACCCAGAAAGGTAAGGAGGGCGATTTTTAAAACCTACCCAGTTTCTAAGAAGAACTTGATGATATCAAACTCTCCAGAAAATTAACTTGATTTTGAGACATCAACAAATTCTCACCACAAACTGTGGTGCTAGTGTGTTTCTGACAACATAGCAGATGTTTGTCATGTGTCTTGACAAAGGAAAGAAAAAAAAATATTTGGGAGAGTTGAGGAAGAGGACAGCAGGAAATGGTAAAGAAAAAATACAATGGAATAATCAAAAGCAGAAAGAAGCGAGAAACAATGTCTAGAAATATCTAAGATAATGGCTCTGATGTGTTCTTAGGGTAGTATGCTCTGTTCCAGGTGATCTTCTCTGCTTGTGGCTACCTTTTTTCTCAACCTGCTGTCAAACAAGTACTCTTTTATGACTTTCTCTCCTGCTCACTGATTTAGTCTTCTTTCTAAAGTGTTGGCTGTTCTTTCCCTCCCACTTATTCAACCTTTCCTCTTAGCAGTATCTTCTTCCTGCCACCATAGCATCCTCAATCATCATCATCTAGATTTTCCTGCAAATATATTCACAGCTCCTTGTTGAACACCGCTCCTTTGCACTTGGGATACCCTTTCAAACAAGTCCACAAAACCACAGTCCCCCGATACCCTGCCCCAACCTTGCCTACAACACGAGCTTTACCATTCTGTAAGTCAGCAATGGTGAGGCAGTGGGATAGTAAGGATCGACATTTATTTTTTAAGACAAATTTTAAATACTTGACAATAAAATTATTCACACAGGGTCTTATGTCAGTGAACCTCTGGAGCATTTCCAAGGGTTCTGTTAATAAAGAGACAATTTTAGGATCAGTTCAGCTGAAGGGGGTCATCCTTTCCTTATACTTTTCTAAGAAAAATTAAATACAATCGTACCAAATATTATTCATGTTTTCTGTAGCCCTTCTTTAATGTTTATTTGTGACCTTTAGGGGTTAATTAATGCATGGACATTTCACCCATGAACTGCTTTCTAATTCAATTTGTTAAATGTAAGTAACCATAAATAATTATAAATCAATTACTGAGCCTATTCTACACTTCCCTGACCAAAAAAATCATAACAAAGTATTTTTGAAGGCGATTGAGAAAAATGAACCAATTCTGTAAGGCTAGGCATTTGTGCTTCAATTTATATTTTCCTTCACAAAAACACGATTCAAAATACATTTTGCTAAATATGGGAACTACTTTTGCAGAAGAAATCAATTATATTCTTAAGTTTAAATCAGCTTTTTTTTCAGCAGCTAATGTTTCACTATACCTTAGAAATGTACCCTGGGAAAAATGCTTATGTTCTTCCCTAAAACTCTATGAATAACATTACGTAGAAATTAGTTTATTATAAATGATTTAAAATCTTAACCTAGAACGGCGTCTTATTCAAATGTCATCAGAAAATGGCACCTCACCCGCAGAAAGGAGTCAAGGGATCCATTCTCCATGTATTCAACTACAATCATTACTGGTCTGCCTGCAAAACAGCAAAGAAACACATTAGAATTATGGACATATTATAGGGCTTTTATAATTCCAACTGTTACGTGCACAGATTATTCACAGAAGTTAAATATGTTACCCATTTTCAAAATCCTCATTTATATCACAAACACAATTCCCTGCATTATTCGCCAAGAATTATTTTCTATATATTTTTTTTGTTGGTATTGGATTAGCTGAATGTGCACCGTTCACTCCAGCGTATTCTCCCCTTAGCAAGGATCAAAGAAAAGCCTGTTATTTCCAAATAGCAACACCTGCTGTGAAACATTTTAGAATATATTTGCGTTAAGGCAAAAAAATAATAATTTATAAATGATGTCCAAGAAATTACAAACTCAGTGCCATAATTTTCCTCTCAAAGAAAAATATCACAATAATTTACTGGCATACAGATTGACAGATAGAAAGGGATGTGAAAAAAAGCTCTCCTAGATTGGGTGTGTATATAGTGTGCGCATAATCCAGTAAAACTGTGAATTCATACATAACATATACACAATGTTACTCAAATCAAAGTTTTCCTCAACTAGCACAGCTTTCCTGTATGGTTATGGGGTGGGATCATATACAAATGGAAGCAGAAGCACACGTTACATTTATTTCTCAAAAGAATAAAAAGAAAAAAAAGAATATGTAAGTCTGGGTACCACTCTAGAACTGCTTGACAGGAGAAACTCAATTAGCATGCTAATCAGGCTGTGCAGCAGGACGTTTTAAAAAATTGTTAATATTACAAAGGAGCCATTCTATTATATGCAAAACTAATGTAATGAATAAGTATGTTAGTAAGACTGGGAAGGAGGTAAAAAGTCTTAAAATGGTAAACTATTCTTTCCGTGAGCATGCCTGTCTCTTCTGGGGCTTGAGGAAAACTGGCATGTGCCAAGTGGTGACACTACAAGCCCACTCATTTCACTTTCTCAATGCAACACTAGCTGTTCCAATATTTTTCAAATCCAAAGAAAGCCTCTTTCATAACCTTTTTCTCTCTGCCTCGCAAATTATTTTTGCTTTTTTTTATTTATTTTTTGGACAAGGGGATGAGAAACAAACACAATGTTCAGGGTGAGAATGCATAGAGGGGCATTACGATCCTTCCAACTGTCCATTTCTTGCACATGTGAACTTTCTGTTCAGTTTGGTTAACGGTGGAAGCGTTTATTAAACTGTCCACTGTATACAATAAACCACAGCCAGGTATTTCTGCTCAGCTGTTATAGCTCACCTTGGATTTGAAAAAGTGAATGAGCTGTTTCTCTGTTCCTTCTCCGCATGTGGACTTGGAATTCCATGCACCCTGGTGATGGTCATTCACATAGCTTCTTCTAGTCTTTCTGGACATCTCCACAATATTATCTTATTTTTTGCAATAAAATCTGGTGTTCTTCCTGTATTCACCCTCATAAAACAGTGCTTTGTAATGTTTGCACAGTAGTACTTTTTTTTTTCTCTGTGAAAATTCTCAAATGCCTTCACAGTCTTTTGGGATAGCCTTTCTGAAATGTGAAGAATTACCGGCTTTTTTTTTTTTTAATTGAATGTTTGGTCTCAGCTGTAGATGTGCACCTGCCACCAAATCAAGTTATTTATATTCATCTGCATCCACTGGTTATACCCTAGCTTTGCATTATAAGCTTAAATGAGACATCACTTTTAAGCTCTCAGATAGCAGAACATTTTAAAAATTAATGTTTTCTTTCCTTCAGCCTGCTAATCGTGACTACCTGTATAGCCTAGTCTCTGTAGTTTCAAGCACATGAATGACCTAGATTCCCTTACCTTTACCATTTCATTTTTGTCAAGGGGCTGTCATCTCTATGGAAAAGGAAAATTCTATAATCTAGGGAAGTAAACATATGGCAGCCTGATGCTAGAGGATGTTACTATATGCAGAACTCTCTCAAGCAAGAGTGATCTCTAAATTGTTGCAGACAACAGCATCTTGCAATAAATAGGGATGTAAAGCTGACTTTCAGATGGTATATTTTGCCAAGCATAAGTTACCCAGAAACTTCTCTCTTTTTTTGTGTGTGAATCAACAAATAAAACACCTTTATGGAAGATTTGCATTTGAAAGGAATGAAAAATGGAGCTGCTGAGCTTTAAAACAGTGCCCCTAGTTTCCTGCTAGTAATCCTTAGCACCCTATGCTTTCCAGAATCTGTTTTGCAGGGTTCTCTAGAGGTTCGCAGGCTCTTGCTACATCTTTTACGCTCCTTAGATAAGAAATTTTAAATCTTCTATGTTCTCTCTCAAAATATCCACCACCACCACCAACCCCCAACAAACTGTACTTCATTTTACTGAGACAGACATGATGAACTTCTGGCTAAAATAACTATGAAATATTAATAAATACAATAATTCATATTACCATAATATATAATAATAGGTGATATAATAACTATATAATAATTAATATATATTATATATTATATTATTCATTATATAATAATAAAATAACAATGCATTTATCTGGATTTTTCACTGGAAAATGTTTATGAGTTTTTAAACTGCCTGATGCCTTAATACATCAAGCCATCCCTGATGAAAATACTGCATTGTACCAGTGAGTTGTTTCAAGAATACACACACAAAACCAGCTCTTCCACATGATAGCAAAGGAATGGCATGATCTGATAAATAGAGCAAAATAAGGAACATTTGTCTTCAAACAGGTCGCTGTATAGTGGAAGATCAGCACATCATTATGTATTCAGGGATTTTGGTGAATAATAAATTTAATTACTTAGGCTGGTAGCTTTCCACAGACTCAGTCTGTATCCCTCACCATCCTACATAAATCTCAGATGAACTTGATGAAAAATTGTGTCAAGACACCCCAAAAATGAACCCAGCTCCATTGCTTAATTATCTCAAGCAAAAATCTTAAATCTGGATCCTAACACTAACTTCTTAAATAATCTTCTTTTAGTGTGTCAGCACTGGCAGTATGCTATTTTAGCTGCAGTTCAGTGAAGATATTTATTTATTCCAAGCTGGACTGTGTCAGGCAGTATAGTGAGACTTTTAGTCAGCATAGTATTTGTCTTTGGAGTACCTGTAGATCAAAATGTTGCAGATATTGTTTCAGTTGCTTGAAGATGCAGTAAAAAATTCTGCTACACAGCAGATGCCAGTAGGTACATTTATTATCAAAGCAGTAACACACAGGTTTTATTACGAGCAAACAATTCTTTTCCAATAATTTTATAAGTCTTCAAATTTCATGCTAGGATCTCTAATCATTTTACAAATTTAAGTACGTCAAGTGTCAGGAAATGTAAGGTAGGCCACATCTTGATTTAAAAGTTTGGTAGGAAAAACAGGTTCAGAAAATCAAGTGGCCCTCTCCATCTAATCAGTACAGTATACCCAACCAGGCTGTTTCATTACTGATCACAATGCTGTATTTTCTTCCCTAGCTAAAGTACCTTGTGTAGGCACTTAAGTGGTTCCACCATGTGTTCGCATTGCATGAACACCCTCCAGATCAGAAACGGTTGAAGGAATGGAACTAGCAGTTGGCTCTGGAGAGGCTGGCTGAGATATGAAGATGAGCAGCTGGCTCTGGCACATCCATGGGAGAATCCAACATTGGGCATCTCAGTTCAGAGACAAAGTCACCAGTCCCAAGGGCAGGCAGTGGGAGAGACTGTGAAAAACACAGATCCTGATGTGTTTATCTATTGCACTCCATCAGTTCCAGACCTATGAAGCACATACCCTAGGTATAACAGAGAGCAATCTGGGATGTTTAACCTCCAAAGGGTCAGAGGTGGGTAGCCAAACCAGGGCCTATATAGAACAAAGTTCTTGGTAAGACAAAAGGCTATGGATGACATTAGTTGATGTTATTTTCCCTTTTAGCTGCAAAGAGTAGATGCTATCCTCACGGTCCTAAGAAAGATGAATTCTTCTTTCTCAAAACAAGTATAGGAATGAAAAAAAGGAGGGAGGGCAGAGAAGTCTCAGAGAGAGAGAAGCAATCTTTGATTATTTTATCATGGGGTAGGCTCCAGGGAAATCTGTACCTTCAAAAGAGCATGCACCAAAAGGCACTCCTGTGACCAATCACAAGTCCCCTCTGAGGCACTGGTACACCTCACCAGATAGCTGGACACCCAAACTCTAGTTAAAAGATTTGACCAGCTCAGGTGAGTGTTTTCACACAGATACAGGCATAGGCACTAGACAAGTATCTGAAGAAGAACTGGGGTTAATTTTGCAGTCAAGATCCACATAAGAGAGGGCACAGGAAAAGGACACTGAAAAAGGTGTCAGCTTCAGCTGAAGACTTGGAATAAAAGACAGAGATCAAGAGCATCTAGGAGCTAAAAACTGCAGATGCTGCTGGAGGAGACCACACAACTTCATGTGTGAATTGGGGATGGATAAAATATAAAAAGGTTTGAAGATGATTCAGTGATCAAATCAGCCAAACAAATCATTCTTGCAGGAGCTTGAGATAGGCAGCAGTGCTGGAGTAGGGAGTATGACAAGGAGAAGAAGATTTTAAAGGAGAAGAATTATATACATAGTGTTCTGAGGCAATAGGTTTTCAACCTGTCCTGGTTTGAGGTAGAACAGAATTTTACACACTATGTATATCACATTTAGCATTTGCAAATATGTAACATATATTGATACCATAGCCACATTCACTGCTTTCATAATTTTTGTGAAACTATAAATATGTCCACCCTACTCTTCCCCAACACCAGATAAGCGTCTGGGGTATTGGCTAAAGCAGCTTCCCCTCCTTGCACAATGCACATGGAGTAACTCTGGCTCTGGCAGATCCACATCAGACTCCCAGCATCCTAGAAAGCCAGATCAAACATGCAAGAACATTATCAGTGCTTTGAGTGATCCAGGGAAAGGACATGAATTTCATTACTTAGGACCTAGATGAACCTGTAGAAGGTGTGGGGATTATTTATTGTTTTGATGCAAGTACTGCCTTGTGACAAGTGGCTGACTGGTTTTGACAAGGTGTTTTTTTTTAACCTGAGAGTTATTTCCCAACCAACTGTACTGTAATGCCATTCAAATAAAACCAGCGTAAATAACAAACAGTCTGTATCAATGTAATACCACTTCAGAATATGTTACAATTTTGTATTTTCTATTGATCAATCTGCTTGAGATTTTCTTTAATAAGCAGAAATGCAAAAAAGAACCTGTACATTGCAGAATAATGTAAAATACCAATTATGCATAAAATTTTCGTTGCATATATTTTTAGTTTTCCTTCTATTTTTTTTCCACAACACAAGATTTTGATAGTGTGCAATTTAATTGAGTGGTAGAATGATGAATAAGGAGGAGAATTTGAAGTGTCATATCAATGACAAAATATTCAGCTTATTGTCTCCTGTTGTCATTTTAAATAACATAGCAAAGCCCACTTTAATGAATTTTTTTATGTAAGATTAATCCTCCAAAAAGAATACAGTTAGTACATGCTCATTTCTAGAGTCTTTACTTGTAATGAAATCTTTAATACCCATTATGGGAATAGATCTCTTTACCTAAACACAGGATACTTATTCTTCCACTTCAAACAGCAAAGGTTTGAATCTGGTCTCTAGTTCATACAAGAAAATATTGCTCCATCACTTCTGCAGGTCAGAATTCACATGCCTCAGAAAATCATCTCCTTATCAGGCATTTTTTCACTCAGAAGCCTTTCACCTCCTGCTAAAGCTAAAGACATAAGACTAACAGAACAAAATGTACAGACACTCCCTTGGGTAGTGCTGGGCCTTTCAGTACTCCAATAGTCTGCAAAGCACCCACAGTAAAACTCTGTGTCCCTCACTGAAATGCCCAGGGCTCAGGAGGCATTCCTAGATCTCACACTAGGTCTGTTCCTTACACATTGCTTCAAATAGGAGAACCTCTTGCTGTGGCACTGCAGTTTCCTCACTCCTGCTACTAATAATCATGCAGTTGTATGCATCAGAGGAGAACTAATTTCAGCAAGTAATGAAAAAAAAATTCTATTTTCCCATAACACAAAACCAACAGTGGAAAAATGAAAGAAAGAAAACTAATGATTATGCAAAAAGCAATTGAGAAAAAGTTTGGCCAGGTTTTGTATTGTTAACCAAAATCAATACATGTGAAGCCAATGGGAATTTTGCTGCAAGCCATCCCACTTGCATTACTTACATTACAGAAGGTCTCATACTAAGACTACATACTACTTCCAGGAAGCCTCAAAAAAGAGAAGATGCACTTCCAACCCCCTTCTTGAGACTTCAGAAAACCGGATAGCACTAACATATATGCATCCTGAATTACGGCAGTTGCCCAAAAACTTCCACAGGTCATTAAAACAGCTGATGTTTGCTTAAAAATCTTGGGCATGTACCCTGGAACCATTCTGTCATCTCCATGCCTTATAAGAACCACCTTATAATGACTTGAAAAAGGTTTTAAGAGATGATAAAATCACAGATCGGAACAATGAATAGAGCTCAAGGATTGCATTTTTGACCATGCTACCTCAAATATTGGATTATATCATCCCATTTTAAAACAAGAAATCCCAGCAATAAAGGCAGTCTTTATCAGTGTATAAATAGGAGGTAGAATGTAGACTAGTTTCTTTGCAAGAATATGTAATTTGCTAATGAATAGCCACAAAATATTTGGCTGCTCAGTTTTAATTTAATTATGTTCTGGGCTGTGTGTGTTTAAAAAAAGGAAGTTTTTAATAGAATTGATTCTGGCATAAGATTTATATTGCTTGAAATTTGACTTAGAACACTAAAAATTCCAACACTTTCATGTGAGCACTGAAGCAAAGAACAATTAAAAATATCTATAATAAATAACAGATTCTGTTCAGATTCACTTTGAGATACTTCTGCCCAGTTAGATTAACCAAAAAAAATCTTCTCACTTTTTAAATAACTGAATTTTGGCATATTTCAGTTAATCTAATGACATTTCACCCTTAAGTTACTCTTAATATTTTAAATGTTCATACCATTTTACATCCTCTGGTGGAAAGAGCAAGGGAAGTTCTTTGGTTCAAAATTAGTCCACAGAGTCTGACTGCATCAAGAGTCACTTGCCTTATTGACCCCAGAGCTTGTAAAGGAATTTAAACAAAATTAAGTCTGTGTATCAGGGGCTTCTGCACTTCATCAATATTCAGTATGCCATGGTACATAAGAGGTACTTAGGGAACATAAGAAACAAAGCTTATTTAATCTCTAATGTGAATTTACACATTATCATAGGTGTGCTATATTTAGAAGCTGTAAGCTACAACAGAAATTTGAAAATGAGCAAAATAAAAACCTGCATACATAAGATTACAGTAAAACACATTTTTGTGTTTTCATAAATATAATGACATGGTTAAAGTATTATTTTAATCCTATTCTGAAATGTCAGGGCATTTTTTGATTATTCATTACTATGCCTGATTGTGATCTTGATAAGATTCTGACATTTCTTGCAATTTAGAATATCCTTTATATATCCTTTCCACTTCTACCTGAGCAAACAGGTTTTTTTCCTATTTCGCTTTGGTCTACATAAACTTTAAACTTCTGAGCTATACAACACTGATGATCCACCATGTCTTCTATTGCTTATGAATATCTTGCTGCTTTCTACACATGAGAAAGGCGTCATTTCTCATTTCAAGAAGCAGTGGAGGCCACCTAGCA
Source organism: Tringa solitaria (assembly GCA_026413425.1). Lineage (NCBI taxonomy): Eukaryota > Metazoa > Chordata > Aves > Charadriiformes > Scolopacidae > Tringa > Tringa solitaria. Next base: position 97,606,577 of record JAOXJM010000001.1, on the reverse strand, counting down.
ATACCCCTGAAGTTTCTGAAATCCACAAAGGAAGCTTTGGTTGTAACATGTATTAGTTGCGAAATCCAAAATTAAGAAAACAAAACATCATGAGTCAGGGCTCCAACAAATAATTGATGCGCTGGATCTAGCATTATGACATTTCTGTGATCTCATGGGGTTTTTTCTTATTTCTCTTTGAGGTTTTGTACCTTCAGGACATGAAGGCATGCATACTCAAGCTTCTCCCTTCAACTCTGATTTTGATCATGAACAAAAACCAAGAGTTACAATGAAGATGGGTCAAGGAGCAAACTTTAGATGCAGAGTTTCTTAGACAAGCACATGCATCTTGAAGAAATAAGAAAAATACAGAAACTCATTGATACATGAAGAAGAAAACTAAAAGCACTCATCTCTCATAACTCCCATAATTGTGGAGATATCTCCATAGCTAGCAATATCTAGATTTTTTCTGAGAAAGAAAGAGGCACTTTAAGGGAAGGAGTAAAATGTTCATAACTATGCATCACAAACAGGTCACATGAGTTAGTCCAAAACTGTCTAGTCTTCACCACATATATAAGGCACCTAAACAGGTTTGTTAAATACCAGTGTGTAAATTCTACAGTTAGGCAGATTATTTCCCATACAAAGTATTTGGGCCTGGGAATCGTACTTCAGCAAGCTGAATTTGGTAAAGGTACACTGGCTTCCTACCTAGAACAGACAGAAACCCCCTAAACTTTATTCAAGTTAACTATTCCCTCCATCTCCCACCTCACAAAAAGTCAAACAATTCTGAATCTGTCACATTCAATGCTTCATCACTGGGCTGAACAGGGAGTTCAGATTTTTTTTCCCTTTCATTTTAAACTAAAGAATAACTGTGTGTAGCCTATTTACAAATACATTACTGTGTGCGTCCATCAGGCTCCTCCAGTTCTTCCTGTCTTTCTGCTCCTATTAGTAATGAACAGCAACTTGCTTCAATTCATATTTGTTACAGTAAGCTATCACATTTTCTGTAGCCAGACT
>JAOXJM010000001.1:97589781-97605460 GCA_026413425.1 Tringa solitaria | reverse complement strand
TTTCTGTAGCCAGACTTTAAAAAATATGCAATAGTAGTGTATAATATATAAAAATGGCCACATGTGCAAATAAACTTTTCTGAACTTCTAGGGCTAAAATGTTTGGAATTGTTTACAATGACAATCTGAGCACAAAATAAGCTATTCAGCAAAGTTAGATAATGAAGACTTCCTTTTATCAAGTCCTACACTCAAAGCTTAATCCCAGTTTTACAATTCAAGCTAAACCCTAATGGACCAGCACAAAAAAAACTTTATATCACTTGTCATACTCGTCATGCTACTTACTGCACATCCGTATTTTGGCTCTGAAATATTTCCTGCCTGCTTAATGGAAAAGCCCACATACATTAGAACTTCCACCCTCAGAAAATACATACCATTATGTATTAGTTGTAGAGTTAATGGGCTAGATGTGCCAGTGAAATAGCACCGAGGCTGGAAAGAATAAACTGGAAGAGCCATTTGGCTCAGATATCCTAGAAAATGCATATGCAAGAAAAGAATCAATTTGTTAGGCACAGAGCAAGAATTAACAATTTTCATTTAAAAAAACCAAACCAAATCAGCAGTTTAGGTGGAGGAATCCAGAATAGGGAAAAATGCATTAACTGAAAAAAAAATAGAAGTTACTTTTCTCATTATTGGAGTGCCACAATTATAGTTGAGTTTCACTATGAACAATTGCTCCTTAATGGTTCTTGTTCAGTAATTTTGTTCAATAAGGGTCTGTCAATACAATTTGCTTTCAATTGTCAGTTTATACAATATCAAGAATAATGGGCTCACTCAGGTGCACTTGGGAAGTGTCATAAAATATTAATTTTGGAGAAAAGAAAATTGATAATTATCTGGTTTAGTATTCTACAGTTATGTCTGAGTTTTTTTGAGAAACTCTCTGTAATAAATGTGAATTTATATAATATACTGTATAACGTAGTTTATGTGGAGGAGTCGTCTTGTCATTACCTGGCCCAAGACAGCAGTGATGTTGTCTGTGAATGAAGCAGGGGCAATGATCCAGCTGCTGACTGCATGCAGAGATCAGAGGATTCACAAGAAAATCACAGCACTGATGTTCATAGAAAGGTGTGTATGGAAAGAATAATTTGGATATTTTTTTCCACCTCTCTTGCTAATGTAGTTTGAATGCGGAACAGTATGGAGGGGGTCTGGGAGGTTCACTTGACAGGGACTTTTCCAAAGTTTCTCATAGCCTGACACCCATCTCAAGTTGTTCTTGTCAACAGAAAAACTCAGGAAAGGAGTTTAGCTTAAGACAAACAGTAGGAAAGGTGTTTGCTTTCCCCCCTTTCCTTTCCAACTCAGCAAACTTAAGAATCTGTCTGACACTCTACAAAGACTGCAGCATATATTTTTTTCTATTCTAAATTCTACCAGGCAATATGGCTATGCATTTATATAAGAAATCCTTTACAGGTGACTGAAATCAAGAGTTGCCAATACACAGCAAAAACAGTGAGCTAAGAATTTCTCTCAAATGGAGTAAACAACACTGTACTTATTTTGGAAGAGCTGGAATTGAAGACAGTTGACAGATGCAGCACTGGAAATTTATTTGTTTTTTCACAACATGTGTATATATGTGTATGTTTGTGTGCATGTATGCGTAATTAGGAAGGAAAGGGTAAGCTTCCACAGCTCATGCTAGTATAAGTATGATGAGGAGTGTGACCTTATAGCAGCCTTCCAGTACTTAAAGGGAGCCTACAGAAAAGTTGGAGAAGGATTCTGGATCAGGGAATGTAGTGATGGGGTGATGGGTAACGGTTTTAAACTGTAAGAGGGAAGATTTAGATTAGATATTAGGAAGAAATTCTTTACTTACCTCAACTAAGTCATGTAAATTTGTACTGTTAACAGGTGGGATAACAAGAAACTAAGTAATTTGTGACGTAGATGACAGTTAAATCAAAAGACAGCTAGTGTTTTAAAATGTGCTTGCTTTTGCAAAAATTTAGGACAGATATTTGGAGACCTACTGAAAGCTTTGCTTCTAGTGAAATGGCTGTATAGCAGTGACAGACTTTTGATGCAACTATCAAATATAAGCACTATTGCATTAGCATAGCTACGTCTAGGCTTAAAAACCACCTACACTTGAGGCAATCTATTTATACAGAAAGATGTAATGCCCCATGCCAGCAGCATAAATTAATCTTTAAGTTGGCTAAATGAGGATACCTTTTACATAAGTGAACCTCCGCACAGTGCAAAAGCAGACACCAAATTACACAAAACTGAACATCAGCTGTCACAGCAATGGTAAAAGAAATGCAATCCCCCTACTCCCCCAACTATTGAGGGAAAATTAGAAGGGGAAAAAATGGAAACCAACAGCTGCAGTGCCCTGCCAAGCTGTTTTCCAGATACTTACTTATAGCAGGCTTTCCAGTTTAGTTCTGTGTTTCACTTAAAATATCTGTGGGGAGTTTTGTAGAAAACAGATGTAAAAGCATTTTGTCTTTAGTAAAGAATACATTTTCTGACTATTTTGAAGTAAACCTGCCACTTAGCTTGAGTTAAAGGTTTTGGCAAATAAAAACCATCTCATTATCTTTGTTCCCAATGACCATAATAGCACAATAACACAGGCATTTTAATCCTTCCATGTAGTTAAGTTCACTGAAATCTTACACATCAGCTACATGCGAAGCAATTAGGTTAGAGATCAGCAAAGTTGTTAAACGTTAAGTGCTTCTGAAGCACTTATGAAGTGCTTATGAAGGTTACTGACCAATATAAGCCCAAGACCTCAGATAATGGAGGTGGGGTCACTGTGCTATCAAAGGCAGCAATCAAGCATGTTTCCCTACAGTATCAGTACACAAACAGCAATCCTCTCACTTTTAATGAGAGAAGGTAGGCCTCGGAGGGTAAGCATCAAGACTGCAACGGGCAGTTGATTTTGCCTGCCTGTTTCTGTTCTAATGGCCAGAGGCTGTCATGGTAACGCAGATATCCTGTGGCGAGCAGGACCAGGGAAGTGATTGTCCCCCTGTACATGGCCCAGTGTTGGGCCCTGTGGTGGTGCAACCCCCTTCTCCCTCTTAAGGCCGCTTGGTACTTGGTATGATCTCCCTCCCAAACTGGGCCACACAACAACACAATGGACCAAAATGTAACATAACAGTCTAACATGAAAGGAAGAAAAGGCAGAGAGCAGCAGACAAAGAACACAGTAGTGTGCCTAATCCCCATGACTCTTACCACTTGAAGATAATAACCACAGTAGATCACCCCTGACACCATATGAATCGTGGCCACAGAGGCAGGGGGGAAAAGGAGAAAAGGAGGCTGAGGGGAGACCTTATTGCTCTCTACAACTACCTGAAAGGTGGCTGTAGAGAGGTGGGGGTCGGTCTCTTCTCCCAAATAACAAGTGATAGGACAAGAGGAAATGGCCTCAAGCTGTGCCAGACGAGGTTTAAGGTAGAAATTAGGAAAAATTTCTTCACCAAAAAGGTTATCAAACATTGGAACAGGCTTCCCAGGGTTGTGGTGGAATCACCATCCCTGGAAGTATTTAAAAGATGGGTAGACGTGGTGGTGAAGGGACATGGTTTAGTGGTGGTTTTGGCAGTGTTAGGTTGACGGTAGGACTCGATGATCTGAAAGGTCTCTTCCAAACTAGATGATTCTATGATTCTATGATATCACTTCTTAAACACCTTCTTGGAGCACTGTTGCCTTTGGTGTCTTTTTTCCCCGGTAAAGCAATACTCAGAAAAAAGGTCAAGTGTTTTTTGGTACAAATGAACAAAGCATATGTCCCTTCTCTGTTTGTACTGAAGTGATTAAGGATGCAAGGATAAATTTATATTTTCCTCTGAATCAGGCACAGTAAGAGACTTGGTTCTGAGTCTCTCACATCCCAAATCAGTACTCCCTTCACCAGTTTGGGGTTGGTATTTTTTTGGCAAAAAATTCAGTAAATGTGTGGGTTTTCTGCTCCTGTGTACATAAAAGCTGGTTTTAGCAATTTAGAAAGTTAACATGAAATGGAAATGGCATCCTCTGGTGAGCTCTGTAACAGAGAGAGGCAATTCTGAATTAAGATTGTGCTTAATGTAAATACAAATATGCTAAAGTCAAAAAGGAAGAGTTTAATAGCAGTATTACAGCTAAGATTGTTAGGGTACATTTGGTAACAGCAATTTCTGACTTGTACTGCAGCGTTTCATGCCACCTGGATGCCTCACATGCTTCTTCTCAAGGAACACATCTTGTCCATTGGATTTATCACAGTTCTTCCCTGGCTTTCAAGTACCTGACAATCCTCACTTTCCAGAAGGTGGGCAGTCTCTCCCTTTCTGTGGGGTCTCTCCTTGACTCATTTTTGTTGTTGTTGTTGACATGATCAAACAATAACATTTATTTCTATTACCTTGGTAGGGTATATGTTGCATATCATGTAGCTGCATTTCTATTTTTCCCTGTTTTGAACATTTCATGAATCAGAATTCTTTGTAAAAGACATTTAATAGCAAGAAAGTACTAACCAGTTCTATTAAACAAACCACATTTAAGAGTTATGATTTGTCTAAAAAATGTGATAAACAGCTTTACAAGCACTCAAACAGTAACAGTCTTGAGGATTTCTAAAATAAACTTGTGGGTAGGAAGGTAGGTGAGAAGCCAGTTTACAAGTGCAGTTAAGCCATTTGTAATCTAACAGAATCAGTGATACACTATACTTAACACTATATTCAAAACAGAGTATTTTCTGGGCCCTGGAGTATTTCCTCCTCCACAGTTGTTTGGTTACAGGTACCAGTCTCATTGTGATGCTGACAGCCAAAATAGCCTGAGGGTATTAAACACTCTGAGATAACCCAAGGAGAAAAAAATATGGAAAATATTTTACAAACTGTTGACATAAGACACACACAGTCATAACAAAAGACATCAAAGTTGCTGAGAAGCTTCTATTTGAAGAAAGAAAAGTACACAAAGAAAAAATAATAACACTTAAAAAAAAAGAATCATCTTGTATTAATGAGGCCTACAATTACTGCAATAGATAAAATGGGGCATAGAGAAGTAGAACAGTTTCTTTCGTATAGCAAATCAATAACATATGTAATTTTTCAATTTTCTCTCTACTTTTGCCACAAGAGGTTTTTCCTCTTTAAGAAAAACTGTAAGTAACATTACAGGTAAGATGTCCTGAAAGGATAAAAGTGTGACATTGGCACATGTACAGATTAATTTTACATAGAAATATGTAGTTTGGAAAGGAACAGAATTGAACTTTGATTTAGTTTTAAGTATAATTAAGATACAGGTATTTAGTCTTTATATGTTAGCTTTGGTGGAAGATGGTGTTTAGCGGCTCCAGAAAAGAATGGATAACATAAATAGCCTTTCCGGGAGAGAATGCTTCTAACCTGTCTTTACACCAACCCTCCAGGGTCCCACGTGCCATCATACAGCTGGGGACCTCACCAGAGGCAATGCAGAATATCATGCTGGCAACACAAGCAATGGGGTTTTCCCACTCATTTAATGAGAATTAATGTAGTTCAAATTGTTAAAAAATTACTAAAGAAAGTTGAGGCAGTTTTCATGAGATACAAGTTGCAGCTGTGGAAGCATACAAAGGATTTAAACACCATAACAGTACATAACTAAATTTTGCATTTCCAAATTCGTTTTGCTTCCATGTTTTAGCAAAGGAATGTAAATTTTTAAGGCAGAGTTATAGAGTTGCCTAAAATCTGGGATTTTATAGAAGCATTTTAAAAGTTGTATCTCCCTGGTGCAAATGGGCATGCTTCATGAAGTGCATGATTAGAGGGTACCAAGCCTTCTTTTTCTATATGTAGGTTGACCACTTCACTACAGATCACTACAGTTTCCCTCACAATTTCTCCTACGCCTAGATTCAGGAAAATGAGTAATTCCTGGAAAGCAGTTTATCTTTTCCATTTCCTTTCAGTCTGCTTTTTTTTTTATTGGAAGGGACATTTAATCTCCCTGACTGACCAATACCAAATTCTGTTGCCCTGGGATGTGTGGAGAGATGGGGCAAAGGGTGAAGGGGAAAATCGATGTGGGGGAATAGGCTGGAATACCTACCAGAGGAAATGCTGGGGGGTAAAGATCCACCCCCTGACACTGGATGTGAGGCCAGGATGCTATTTAAAAATCCCGCCCTCAGGAATCTCGAAAGAGACTTCACCCCAATGGTCGGAAAGGATCCTTTCAAAGAGATAAAAATGATGATTAATCAAATGACTTGTTCTTTGGCTGATAAAAGAAGTTGATTGTTTAAATAAAGAATAACCAAACCTCCAAAAAAGTTAACAGTGGTTTCACTGGAACAAATCTTTTAAAAAGCAGTTAAGTTTTTCTTTGTTTTTTAACCAAGTCATACAACACACAGCTTTAACCAGAAAGAGCTTGTTCCTACAGACTTTGCAAGTGGAGAATTCCAGCACTTCTAGGAGGAATGGAAAAATTTGAGATTTTAAAAGGCAAAATACACCTATTGGATTATTCATAATATGTTTCAGATTACTCTATTATAGAGGCATTTATATTTTGTACAGAAATCAAATACCAACTGGTAGAGGTGAAGCCATACCAGCAAAGCTGCATTTTATACTATTATCTTAAAGCCACCTGACAAAAGTCATGTCAGGCAAGGTGACAACGAAAACCAGAATTTGCAGATACATTACTGACTTCTGTGTCAGAGCAGCTACATCAGTCAGAGCTTCTATCACATCTCCCAACACCCGTCAATATATTAATGCAGGCAAAAGCCATGAGACATAGCCCCTTTCTGCTTTGCTCTCACCAGAAACTTTACAGATTTTTTGCTTTCAACAGAAGAAACTATATGTTCTTCTGATTGCCTAAATGTACAGTTTTATTTCTGGAAACAGAGATTATCTCATCCACCAATTTTAAAACAAGTATTTGTGGCATATCTATTATAATGATGATAAATAAGGACTCTTTATCATTTAATCCACTATTTCAGCTTTCAGCATATGTACAGAGATATAGAGGCATCATTTCAGCTAGTTCATGTTAGTGCTTAGTGAATGCCAGCATCAAAGATGGATCTGAAATGAGAGCTTTACGCTTTTTCCTTAAAAGTACAGAGTCAAGGTTTTCCCTTCTTGCAATAAATTTAAATTGACAATCAGAATAATTTACATATTTTTGGAAGTACATCAAGCAAGCATTAATCCAAAAAATTTAGGCAATGGCAAGTTTGTTTTATCATCTTGCAGGTATTCCATAGTTGTTCTTTTAAGAGATAGAAAACATCTTAACATTTATGTACAATGAGAAAAATAAAACTAACTCTTGGGTTTTTTTAACTAATAAAAATGTATTGGGGAAAATTAAACCTCAAAACACACGTATGTATTTGTTGAACTTAAAGTATCCTAAGAGAGATTTGAATTTTTCTCTTATATTAATTTAAATAGCTTATTTTTGTATCTGATAGTTAAAGATAAGGCATAAAAATTCCCTCTGGCCACTTCAGAAGCTAACTCTGGCAGTCTTGTCAAAGTGTTTCCAAACTCCATGGCTTTTATTTTAAAATATTTTCAAAAGAGATCATGGATGGAAAGTCCAGAATGCAATACACAGAAATTCAATCTTAAAATGGAGAATTGTTCCATAAAGTCCAAGATGTTTGGTACTAGAGAGCATCTTAAAACATGAAGGCTAAATAATGAACATATGATGACTTCCCAAATAAAACTTTGCTTTTCTGTTTCAAAATATGAATTATACCAACCATAAAGAACACTGACTGTGAGTCACATGCGCTATGAAGAGACCTTCAAAAAGCCAAACAGCTTGAGCTTCACCATTGACATTTTCCTATATTTATATAGTGTTAAATGACAAATAACCGAAGTTTCCTAGCACGGTTACATTAATTTACTTCGTTGTAGAAAGTAATGGAGACAAAACCAAATTTATTTCCCTTGTTGTACATATGCAGAAATAAAAACAAGGAGCAGCAAATTTTGGAGCGATACACTCTGTGAGTATTAAAAAAAGAGCTTGAGTGCTAAAACTATTGAGGCTTTATAAGCAGCAAATAACTAATGGAATACATATAAATAATGGTTTTCTCTCACTGAAAAAGGTAGCATTCAGTTGCTTAAGCACAAATGCTTTGTGTCATTTGAGACACTGTAGAAAATCTGAGACATTCACATTTGACTGGCAGACACGACAAGATCTGCAGGAGATTTGCACTCAGAGTGACAGCAGGAGGCAAATCAGTAGTTTGGTATCTAAGAGTATGCATTAAGTGCCATTTTAGGCAACTGAATCCCATCCAAACAGTCCACTGTCACCTTAAAAATGTCTCTGATTAAGTAGAATACAGAGTTACAAGAACAAGACCTCCTCTAGTCTCTTCTAGAAATCCACAAGCAGCTTCTGAAAATGACAAGGTTGATAACATTCAGCCCTGATCAGTACCCAGCAACATAAAAATGCAGACAAAAGACAGGTTGAAAGTTCATTGATGTTAAAACGTGCATGGTCCTAAATTAAAAGATAGCATATATCCCAGAATAAATAAATGGCTTTTTGGTATTACCACCTGCACAATGTCAATAGTGTTTCAGACTCTATTACCTGACCATATATGTTGATGTTGACTGTCACTGCAGGTAGTGGGAAAGAAAATTAATTCCCATAAGTCCCATCAATCACTACCAGGTCAGAGGTCTGATAAGAGCTTTGGGCATTTACAGTAACTGAGCAGCTTTACTCAAATTTTTGCTTGTTTGCAAAAACATTTGTGACATATTCGATAGAAAATCTGCACCAACAAAAATGTATTCAAGACAGAAATGGAGAAAGCTCTGCTAACACACGAAGAAGGAGGGGAGGTGGGAGCATGCTTTTAAAGAGAAAACACCAGCTCAGAAATATTTCTCAGAAATAGTATCAACTTCTGTGTGGAAATCACTGAAAAGATTTGCATCTCCTTCTATCTGACCATGTTCTGTGTTCTTTTCTAATTGGACAATGAAGATGTAGTGTTTCTTCTTTTTCCAAATTGGACTCATGCTTAGCTGAAGAAAAAGTCAACCAAAAATGTGCCTGCTGCTTTATATCCTGCTGTTTTTCACTCCAAATTGCAAAAGCAATATTACTTTTTTAGAGGTGTATTCTAGCAAAAGAAATCTTAATGCTTAATTTAAACAATTTCATTAAAGCAACCACACTAGACACTTGATAGATGCTAGGATAGATATTATTTCTTTAGCTAACTAACTTTCTTGAGAAATGCCATTCTGCCAGTGCACACTACACAGAGACTATTGCTTTACACACATTCTGTTGTTTTGTGTAAAAACTAACATTCATTATTTTAGCAGTGGGTGATGTTACATTAATGGGTAGAGTCTTCAGTATAAGGTCTTACTGGTTGTAATCTAGGAAAAGGAGACATAAATATTAAGCTACGATTTCTGAATGCACTGATATACAGCTGTTATTTAGCAGCTTACAGGTACAGTTTTATTAAGAAAAAATGCCAAGCTCTCCCTATTCCATAGTTATACACTATAAACATCACGCCACCTTAAAATGGGAAACTACATTACTTACAGGTATTAGTTAGAAAAGTGCATTGAAATAGTAAAACCATATGGCAATACTCTGAATAGCTGATAGTTCATGAAGCATCCGCCATTTACTGAATTCGATGATACTAGTTTATAACTTAGTGTAAATTCTTCTGTTTCACAATTATTACAGCTAAGTGCTTGTGCTCAGAGGCAGTGGCAGAATGCTGAATCAATTAGCCTGCCTTCATCCTTCATATGCTCTTCCAGAGGGAATATCATCCCCATATCAAATTGTAGAATTTGATAGGGAAATCACTGGTGTAGCATCTTAAACTGGCATGGTTTTAGCAGCATATTATCACACAGGGCAGAAGGGCAAGAGTAGATAGCTGGGTAAAGGAAATATTAGTGCTTAGTTCAGCTCCAGAGTACATACACACACATACATTCACACACATTTATTAGCACTTGCATGGCAAGCCAGAAGGAACAGCCATTTCTCCCCACAGCAAAGGCACATCCCATGACCTAGAGCTAGCAGCAATGTAACTGTGGTGAAGAGTCCCAGATCTACAAAGGAGAAAAAGTTCTGCCATGTGGATTAACAAAAATACTGGGCTGATGAATAAATGAATGATGAATGATGAAGAGAATGGTGCCAAACATACTGGTGCAATGCTGGTGGGACACAATGGACTAGCAAGAAACACATAACTTCTGTTGGAATGGGGAGTGGAGGGGCCCTTGTAACCTATAGCAAACAGCATTTAAAAGGAATTAACTAACCTGTACTTTAAAGCTCTCAGGGACCGAGCAAGCTGAGAAACATTAACCTGACCAATTATTTTTGCTGCTGACACTTTGCAGAAAATTCCAGCAGAAGAGCCTCAGAATTTTTTACATAAACAGAACATGGTGTTATGCTCCTAGTGACAGTACATGCCCACTCACATCTGCTGACTTGAGTGCAAACATTCCCACCAGTTTTGCTCCCATATACAGCCCAGTGCCAGCACAGCGCTGGCTGTCCTCACGGGCCTGCATCCCACCCTTTTCTCTTTGCCAGCTGCTGCCCTACTACCACAGCTGCACTTGAGTCCCTGCCATAGGGTCTCCTCTGGGGCCCACAGGACCTGCAGGTACAGGCAGGCAGGGCCATCAGCTAGTTCCCTTTGTGCCAGGGTCCCCAAGCCACGCTGGGAGCAAATGAAGCACTTTTTTTTTTTAAATTTCATTTTACTTTAGCAATTGTACATATGCAGCTTGTGGAGATTTGATTTTAAAAAGAACATTTCTATAGTCTCTGCATTGTGTCTAATGACCTGGCTGAAGTTGGTCAGAAAGCCCACTGAAGATGCAGACTGCTCTTCAGCCCTGCTATTTGTTTTTGTTGTTTCTTATCTATTACATTTTAAACTGATCCAATGCTTTCTGAAGGTGGAATTGACCGTTTCAGGTGCTGTGTATTTTGGGCATCTAACAGCTTGAAATTATTAGTACCATCAAAAGAAGACTTTAGTTTCTTATTTTTTCCCACAGATTTTGTTTAGAATTTGAAAAAAAGGAAAAATGCACAGTGAGTGTAATTAATATAAAAAGCCACTGATATTCTGTCTTCTATAGTGAGTTATCTTGATGCTTTTAATACTGGGATTGTAAAGTACAGGTAAGAGAAATTTCTTAGGAACTCTGCAGATGAAGGCATTGGGGAAGTGAATCAAAGGGCTATAACGAGCTTTTGTGCTCAGTTTGGCAGGAAGCAACTGAATGACTTAAGGATGTTTTCACTTATAACTGCACTCTCATGAAGGCAGAACTGTAATATTTAGTAATGAAAAACTAGAGAACAGAATATAGAAAGAGTTTTCCTGCGTCTGAATAGGGGAATTATCCAATGTTATCACTCAATGTCTGGGAGAAGGCTGGCTTCTGTTATGAGCACCTTCCATTCTAAAATAAAACCTGCTTTTTATTGTTACTAGTGTTTCCTCAGGGATGCTAGAAGAAGGTTTAGAGCATTTTTTCCAGAATTATTTGTAATATACCCATTATGGAAAGCACTGAAAACTGGTCGACTTTTCTCTCACATGATTTTATTGATTTATTCTTCCTAGACCAACAGGAATTGAACATTACTTCATAATCTTTTATGGGTGAAAATATGGAAGGTTTCATGAGGAATAGATTTATAAAGCTGTAATTACGATGTCAGACCTTGTAAAGCATTCAAAAGGCCTGACTTGGAATGGAAAAAAAAAAAAATCAGAAGCAAGGCTAAAATTTATCCCTGATGAATTTATAGGATTGTATTTCCAATTCGTTTAGAAATCATCGATATATACAATTAATTTTAACTGTTTTGAATGCACTAATCTGGAGATTTAGAATACGCTTTTAATAATCTGTTTTAGAACTTTTTGACACATGGAAGTAAAGGTGATAGAGTATAGTGGTATGCCTAAATTTTTACCCACATAGCTTATACGTCTTAGGAAAATCTAATTTTTAAGATCACTAAATGATATTTTGCAATACATAAAATATTAAAGCACAACAACAATTAAAAAAAATGAGTGTGCTATCCCTATTGAAATCACAGAAACAGAATCACAGAATCGTTGAGGTTGGAAGGGACCTCTGGAGGTCATATAGTCCAACCAAATAATGGGAAGATTTCCATTACCTTGCAAATAACACAGTGAAATCTTTTTAAGGCTAAATTCTGCTCTTGGGTACCTAAGCTAGTAAAATGAAAACCTGTTTAGAATGCATTTTGCTTTCCAGGGGGAAATATGTACTCTAATGATCAGCAGCAAATTTTCAAAGGGTGGTCCAATTTTGTTTCCCCAGATTCCACTTGAGCAAATGACATCGTCCCAGAGCACTCACAAATAATTATGTCATTCCCTAGTGCCTTTTCAAGAACTCGTAGGTCTTTAACTGCCTTTGTCTAAGGAACTTTTAAAGCAGCCTTAATTTTTAATCTCACTGTTGTAAAATATCTTAACTCAAAGTAGAAAGTACTATTAAAATACCTAAACATCCTAAATAGGCAGCCACTGTAAAATTTAGAACATCTCCTTCATTTACCAGGTAGACTCTAACTAATTAAATTAGAAATCGTCATTTCTGGATGCATCTCCAAGGGAAAAACTACAATGCAAATTATATCATTTATGTTAGTAGATTTAGCAAAATGCCAAGGTGTGTGAACAGAAGAAACAAGGAAACAAAATACAAACTACTGTTAGAAGGATGCAGCTGAGGACTGGCCACTGTGGTATTTTTAACCAGTGAGACAGGAATTCCTTCTGGAGGATCTCACGTCAACATCTAAACCTGCAAAAGACCTTTGCACCTGCTCTGCTCCACTTAAGGTCTGGAATTTAAGTAATATAGGGAATTATTTGGCAGAACCTCTTCAGATAATGAATTTTCAGAATTTAAATACAAAGTAGTGTCTAAACATGGACAGCGTGGATATATACTGTCTCCCTGACATGCCCATGGAAAGGAAAATTGTATGTCCTGTTCAGAAGGGAGCTGCAATGAGCTTCAGCCACATTCTTAGTCTGCATTGCAGCTGGCCATGCAGCCATGCACCTGGAATAATCTGGAATTCCTTTTGTCCACCTCTGAGTAAATGTCTCACTTCACTGGGTTTCAGCATCTCACTTCAAAAGATGGCCCAGATTTAACTTTAATTCTGTCAGGATAGTGGCTCAAAAAAGGAGGATCACAGAAACTTGTCTGCAACACCATGCATCAAAGAGTGACCAGTTACTTCATTTTTTTGGGTGCTGTTACACAGCCACTGTTGGTGTTTCAGTCTAAACTCTGCTGTGCATTTAAAACAAGAATTCGGCGTGTCCCAAATTATGAACATTATGCATGAAAACAATGGATTTTTTGAATGAATATTTGTAAGCAAGCTGGTTACCTTCAATCAAACACACTTTAGGAAAAGCTCTCTAAGAAACTGAACAAACTGCATCATATATTTCTTCTGAATAGCCTTAAAAATGGAGTAACAGATGCTTAAATTTTCTCTTTTTGCTATATATTAAGAGAGATTGTGTGCACTTGAAAAGTTTATTTTAGAACAAAAAGTCATTTTCCCCCTGTTATTCTGCATAAGAAAGTTTCTTTTTCAGAAAGGGCTGAAGAGTAACATCGTACTGCACCACATCCCCAGCAGGATTGCCCTTTCCATAGTCAGGTGCCATTATTCTCAATAGGACTGAAACTGTATCTTGCCTACAGTTAGGTGATTATTCTGAGAAGTGCAGCAGTCCTCCAAAGTATTCAATGAGCTAAGATTCACAAAGGGCTCTTAAAGAGAGCCACTGGATCACTGGAAACAATAGGATGTAGTAGCCTCTTATGACAAAATGCTGTAACCAAAGAGCTGTGGTGCGGATGTGCTCTAAGAGCAACACGAAACAACTCTAAGAAATACAGGGATATTGCACCTTTGCTGGTGAATCAGTTTTCAGTTACAAACAATGGCAAAACTTACTAGAAATTACTAAAGAGCTCTTTTTAAAAGCTTTGTATCAGATATACTTATTAGAAAAAATAGAAAAGAGGTGAACACTAGAAATACATGTATCTGGAAGAAGGGAAAATATGTATGGAGATATGTGTGCTTTGTAGAAAATAAAAGGGTGAGCAAAAGGGAGGACAGAAGGAATGATGAAAGAATTTAACACAGGTTTAGAAGAGATTTGGATATGTACTTACCTGCCTTGTATTGGCCTAGCTGTGACAAACGACTGTATACTCAACTTAATTGATCCATATGTTGTGGCTAGCTTGTAACTTCCTTTTTTTTTAAAAAAAAAAAGAGATTTCATAATTTCGGTAGAAATGAAGAGAAAAACAGAATGAACATGCTCTGTGATGTTTAGAAAGAGTAAAGATTAGAAAGCCTAGAATAGTTTTTAGTATTTTCTTATTCTAGGGCTATGTCACGATTTTGAAGGGCCTGATTTGATCTGATTTTAGAATTCAGCAGCAACCTGCATTTAAAGTATAATGAATTACTGTAAAGATTTTTTAAACTCTTGTTTATTAGTCATATTCAGTATTTAAATAACAATGGGAATTTCCATCAAAAAACAGACTTAAGGTTTAACTGGCCATTTACAGTGAAGTACACTGATGTACTTCAGTGAACTTCAGCCTGTACCTGGAATGTGTGTAACAAAACATATGAGGCAACTTTAATGTTAACCCTTGTTCCTTTTCTGCATTCACCAGTAAGCTAAGGGAGACTTAGCGTTGCCTTTGATTGTGCGGGGACACGGGCACTGCCATGATACAAGCACTGCTGGAGTTGTGATGGCCTCATGGAGGACAGAGGTTTGTCTCTTCCAGCATCCAAGCAATATTTCTGGGAACAGCAAGGAAGCTTTCTGGCACCCAGGCTCAATGAAATAATCTGAAAAAGGGGTTGTGTGTCTGAAAACATTTCTGTTTTCTTCTCGAGTGACAATAATAATAAAAAAGGGCCCATTTTCTACAAGTGGTGCTTTGCTTATTTTTCCTGTGAGATTTTTGCATGATAGCACAATGAGCAGTTCAGGTGTCTGGATTATTTATTTCCATGCTTTGTTGGGTTTTCTTTTCAGTTTGATTTTAACTCTGAATCTCCTTGATTTCATTGGTTTGGGAATAATAAGGCTTCCACATGTTTCGGCTTCATTTCTGAGAAGTTCTTAGTGAAAATATTTTAAAAGGCTTGCTTTTCTATATCCAGTCCCCTAATCTCTGTGCCAGACTTAAGTTTACAGGGTCTATCTGGAAATGTGATAAAGACAAACAGTAGGGCAAAGCTGCTGTTCAGGTCTCCAACCCTGAATAGTTTAACCTTGAGATCCTTGTGAAAGACAATCCTTTCCTGTGAATAGTGCTGGAGTTCTCTTATTTCTTGATTGGCGGATGGCAATAAATCCAGATTTAGGAATATTTATAGAGAATGAGACTATTTTAGAAAATCCCAATTATAGCAAGTTTTGGCTTTACTTATGACTTCTCTGGGAGAAAAAGCAAATGCTGAAAGAAGCTTACAATTCCTAAAGAGGAACTGATGG
>JAOXJM010000001.1:97559476-97575355 GCA_026413425.1 Tringa solitaria | reverse complement strand
GGAAGGGGCCATCTGTCGTTCTGGTTGGTCAATTTGGTCAAAACCACGACACCTACACAAAAAGAAATGCTATGAGAATATCAGAATACCTGACTATCCTGTAATTGTAGAAAGCATTAAAAATGTACTTAATGCTATTATGCCTGAGAAAAGCACTTGCACATGATTTATTTAAATAGGCTTACATACCTACTTGAAATTAATTACATATTTCACTGTTCAGGCAGCCAAAGGCCAACAGTTTCAGCAAATCAGGACTGAGCTGTGTAACGAGAGGAATCTCAAAGCTTGCTTCACCTGATGTGTTCGCCTGTATGTAAGGGCCTTTGAAGAATGTGTCTCTCCTTGCATTCCCTTTGCACATTTACTAATTAAGTTTGCATGGAAATCACAATTTCCTTTGATCTTGAAGCCACTCAAAAGTTATCTAAAGCCCTACCAAACATACTCTAGATGCCTGTAGGTCAGTTTTCAATGGGTCATAATTCAATAAATGAAAAACAATGTTCACAAAAGTATTTCAAAGCTCTTCTCAGTTCAGGGTACTTCCATAGCAAAACTAAATTCTCTACCCTTGTTATTTTGGAATTAGAACTGTTGAAAAAAACCCACAACCCGAATCATACACAGATATATATTAAAGTGGAGGAAATAATTTGTTACTCCCTCCACTGAGTGTTGTCTGAATTAGTTTTCTTTAAACTTTGAGGACAGAACAAAAGAAAACAAAATAAGGGAACTCTATCCGTAACATTATGTCTTCAGATAAGAAGTGAATTTAGAAGAGTGAGGCCTTAAAGACAGAAGCTTCACTTCAGAAAATTATAACTCCCTGATGTTATAGGATTACGATGGATGTTGTCATACACCTTGTATTTTACTAGGTTTTGTTGCTTCCACTAGAATAAAGCGAAATTTTATTAGCCGATAAGATCCAGGAAGAGTGGAGGGATTAAAAATAACAATTTTGTTACTTGTCTTTCACTTCAAAACAGAGACATCAACAGTGCAAGAGTAAAATTAGCAGATGCCGAACATAACCTCTGAATAAATTAGCAGCGTCTTAAACAGCTAACAAAAGCCAAGTGTCCTAGGTCTTCTTTTGACCAAAAAAACCCCAATTTGTTTTATTTCTACCTAATTTTTAAAATAAATCAAAGCATGTGCTGTCATCAGACTAATGTTCTGGGAATCTTTTGACAAAAGGGGAAGTTGGGTAGGGATTTTCCTGTATGATTTTGCCTCTTTGGCTCTTAAAAGGCTCTCCTAAAAAGTCTGTTTGCCCAACTACTGCCACTGAAAAAGTAGTAGCTAATTTGGACTTATAAAGTCATAACATAAAATGAAGTCGTGAAACCTGAATGTTTTGAAGGAGACATGGCACATCAATCTTATGTTCTGTGATACATCTAGCAGTGCTAGAACACATCTCTAAAGCCATGACCTTGTTGCATCTTACTAGCTTTTCAAACTTAAAAGCTTAAAATGAGAAAAGTTTCGTATTTCTTTCTCTTGGTGAAACAGTGAAAAGCAAAAATACTAGAGCCTTGATATCCAGATTTTTAAAGAGATTTCATGATCAATAAATCTGCAAAACTGAAAAATCTCATTTTTCAGAATAATTTGGAAAGCACAGGTTATAGAATAAACCATTTTGCTATTATAAGATTATACGAGACTACTACAACTTCAGAATTTCAGAAATAATGGCATTCATACCTCAGGGACTGTAAAGGACTGTTCATCAAGTGTTTTGAAATTAATTAAATCGGAAGAGGCAAGTGAAAGACTTACAGTCCCAAGATTTATTATCTGTACAACAGCCAAAGCAGGGGAAGTAACATCATGTCTTCTCCCTGAACTGCTTCTTTTCCCTTTTTTGGATGCATGAGCTGTACAGATAGAAAGAATTTTCACTCCCCTTGGATATTGGGATTGATAAACTGGTGAACATGAAAACTAACAGCAATTTTTTGGTGACATGATATCAAACAGACAGTAAGTGATTATCAGGTCCCAGAATGGACAGTTACTACATTTAGAAACCTAAGGTATGTGTAATAACTTCTAGCTCTGGTTTAGACTAGATGGAGATCAATGATATAATTTAAAGCATTGAACTATTTACACTGAGAAAGAGTTTGACAGTATTTCATGCCAGAGTACTTTTTCTGCACTTTTGTTCAGATAAAGAATTTTGAATGTTTTTAAAGTCAAAGGGGAAAGTATTTAACAAAAAGGATTTTTAAAATCTAACAATCTAAGTCTCATTGCTCAAGTTTAAAGATAAACAAGACAAATGTTGACCCTGCAGCAGTAAAGGTTCATGACTGCATGTGTAATAAGTAGAAGCTAAGAGCCAGATGTCAATGAAGTCAACATCTTTCCTTGCTCCAGGGAAGAAACTGGTGATAACTAGAGAAAAATGTAGAATTCACTGTCTGTTCAGTTTTAATAAAGTGTAAATAATCCCTGGTTTAATGATATAATGCCCATTCATCTTCCTGTATGTTATACAAGAAGAAGTTAATTGAACAGTCTAGAAACTTACCCTGTGCAAACCAGGCATCCCATTTATCATTCAGTCATAACATATGTGTTATTTAAAAATAAACAGGAACAGTCAGACTGAAAAGTCTGATATGCAGTCTGGTATTACTACATGGGATCAAAAAAAATGTCTTGCAACACAGACAGTTGCTGTTGATATATCTGAAAGGTCACAGCTCCAAATACAGCTCACCTCATTTTCCCCAGTTTTAGTCATTAGACCTGTGGGAGAACTGGCAGAAGATTTAGCTTATAAAAAGAATATAGTGTAGTCTCTGTGAAAAACTGAAGAATCAGCTTCTTCCTTGAGTTTCAACATTTTAATAAAGAAAGTAAGAGGATAATTGTAACTTTTAAGACAGAACTCCTTCCATAAAGAGGTGCTGAAGCCTTAAACCAAAGAGCAAGAAGTGATGGGGCAGAAAAAAGTGCCATGGACAGGACAAAGTCAAACAATATGATAACAATGTCAGTTGGTGCAGCAAGCTCAATATTAAAAAGGGTTGAAAGGGACCATCTGAAGAAAACCTACAGCAATGAATAGATGGCAAGTTGTTGGAACCAGCAAAAAGACACCCAATGATCTTTGTCATGAACCAATGGGAGATCTCATGGAATATTTAATACTAGTGATAAAAGAAACCCAAAACTTGGTCAAGACTTACAATAGTAAAACTTTGTCATAAGCAGTGAATAAAATAAATGGGAATGGACTAATCAATTTCACCATTTAAACAGTAGCTTGCTAGAATGTGAACTTCATCAATACCTGTTTATTTGGTTGACGTTACCAGCAGAAACATAAGCCTACACTTAACATAAATTCAGTTTTGCCTTTAGTATTGTAATCTGCTTGCTATTATGAATATTTGATCAAACTGCAACTCTATTCTGGTTCTAAACAGTTTCCCCTAATGCCTTTACCCTTGGTTTGAACCAAGATAACAGCAGAAGTTATTTGAAGACTAAAAAAAGAGACCATTAACAGTTATTAATCTGGATAATCTTTCATTCAATCAAATGATCTACAAAACAGTATTTTTCTTCTCAGATGAACCAGATGTAATGTAGAAGATGACGGGAAGCCACTCAGGGAAAGTAACCTGATTACATATCTGTCTTGAATCTGGATTTACATGCAGATACTGTTACTTTAATGCAGATCTCTTGTGTCTACGCATGGAGTAAAGCATGAATAATTTAGAAAGGACTTTGAAAAGTCTGTATTTTACCTGCTTTATTTTCACTAAAGCACCACAAGGAAGGATAGTAATTCAGGGAGTTTGCAGATGTACTGAAACACCAAAACCATGCCAGAGGGGAAGACTGGGAGAGCTGAAATCAAAGTTTCAATTAACTAGCTCCATAAAATATAGTGGTTGATTTCAGTAAATGCCCACTAGAAGGACTTGAAAAAAGATTTTGACAAGAGATTGCACTAATTAATTTTTTCTCAAAGTAATCTTGCAAACTCATCATCCTTTCTTAATTTGTTGTTGCTTAGCATTTGCTATTGTTATCTGCTTAATTACATCAACTTGCAAAAGAAATGTTTATTAAATCTACATCTGAATGTATAGACATATAGACTACTTCTGATTTGATGGTAGCTGCAATAGATTGCTCAGCACCAAATAATATAATCTACATTTCCAACTCACATCGCCCAAGATTATAATTATAATTATTAAATACTTCAAAACATAATCTGGGTACAGAGTTGGGCAAGCTGAAAGAAGAAGCTGGAAAAAAAAATTGCCTTGATTCTCAAAGCCATCTGCACTGCAACTATTGAACTGTTAAGAGCTTTTCGATCTGACTTTTTCCATTGAAAAAGCAAATTTGAAACTGCTTTCAGGAAAAGATCAGTTTCAAAAATTTCTTGGCCTAAAAGGCTAGGAAAAAAGTTTCAAATATTTGCAATGTTCCACTTTGACATTTTCAAAATGATTTTCAAAATCAAAATTTTTATTTCCTGAATGGAAATATTTTTTGTTTTGAAAAATTAAAGTTACATAGATTCAAAATGAAAAACATTGATCAAAATAAAATGCTCAAGCAAAACAAATTTAAGAAATGCATCTACTATTTCACTTCTTAAAAGATTTTAATGTTTCATTTTGAAAAAGATTTTAATTTTTTGTTTCACTTAGGTGAAAATTATTAACAACTTTTAGAAGTAATTCTCCTATGATAAGAAATTAATTTTATATGCACTTGCTAAGTTTAATATAGAATTAGACAGAAGGCGTAAAGAAAGCTTTAGGACTGCTGTGAATTATAATGATATGTTATGTCCCCTAGAAATTATTGAAGAACTCTGTGAGAATTTGTCCTCTCTATGCCTCAGGCATGGTATTTAACCTGTATCTTGCCTGCATGGAAATGGGTTTAAATCTCATAGCAACCGGTTTGCAAGTCCTGCTAGGCAAATATCTTTGAAGATGGCAGATTATCCAAGTAATTTTAGAAGATAAAAAATATAAAAATAAAATATGTCAAAGCAGGCAAAAATTCACTTCCATGCATACAACAAAAGGGAGAGAGAAGCTGAGTAAAGTATTTTCATAAATGAATTAAGTTGAGAATAAGGAGACGATTTTCATCTGAACTAAAATCAATAAGCTCAGTCCTCGTTTGTCTTATTCAACTCCTTTGAAATCAGCAGTTATGCCAGCGCTTAGCGTAGTTCAATATGCTTTATAATCTAAGACATCAATATCTGTAGTATGTCTGAAGAAAAGGAAGACATAAAAGAAATCAGATAGCACGTTTTCTGCACAAGTCAGCCCTCTGGGAGCTCTCTCAAGCTCATAATTCCAATGGCGCACAGTGCCAGCTACATATTATCTAGCATAAGCAATTAGGTAAACTCTGAAGTACTCTAGCAATATGGAACTGCAGCGTGAAACAGAATTTTCTCTGTTACTTTCAGGTCAATACTTTCTCTCCCTTGTTTGTTAACAGATGAGGTTTTATTTCTGTTATATTATTTGCATAACATTTTCTAGTGCGTAAGCACATTTTAGCCATTGCTATCAGTGTAGTAATGTATCATTAAATTAGGAATCTCAACTTAAAAATACCTTTCCTTTCTTGAGTGACTAAGACATATAAAATAAAAATAAAAAAGAAGAACCACAGTGCATTGTGTCTTCTGATAGTAAGTTTCCTGACAATACTTGCTAGCATGAGTTCTTTGGAGGGCTCACTACAGGCAAATGTAAATATTTTTTTTTTCCATTGACTCCCTTCAGAAGATGTAACTGATTTTTGCAGTCTGTTGTACTGTACATTATTTTATTTTGTTCTTGATGGTATTAAAGTTAGAGAAAGTAAATAAGGCATTTACTTAGTATGTAATAAAACAGTATTGCTAAAGAAATGGATAGCGCAAAGATAGGCATTGGAGAACGGAACATACTAATTAATACTGAAATAAAATTACAGTGAAGTGAATCCAAAACATCTGTGTAGTTAGTATCATAAGTACCTTTAAGATAGTCACTTACAAAATTCAGTCACTCAATATATTGAGGACAAAGAGAAATATCCACATTGTGTAAACTGAAGACAGGCATAGCATTAGTGTCTTTCACAGGAGGAAATGAAATTTCAGAGCTGGAATTAGAGATCAGGATTCTCTTCCTACATTCATCAAAATTTCTGATACAGACTCTTGTGTCCCACCTTCCCTTTCTGTTGGGGCTAAGTCACCTTTTATGCTGTCTACATCTTCTCATTGGAGCTTCCTCTTTCACCTCTCTGCCAATGATCCTTCTCCACACAGCTACAGGAATACCTGTCCCAGGCCAGCCTTTCTTTTTGTACCTTGTACTCCTACTTTCTATTTGAGAACAACTTGTGCTACACTCTGATCTTATCTCCCCCTCAAAAGAGATTCTGATCTTATCTCTCCCCAGAAAGAGATTCTGACCTAATCTTCCCCTCAGTGACAAGACAATATGTGACACTATGGCAAATACTGAGTGACACAGTGTTTTGAGTACATTTGCAACAAATCAAAAAACAAACAAAACAACCCCAAAACCCAACCCTACCCAAAAAATTGATAAAGCCTTAAAAAAGGTTTAGGACAAACCTATCACTTTGGAGAATCTGCCTGTCAAGAACTCCTTACTTGAATATAACCATATTTGGAATATTAGCCAAATACAATACCTCATGTACACCACAACTGTGAATGAACTGGTGCTATCAGAGAAATATGCCCATGGTTTGTACTATACTTGACCACTTGCATTATCATGGTGACTTGAGAAAAGCAGCCTATCCATGTTTAAACATTTTTTAAAGTGGGTGTACTTTTACCTGCCCCAATAACCCTCTCAATACGAATTCTTGAAGGATCTATCTCCTTTGCAAACTCATGGACAGCAAGAGATGGGTCTTCATACGTGTCTGGATCAATATATGTTTTGACTCCCGGGAAACGTACTGCAAAAAAGAGAGAATACTAGAAGTCAAGCATTCTTTGACATTAATGCACCGTAACAATATGGTTTTGTCTTTTTTTTTTTTTTGGTTTTTGTTTAATAGACAATTGAAAGAATTAGAAATATATTCAATCTTCCATATTTAAAGTATTTAAAGTTCCACAACCCAATGGTAGAGGATAATGAACCAAAATTACTAATGTTTGCTAGTGATTTCACAGAAACCAACTGTAGAATGCATGAGTTGTCCCCAGTTACTGGCAGCATCAGGGCCTTCAAAAATTGACTGGTAATGGACTTAAGCATTTCCTCTTATCCTTCAAGTGGCTTTTTTACGTGAGGCTTCTGAAACATTAAAGCGCTGGGTGTTACATCTCCATAGACAGAGGATAAGACTCTGACAGCCCAACACTATCAAAAGCATTCAAAATAACTGACTGAAACTGTGTGCAAGGTTCTGCCAGACCTTGCTCGAATCTCCTGAGATGTTCTGGATATTTCTTCAGGATTGCTGTAGTGTATTGTTACATCAAACATCCTTTCAGCTTGCAACAATAACTGATAAACAGTTAATATAAAGAATGGAGGGAACATGGGTATTAGGTTCTCTGAATGTTATTTATATCTCTTGTTATTGTCATGTTTGCCAGCTACACAGGTCCCAGAATTTACCCTGTCCCACATGAACATAAAGTCAAAAACCTTCAGAAAACTGTGTTTGGTATTCAACTGATAAGATAGTGTCAAACTCTTCTGCTGTTTTGTCTCTGTCTCAGAGGTCTCTGTCCTGAGGTATTGCATTTCAGGCAGGAAAATTAAAAGGACAATAAAGTTTTTGGAAACTTCTCTTTAGGAGAAAATAACAGCCCTAAGCTTTAATGAAAATGCTATTTTGGGTAAGACAAAATACACTTGATTTTTTTTTTATTGCAAGCATTTCCTTTCCAAATGTTATTTAGTATTTCAGTCTGAAGAGGCTCCTTGGAGTCTCTGCATTTAGCTCACATCCTTAAGGAATGCTTCAAGTACAGCTGGTAAATCTGGAAAATGCAGCAAGTCATGAGAGAAAATATGAGCTCTGAGCTGGTCACTTGAAAGGGTGTCTACAGAGACACCAAGTGAGGGCTCGAAGATATGGGAGAAGCAGATCCTGAAGGCTAACAGTGATTACTGCCAAAGCAGTTTATATTCCCCTTTGCTGCTCCTTGCTCAATTTAGGCAATCTGTCCTTCACTATGAAAACAGTGCTTTCTAATTCTCTCCATTCATTTATGTGTGGATGGCTGAACATTCCGTTTGCCAAACAGGTCCAATCTTTCAGATCCTTTTCACTAAGGATAGGTCCTGGAGGACTATGCTGCTTTGTTCTCTTCCGATCAGCTTGAACAACCAGAGAGCCAGGTGCAAGAGGAGAACAAAAATATTGAAATCCATTTACAAGGCTTTGACAATTTCTGTCTGCTTCCTTGGAGATGGCTGTAGTAATGGTGGGTTGATGCCAGGTTGCTTTGGCAGGCTCCAGCAAGCCATCATTTTCTGGCATGGCTAATATATCTTGTGTTCTTGAGTATAGTATGTCCAAGAACTTATGTTGTTTCTCTTGAACTATCTGGATAGGAATTTCTTTAGGCTGCTGCCGTGTGGTGATTAAGTTCTGGAAAACTTTCAATTCATTAACAGAAGTTGATGTAGATAATGTGTCAACTTATCAGGATAAGAGGAGGGTACTGCAGCTGGGTCCAGAGAATCACTTCTAAAAGAATTAAGTACACCTAAAGCAGCTCATTATCTGATGAGCCTAAATGTGTTTGGTGACGAACACATGTTCAGGATACATCAATGTGGCTGGGCTTCATTAAGTAGTGTGCAACAGCCATTTGGACCACTGTTGATAGAGTACACACACCACACAGAAATGGGGAGGACACTAGACATCGTCGGATGTCATATTACCAGCAAGATCACGGACCCCTTTCTAATTCCCTTCAAAGAGTTTACTTCCTGAATTTTTCCTCTGACTCACACCAAGCTCCCAAGGGAGAGAGGATGGATGAACAGGAGATGGTTTTCTTCTGCACACAGCAGAAGCACACGATGCAAAGCGTGGGCATGACAAATCTGTGAACAGGAACGGGTCATGCTAACCAGTGCAAGTTTTGCAGCAGAGCTTTTTTTTAAACAGCTTCAGCCAGTCTAGGAAAGGTCACCCCTATCCTGATCCCAGCAGAGACAGCACAGCCCCACATATTGCTTCAAGTTGAGATGCAGATACCAAATCTATAGGTAGCAGCAATCAATATTGCTGCTAGCATGGAGTTACTTCTAATAGACACGCTGAGTGCTCAGTGTAAATGAGGGAGTATTGTTGGCAATACAGTCTTAGGTCCTTGAGTAAATCACAGTAATTTCTCTTTATACTTGGTTCTATGGAACACATACATGAGTAGAGACATGACCCCTCAAGTCTGATGTTGCAAATGAATGAGAAGCCTCTGAGATGGAGCTTTGTGTCAACATGAAATACAGTCATCATTTAGCCTAGCCTGAAAGACACTGAGTGAGGCTTTTCTCAAATTCAGTCACTGTCTCAGAGGCATATATCAAACTCTCCAGCAGAAAGGTTTTCACCTTCTTTCCCTTCTGAACACGTCTGTAAACAAACAACAAACAAATCTTCCTAGGAAGTATCCTTTATGGGGAAATGTGCCCTTTTCCTTCACAGAAAGAGCCACTTGCTTGCATATAGTGGTGTCACTTGAAAAAAGATTTTACTTCTGGTGACTTAGCTTCTGTCTTGATCATAGTATTTCCAGGGATGTTATCAAAAATGACAAAAAATAATAAAATTGAATATCTTTTGAATAAATAAAAGCTTTTAATAACTACTCTAACATAAAATGGTGGCACTAATTTAACTTAATTTAAACTAATTAGTTAAAATAAACTAAATAAACTGATATACTGCCCATGAGAGATTGCCAGGATTTTATCTCACAATGAGCAGGAACATGAGGGAAAGCAACTGATTCCACTTTTTATTTCTTGGGTGGCTGGAAATGTAGATCCCAAGAGGCAAAGAGAACTGGATACAAATAAGGCACATAGTCACCAAGAATGGAATTTTGAGGCAGAAATTCATATGGTCCAGTCCAGTTGAGAATTCAAAGAATTCTAGCTGAAAAACTAATTAATATTTTTAACAGAACACCAAAAAAACTTCTTAACTAGAGTGAATTCAGTGAAATTGTTCAAGAGGACACACAAATAAAAATAAACACACTTGATGGTGCAAAAAATAAGGAACTATTCAAATGGCCAGATTAAAACATCAAGGGCAAAAACTGTACAGAAAACAATGATCATTCTTCATTTAAAACATTACAGAGATATTATATAACACAGTGTTTAACTACTTACAATCTCCATTTTGCAAATGAGCCCTTCTTTTCTCTTCAGATTTCATTTTCGCCTTTATGTACCACTGGCATCTTTTAAGAAAAACAAGTGAGGTTTTAATTAAAATACTTGCCACACATAAAATAGATTTACATTGTTTTATCTGCACTTTTATGAAGGCCAAAATCTTTGCATTTGGAGTATATTTTTAGTTACGAATCTAAAGAGAGAAATGTACATGAAGAACTACAAACAGATTAGATACAAATGAAAATACATCAAGGTTGAATGATTAGTATGAAAATGACTACTTAAGTTCAAGTTTGCTGCAAAACTTTATTTCCAAGTTTGACTCCTCCAAAGAATCCTGATATTTTAATAAATTATTACATCCCTGCATTCTTGTTTGCATACACTGATTTGTGCTAATTAAACCTTATCCTATTGACTCATATCTAGTGGGTCAAAAAAGCTCACATTTTCTTCATAAGATAATAGTTTGTATGATTTCACCATGTTTCATGAAAAAAGAAAATATTTCTTCACATCACGACCACTTTTTTTTTTCTGAGTAGCTCTTTGCAGGCTGAGTCAAGCATCGACTCATTATTTCTTCTAAGATAGCAGCTATCATATGGGATAAACAACATGTAGCCTGCTATGTGAATACAGTGATTTAGCATATGCCTGTATGGTTGCTATAAAATTGCAAATCCTTGGCAAAAAACGCAAGACTGGATGTCCATGAATAGCTAGCAACCTTACATGACAATGCAAGGCTATGTTGGAGAAAACTGCCACATGGCAAGCTTTCAGGGTCCCTGTAATGAAATCTCCCTCACCCTGAGTGCTGCATACCTGCAGGAATATTAATGCTGATTTAGAGGGCAGCAGAATAAGTGCATCTGCTTCAGTCAAGAAAAAACAAAATATTTTCTCTTGTTCTTAGAGCTCTTTCTCACTCACTGAACTGCCTAAGAAGCAAGATTGTGAGGGAAATCTTTTGGAGTAAGGGCTAGGCTAAGGGCTAAGGGCGGTTGGGGCACTGAGCCCAGTGGAGAACAGCAATGCATGTGGACATGTGCTCTGGTGCACAGACATTTAGTTCCAAGACCATCTTGAAAAAAATGTCTGGCCTCTCTGTGTTCATTACCAGTGTTATAAATAAAATAAACTAAAATTATAGATAGCATATCCAGTAAAATACTAACAATGGAGATATGAGAAATATGTGAAGATACCACCTCATTTCAATGGTTCATTTAAACTACTGAAACAGAGTAGGAACACCTACAAATTCATCCATTGCTACAGAGGTGATGATGAGCACCTGAAGGGCAGAAACTTCTGAAGCTGTCATGGTTATGTACTGTTATAGAGTGAATGAGCAACCAGTGGATTCTCAGCTTCTGTGGAAATTTTTAGATTGTACACCAGTTGCTATTACCACTAAGCATGCCAGTGCCATTTTTAGGACCTGAACAACTGGTCTGCAGGGTGCCAACTGCCAAGAACACTGAACACAAGCACTTACACTTAAAGTGTCTGCCCAAGGGGACAGTCAAAGAAACAAGGTTTCAAACCTGTCCAGTCCTTCTAAGTATGGATTTGGTCCCAAAGTTTGACTAGAGAAGCCAGTGAGTAATCACCAGCAGAGGAGTCTTCCAGTTCCTCATTCCCTGCTAGTGTTGGCTACGGAACAATCGGAGAGTAATAATTTCTGCAATGATAAGACTAAATCACACTGAGCTTTAGCATCGCATTCCTGGAACATAGCCAAGATCCCCGTCTCACTGCATATCCTGCACGAAGTCTTTGTCGCTTTCATTTTTCTATCTGCAATTGCCAGCCGTGCTTCCTGCTTGCTCTTAGTGGATAATCACCCAGCAAAGTGCAGAGGCAGGTGCTCATTTAACCCAGCCTCTCCACTATGAATAGACTCATCAGCAGCCCTGTGACTTGACAGCTCATCAAATTGCTAATTCTAAACAGTGAAGCAGAGCACATCTGTAGGGTACCAATCCCATTTTTCAAGCAGAAATTTACCTCCAGTCCTAGAGTAAATTGAGTATTTATTCAAATTTTTCTTGCTCTGTCTTCTGTGGAATACACTCTTATCACTGCATTTAAGCAGCACTTCAAAATGAATTCATATCTTACATAATTGAAATGGTCCCACTGAGTAAGATGTTAGAAAGCTAAGAGAATCTCTGATATCCTTAACATTAGCAAACAGGAGGATTAAACACAGAAAGAAACCCATTTCCATATTTTTTTCATCCCCGAGTTTGAAGCATTTGAGTTATGTTTCAGAATTCCATGTAAGGATTCCACACAATAATTTTTTCTGAAAGTTTGTCTTTGTCTGAATAATTCCTCTCTCTTCTGAAAGACCCTACTATTTGTCAATGTTTGTAGCAACTGTAGGAATATTTATTTAGCTTCTAAGATTATCTAAGGTCACAATATGTTCCAATGTTAACTGCTCCCATTACCTTCAAAGAATGTTACACTTCACTGGTTTTATTATTTAGCAGAGAGATCATTAATTCACATAATGGTAACTACCGTAGTGCCATATTTGGTTGCTGGGGTACTACAAATAAAACCTCCAGGCTACACTGATAGGACTTCACTTTCTTTTCAAATTAGAGTTAATGCTATACCAACAAAATAAAAACTTAATAACAAATCTGAAAGTGCAGCACCATCTCTTGGCATAGCCCCTTATGTGATGGCCATTATCACATTCAGAGGAATCAGTGTAACATCTTTTCTCTAAGTGTAAACACAGGCTCTCTACCACGACAGGAATAGAGAAGAATCCTATCCCAACTCTGGATTTTTTCTGTCCCCACGCCAGATAGAAAACAAGTCATATGAGGAGAGGCTGAGGGAACTGTGTATGTTTAGTTTGGAGGAGGCAGAAGGGAGACCTCATTGCCCTCTACAACTTCCTGAAAAGAGGTTGTAGAGAGGCGGGTGTTGGCCTCTTCTCCCAGGTAAATAGTGACAGAACCAGAGGAAATGGTCTGAAGTTGTGGCAGGGGCGGTTTAAATTAAATATTAGGAAGAATTACTTTACTGAGAGAGTGGTCAGGCACTTTAACGGCCTGCCCAGGGAGGTGGTAGAATCACCAACATTGGAGGTATTTAAGATATGTGTAGACATTGCACTTCAGGGCATGCTCTAGTGCCTGAGATTTTTTGTGTGTGTGTGTGTGTGTGTGTGTTTATGTATGGTTGGACTTGATGATCTCAAAGGTCCCTTCCAACCATGAAGATTCTGTGTAAGAAGGAAACTCCACGAGAAACCTCCTCACATAGAGGCTCTTCCACCAGCTGTTTTATGTGTCTAAAGGAGGAGAGGGGAAAGGGTAGAGAGGGGCCAGAGCCCATACAACCTCCCCTCCAGAGCTTACTGCAGGAGCTACGAGCTTGACGACTCTGCTCGAAGGCCTGTACCTCTACAAAACATCAGTCTGCTTTTAGGCCTTCATGATCCATGGGAGCACTGCTGTGCCACTGATGTCTCACAGAGAAGACAGGGACATAATGTCTTTAATGCTTTTAAATTATGCTTTCCTTCCTGGTAGAAGCAGGTGAAGTCCTGAAATCACACAGGAAACACCTGGAGCCCAGCGAAAAAGGAAACAAGGAACCATGGAAGCAGATATGCCTGTAGGAATCTGAGCTCCAGCAAGGACTGATGTTCCAACCTCTTTGCGTGTTTTTAGCAAGTCCAGTTAGAATTTGTGAGATCCCTTAAAACCTTCAGTGCGTAATTGAGCATGGCATCTGACCACTCAAATCAAAATGCCTTCTCATCCAATTTGCATAATGTCATTATTTGATCGTGATCAAATCATCAACTGAAGGAAGGTGGACAATCAGCACTGTACTAAAAGAATTGTAAGAATCAGGGTAGTTATAAAAAAAAATCATTGTCCAGACTGGTGAATTCCCTTGTCAGTGCAACAGTATGGCTATAATGTAGATTTAATCAGGATATCTTCAATCCAATTAAACCCCCCCCCCAAAACTCTCCCCCCAACCCCTCCAAAAAAAACAAAACAAAAAGCAATAAAACAGGACCTTCAGGAATCTATTTTCTGCTCACCAGTGGTATCCCAGGCAGCAGAATTATTCTACTGTTTTGGAGTAAAGTTTTCCTTAGTTTAATTTAATTGCATAATTCCAAAGTCTTTTCCTAATAGATGCAGACATTTCATATAAAATATATAAATGAATACGATTTTCCCTACAAATTTAATATAGAGAAAGTAATAAAAAATTGTCCTGTCAAGTGCCTTCAGCAAGCTACATTGCCAACCCCAAGACACCAAAAAGCCTAAGGTTACACCCTCCAAAGCTTTGCTATTGACAGGTATGAGATTTTGGAAAAAATACTATGGTTTTATGGGTTTTTTTTGTCTTCTAATGTCAGAGCCTTGATGGTGGAGGTACATTGTATTTTTAAATTCTCACTGTGCAGGCAAGACGTCTAGAAACTTTTAAATCAGCCAAGTTATTTCCTGATTTCACATAATTGCTTAGCTCTCCAAACTGGGTTTTTACAAAAGCCAACTCTCACAACAGAAGTGTGAGTATGAGCAGTGCTAAACAAAGACAACATTCACCCCGCTATGCTTAACTCTTAGCACTGAAAAGTGGTGAATGATTTAACTATTCTTAATTTTGGATGACTCTGACCCTGAGTAAATAAGAACACTGTAGTGTTAATTACCTTCCGGTGATCAGGAAGAACAAAGTGAGGATGACCAGGAGAGTGAATCCACCAACAGCAGCGGTGGCAATTACAAGAATCTGTCCCTGCTCTGCAGCCATATCAGAAGCTGAAAGAGAAGCACAAAGAAAAGAGGTTAAAACTCCATCACCCAGGGTTCTTGCTGAATGGGTGATAACATTTCACTGGTCAAACGTTGCAGTTACTCTGCAACATTGCAGTTAATCTGCAACGTTGCAGTTACTCCTCGGTGCATAGCAAGGACATCAGATGCAAACGCACCTGTGAAGTGAAAAACCATAATCCATGTCTCAACTATGAGAAAGGGCAGAAGATGTTTACAGGTTTTTAAAATGAGGACCTGGCATTACCAGGCAATTGCAATTTTGTAAAGTTTGAATATGACAGGATTTTTAACACAGAACTAGAAGATATTTTTTCTTTAGCTTTATTTAGCTTAATCCTGCAGCTAATTCAGAACTTTTCTCCGTCCAATTGTCCCAGTGAACTCAGCAGCAGTGCTGTGTATGTAAGAGATATCAAACTGTGTTCAGCAGGAAGCAAACCACAAAAAACACAATATGTAGCCTCACACACTCCTCTGTAGGTCTGATGTATATTTTTATTGTTACAAAATCTATACAGCTTTATCTATAACATGCTGTGGTGATTGACAACAGAATCACAGAATGATATGGGGTTGGAAGGGACCTCTGGAGATCATCTAGT
>JAOXJM010000001.1:97532407-97559376 GCA_026413425.1 Tringa solitaria | reverse complement strand
CCCCTCAGTCTTCTCTTCTCCAGACTAAAAAGACCCAAGTCCTTCAGCCTTTCCTCTTAAGAGAGTTGTTCTAGTCCTCTAATCATCTTTGTAGCCCTTTGCTGTACCATCTCCAGCAGTTCCCTGTACTTCTTGAACTGGGGAGCCCAGAACTGGACACAGTAGTCCATATGCCACCTCACCAGGGCAGAGTAGAGGGAGAGGATAACCTCTCTCGACCTGCTGGTCACACTCTTCTTGATGCGCCGCAGGTTGCCATTGGCCTTCTTGGCCACAAGGGCATACTGCTTGCTCATGGTCATCCTGTTGTCCACCATGACTCAGTTTTGAAAAAAATATATAGATTTTCTTCTGCCTCATGTTTTTCTCTCTGCTTTCAGTAGGACATTTAGAAGTTTAAAAAGATCACCTGAAATTATCTGGTCTCTAGACATTTGCTCTTTATATGAATTTATTCTGTATAATATTAAATCTTTACATTGACAAAGTACCTACTTACAGTTCAGTTGGTCCTCACTGTGCAAGTACTACCTGAGCAGAAAAAGAATTAGGTTCATTTTTTTTCTCTGTCTCCTACCTTGTGACTCCAAAGTTTTATTTCTTAAATTCACTTACACTTGAACATTTTCCCCACGATACTTACCTAATTCTTACTTTCTTTTTCTATGAGAAACATAACATTTTTCTCAAAGGTGAATAAATAATTCTATTCAATGATCTCTGGTGACAGTAGTAAATGTAGCAAAGAAAGTACACTTTGGATTTATCAGGAAATCTAAAATATTGATTTTTTTATACTTGCAAACTGTTCTATAAGAAAAATCTTCAGCTTTCTTTAGGCACCAGATGATTAAAGCTTAGGGAAATCACAGAGGTTGTTGCAAAGAGAGTGCTCAACAGGCTATATTCTTTCACTTTGCAGCCCAATACAATGCACACGCTGCTGCCCAAAGCCTCAGAAAATGCTGTTTCCAAGAAAAATATTTGGCTCCGAAATACTATTTGTGAGTGGTTTAGAAATTGGCAGTGTAAACTGGATTTGTAATAGTAGTAAAGCAAATAAAAACAATAGTAGTTTATGTCAAATTTTCAGCAAAACTAACTTGTTAAATTTCTGCCATTAGCTAGGTTTCTGTCCATGTAATTTAATGAAGTTATGCACTGGCAGTAAATTGCAAGGCATTCAGTATCTGTGGCCATAAGCTCTCTACAGAGAAGTTAGATATATACATCTTCTAATAAATGGTGTAGCAAATACTCACTGAATAGCTAATCTCCAAAATGGTATCTAGTGATATTATGGGAGTAAATTCTAGGTCTGCGTTGTGTCGTGTTCCTCGGGGTCAGATTTAGTTGGAAAATTGCAACATAACAAACATCATGCCACACAAGTAACAATGCAAATAGTAACAGGCTCTCCAAATCAAAGTCTGAATACTATTTTCAGACTAGCGGGGGTTGTGCTAAATGTTGCAAAGATCGTTACAGCCAGACACAGTCTGAAGTTGTAAATGGAAGAGAAGGTTTTAGATGAGTCTGCAATGGAAGTGAGAGGGAAAACTGCAGCCATACAGCCACCTTCCCACCCCATTTTTTATTTTCAATAGGAAAAAGAGGCGTGCAAAAATAGTGAATTTATCAGGAGAAAAGCAAATCATAGGCTCAGATAAAATGGCTGTGGTTTTCTTCAAAAGACACTCATTGCCAAGGAGACAACCCGAGGCCTTTATTTGTGAGAATTAAAGGTAAAAATATAGGAACTGACTCCATGGTGCAATGAAGCACTCTGCAGCTATTGAGATGAAGGAATTCACATTTCCTGGATCATTTCTGCTGAATGGATCTGCTATTTCTTGTTGTTTTAGCTAAACCAGAATGCAATCTATCAGTTTAATAACATATATTTTCTATCAGGAACCAGAGTCAAATTCATGAAGGGAATAAATTCTAGACTGACTTAGTTCTTTCCACCTCTAAGCAATATGATTTTTAGCTGAGATCGTACATACTTTAAAAGTGATCATTCTGTTTCTCTTGTTTGTATTTTACTGTGTTGGCAGAGGTGCCAGAGTCCAATATATTAGGATTTTTTTTTCAAGTAGCCAAATCACTATAAGGGGCTTTCAAGCCTGAAACTTCTTGATGACCTTAATTTACTTGTCAGATAAAAATGTCAAATGACAGACAAGTATAATTTAAAAATGTGGATTTGTTAAAAACTGACAGAGAGGCAGGTAAGGTAAAATGATGGAAATACTTATTTTTGCTTGAAGTGATCCTTCTAGAAATCAATAAAGGGACAGTGTGGTGAAAAACACATAGATAAGCACATGTGTATGCGCATACACAAACTGCTCACGCACAGGTAAAAGGTTCCCTAAAACACTATCTAGGCAGTGAGAAGACAGTAATCAGGGACAGTCAATAATTAAAATTTTTACAGCATTTTGCCATTCTAAAATAAATTCTGCATGTCCCTCTATCTCTCTGCTCTTTTCTTGTTTCTCCAGCTTTCTCTGGTAAAGTTCAAGTTGTAAATAACAAAAGCTTTAACATGTATTATTTCTGTTGTGGATGGTCTTGAATCTTTTTGTGTCATCTCCTGCTTTTTCTTCCTTTATTTTTCCTCTCCATCAGCTATGCATATTGGTATATAACCCTGTGTTTCTCCTCAAGACTATTCTTGATTATGCAAGACAGAAAAGCTCAGTTTAAAAAAACATTACGATAGGTTGCAAAGCCAAGCAAGTTCCTTCAATCTTATTTCACCTCTTTGTGTGCACATATTAGAGTGCTGCATTTAAACATAGAAGTACATAGCATTTTTTCCAGAATCTTGTTTGTTAGACAACATGGTCAGCATTCACCTAGTTAAAATCAGTATTTTGTTGTTTCTACGCTGCCCAGTGCACGGTCTCATATCTGCCAACTATGCACCACTCAAATTTGTCCAATGCAGGGATGATTAGTAGCTCTATGATCAGGGATGAATGTGGCTGTGTCATGTACGGGGCCATTCTCCATTTGATAGTTAGAGTTGATAGGCAAGAGGATGAGGAATTGGTGGCGCAACAGAAATATGTAAACCACCAGCAGTGCTAAGACTCCTAAGGTAGCTTAATACCTTCCTAACCGGGCTGGCTGTTTTGTCTGGTAGCATGTTTCATTCTTTCTGCCTGTCTGCTCAATAAGTTCATTTTGACAAAAGTATCCTTTAAAAAAATGAATAGCATAAGACAAGGAAAAGGGAGGATTTATTACTTAACCCTGCAGATGATTAGATAGTATAGTATAATGGTTAGGTGTCAAAACTCTTCAAGCACATTGTAGCTGCAACTAATACGATTAGTCAAAGTGGTGATGTCATTTTACATCATAAATGTATCATACATGCACCCAGAAGCATATTAACCAGATAAACTCTTCACTCCATTTCTTCTTCATGCTTAACTCAGGTTATATGCCCAAAATAACATTTAAAGTGTCTAATTGCCTCTTTCCAGCTTCTTTGCTTAACACACACAGAGAATTCCTTCTGCATCCAGCCTGGTGTCAGTTCTGTCCCCACCATCTACTTTTTACATCTATGCCCTGTCTCAGCTCCTGTCTCAGGTCCTCTCTGGGTTCTTCACTTAAATGTGTGAGGAGGAGCTGCACTTTCCCTCCTCTCTGGGCTGAAGGGAAATATCCCACAGTTTCTTCACTTCTTCACTGGGCAGACTGGAAGAAATGTGTAGATGTTTTAGTCACAGTGCAAGAGGATGAAAGCCAGAATCTTCCAGCTCTGTTCATTTTTCTTTTCTTTGAGCCAATCTCTCCAAAATATTTTAAAAGGTTGTGTATTTGATATAAAAGGGCTGGAAGCCCTAACGACACCTCACATCTGCCTCTTACCTACATCCCTTAATTATTTCAATTTGACATCTATCAGGCAGTGGACCTTCCAGCAGACTGAAAGATAAAAAAGTTGACAGAAAGACAGCTAGACAGATAATACTGAGTAGCTCTAAGATAGGTAAGTGTGGATGGTGAGAACTGGAACTCTAATTAATAGACAAGAACTGACTGTCAGATGGATTTACAAGGTATTTTAAACAACAATGCTTAAGAACAATAGGAAAGAAAAATATAAAGTCCAATTAGGGTAAACTTTACATTTCCAGAAATGCAGTTCCTATGCTCCAGTGAGCTGATGGGCACCAATCTAAGAAGAAACGTGGGAAAGGGAGGAAGCAATGGAATGGTAATCTTAATAAAGACTTCTAAAAGGGAAAAATAATGCCATCACTAGCATAAACATGTAAAGCTTTTTGGCATGTATTTGCTTGAAAAGACTTCTTCCAAGTGTTTTCCCTAACATTAGCTTCCTGACCAGTGGATGAATGGAAAGCCTGTACAAGTAGTTAGAGATCTGAGCAAGGATGTTGCTCTTGTTTAGCAAATGCAGAGGAAAAGTAAAATCTCTGGGGCTTCTGGGCACATAAATTAGAGAAATGAGATAGGCTGAAGTCAAATTTGAAGAACAAATGGCTGAAAATATAAAACACAGTAAGGAAATACTTCAAGATTAAAATGAGACATTCTGAGGTATTCATTGCTGACTACTTTGAATGAACAGTAAGACCAGGCAGACATGGGGAGAGATCCAGCAAGACAGTTTCTAAATACGAGATATGTGCCATCTCATTTGTTTGTTTCAAGCAGAAATTTAATTTACTATTGTCAAAACATCAAAAATTCTGACAAAAAAATTCTATTTTGCATTGGCAAAAATCTATATCTAAATAGATTTTTAAATATCAAATATCTAAAAATCCTACGGACAGCTTCTCTGTCATGGCATGAGTCAGAGCATGTGCTTGAACCAATATTGGACCTCTGTCAGAATCAATGATTCAGGACACCTCTCTTGAGCTTTCAAGTTCTGTAAAGAATGGACCCCAGTGTCTACATCACATCGGGTGACAAATCCAAAATAGCATGATCTGAGCCTGGAAATCTGAAGATAGATTTTGTGGATGGGGGAAGAGGAGAAAGAATGTGAGAATCCAGCAGATCTGGCATTCAAGAAAGTCACCATCTGTGCTTATGGTAAAGAAATTAAAATTATTGTTTCATCAAGATCAGTGATTCAGGCCAATTAATTTTTCACACTCCTCAAATTTATAAAATACCTGCTTGGGTTCTCTATTAGCATTTCTGAATTTTTTAATTTTTTGTTGTTAATGTGATTTATTTAAAGCACCCAAAAGTCTACATTGCTTTTGGATGAAAAATCATCATGTCCTTACATTTGTCACTCTGTTCAGCCAAGCACTAGTCCACATTGCACACATGCTAGTTTGCCCCTTAGATCCCTACAAGCCAACTATTTACCTTTCAGATTTTTTTTTTTCCTAATGACAGGAAGGCTGACATGGGAAATATGCTGAATTTTAGAACAAGCCCTGCACAAGAAAGCTACAGCATGAAAACACTGCACTGCCTAACAGCTGTAAATTGTTCAATATTTTACAAATTCCTCTAGGCACAAGGGCCTCTGAGGTGATATAGTAAAAAGCATTCCTCCAGAAAAAAAAAAGAATGCTTTGAATTATTAATTTATTAAAAAAAAAGCCAACCCCCCAAAAAAAGTATTTCATAAACAGCTAGTAAGAAGAGACACAGAAAAATAGAGAGGGAGAGACAAAACAGTTAGAGATTAAAGCATGTTTGCCCTGGGAAAAATACTTTTTTAGTCTCAGAATACATTTTATTCTCTCGTAGGAAGGATCAGAGTTTTTTGTCTTGTCTCAGACAGTTGTTACTCCTGATCCCAGGTACTCCCAATACAATCAGCTATCTATACAAAGGGCAATGATTTTAAACTAAAAGAGGGCAGATTTAGACCAGATATAGGGAAGAAATTTTTATGATGAGGGTGGTGAAACCCTGGAGTAGGTTGCCCAGAGAAGTACTTGATGCCTCATTCCTGAAAACATTCAAGGCCAGGTTGGACAGGGCTCAGAGAAACCTGATCTAGTTGAAGATACCCCTGCTCATTGCAGGGCTGTTGGACTACATGGCCTTTAAAACATCCCTTTCAACTCAAACTATTCTATGATTCTATACATAAAAGCAGGAATTACAAGTGAGGTTATGCTTCAATTTATAGCCACAGAAGTAGTACATATGTGTGTGTGCTGGAGTGTATGAAGCCCTGACAGCTTTGCTAGAAGTGCTTTGCTGTAAGGTGCTGAAACAGAGAGACTGAATAAAATGGCAATAAGGAACACAGTCAAAAGCTGTAGCTTTGCAAAGCTACTATGCTTTGCAAAGGTATTACATTTTCCAGCAGCAGCCTCTTAGCTTTAATGGTGGGAGAAATGCCTGACAACATCCATTCACCCATCCCTGCTCCCTTGAAAATAATTTTTCTGACTTTTCTGGGTAACTCCATTTCCTTTCACAAAGAAAGTATAAATTTTACTCTTTTAGATGTCCCATTTATTGGTCTCTGCAGCAGGGAGGAGAGTTCAGCAACAACATGCTCTCCAAGCTGCCTCAGTCTACTGGTCACTAAATGAGAGGGCTTCCCAAGAGGCTGTTTTTACATTAGTGCTTCAGAGTTGGTCTTCATTCTGCCTCATGCACCTCCATTAATAATTACACCAAAATGTGTTAGTTTTCCTAATAATGATGTATCTAATTTTATCCTATATAACTGAAGTAGCACAGTGTTTTTCAAGCAGTAAACTGAAGAAGGCACTGTCCTGCCAAGGACAGTATGTTTCAGGACATTGATATACACGTCTCACAGTTGATTAATCATTCCTTTTTTACAAATTGTCTATCACTTCAAGAAAAATCTTGGACTTTACCTCTATTTGTTAACAAATTATGTTAATATTCAAGCGGGGTAAATGGAATAACCTCAGATGTTCACCTGGTCCTGGAATTCTTCTCTAGATGACAAGACTATAACATGTACAATTGGTAGACAGATAAAAATGTTACAAGCTAATGCCAATTGAGACTGATTTTTATCAAACACGACTTGAAACACTTTTTGTCATTTTTATGAGATTGTTCGTTGATAAATTTTCTGTTGACAACATAGACTTTCAAAAGACTCTATTCTTGCCAGCCTTCCCATGAAAATATTAACTTTATATAAAACCAGTATAGCTCACATTAAATGAATTAAAATCTGGCTAACTAAAAGGCCACAAAAAGTACTTGCAAATGTGGAATTTTCACCGAGTAACTTGTTTCTAAAGGATGGAGATGGATGGAGCTGCAACAATCTGCCTCGGTCTAATATTATTTGATATCTTTCAGAATAATTGAGTAGAATATATATTAAAACACCAGAAAATTTTCATCTGAGATGCATACTGCCAGACTAGCAAATGATGAAGATAGATTCCTACACAGCTTGACTTGGACTGGATTGTAAGATAGATGCATTTGCAAAGGGGAATTAACATTTATATGTACTGATATAACTATGCAGTCCAAGTCTCAACACAACCCTCCCCAATCTCTCCATCTAAATGTAGGTCAGTATCTTGGAATACAATGGTACTGACAAAAATGCTGCTATGTTCTAGTTATTCAGCTGTGTAAGACAATCCTCTAGTTCAGGCAGCAACTGCTTAGACCTATAAGTAAAAGAAAACTGAATTCTAAGGAGGTGTTGTTAGGTCTGTTTATGGCATCATAAACAGATTTAGTTTTCCAGTTTAATTCAGTATCAGGTTCAGCTCTGATGTCATACTTCAAAAAGGATGATAAAATTTTAGAGAGTTTCAAAATTATTCAATGTTTGGAAAAACTGGGTTTTTTTTAGAGTGAGAGGGAGCATTTATATCACTTATGGGAAAGACAGGGGAATTCTTTAAAATGGCACACACACATTTAGATGACGAGGTTTCTGATAGGCTTTTCAATTTGGTGGAAAAGGGTCATAAGATGCAAGCTAAATAAAAAAGTTCAGGCTAGAAATATGTCTAGAAATGTCCCTGGGTGCAAATTTTTAATTATGAGGCTTAAGTAGTGGCACTATCTAGCTATAAATATGGTGAGCTCCACATTACTGGAAGACTTCAAATCAAGACTATTTGTATATGGTAGATGTTACTTTCAATCTTGTCATTAGCTGTCTGGAAAAGTTACAGAGTTACAGACGTTTGGCCCATGTCATGAAAGGGGCACAAAGAACGATCATAATAATGTGATATTGCCTTGAAGTTAAGAATAGGCCAATTTTAAAAATGATGCTGTGAGAAAGTAAAATATTTGGGGAGTATCAAGGCATTATTTGACTCTTCACTGAGTACTGCTTCAATCTGAAATAAGTAATATTTACCAGCAGGCATTTACTTTGCTTCCCCCCCACCTTTGAAATCTAAAGCAGTACTGTATAAATATTTGAATAAGAACCACTACTTTGAACTACCCTTTTAATTAAACTGAAGTCTTTATCTAGCTCCAGGTACCATTTCAAACAGCAGCAGAATTTCTCTCAACCTCCATCTCAATTGATCATAAATAAAAAGACTTCTGTCTAAATTTCCTTTAAATCACACAATGATTTATATTTATAACAAACTAAATACTTTTAGTCAGGCACAAGCTTAAGCAATAAATACTGGTAAAAAGCAAGTATATAATGCATATTTATGTTTTGCTATCAAGATTCACACTGAATGCTTAGAAGTAATAGAGGAAATTAATGTTTAAAAGTACCGTGAACTCTAGCGCATCGCGCAGCCCAACAGCCAGTTGCAACTGTGCAACTGAGATGGAGGTGTGGGGCTGGGAAAGAGTGGGTGGAATCTCACTCCCAGGAGACATTTCTATCATCAGTGCTAATGAGAAAAATGTCACTGGAACCACAGTCTTCCTGATTTAGAAGGGTAAGTTGCATTTTCACAAACATGATGTAGGTTCATAGATGCTTAAGTAACCTTTACTTTTGATAAGAGTTATGTCCCTGGGAGCATAAAGCCTCATATTTATTGCATCAGAAG
The DNA here is from genome assembly GCA_026413425.1 of Tringa solitaria. Classification (NCBI taxonomy): domain Eukaryota; kingdom Metazoa; phylum Chordata; class Aves; order Charadriiformes; family Scolopacidae; genus Tringa; species Tringa solitaria. The sequence goes on along the minus strand of JAOXJM010000001.1, from coordinate 97,550,362 downwards.
ATGCAGAGAGGATCTACTGGAATTCTTGAAAGCACCCAAGTGCTCAACTCCTATTCAAACCAATTGGCTTAAGTACCCAGAAAATCTTAAGAAGTCCCATTAGGCATTAAGCACTTGGAAATCTATCCCTAAAACATTTTTGAAATAGAAGTTAAGATGCAAAGAAAATGGAACAAAACCCCCTGGGTGCTCTTGAAAACACTTATATAGTTTTGCGTCTGTACTTTAGCTTAAGCAACTTGAATTCTAAAACACTAATGAAAAACATGGTATAGATAATTGGTTAATTAAAGTAATTTCATTAATGAGTGTTGTAGTGTTGTATTTACTACAAAAATTTTATCTCAAATGTTTATAAATATCTTGTTTGCAGTGTCTTTGAAGATGAAGGGCAATACATGACTTATAAGAGTTTTGGCATGTTCTGTAGGAATATGTAGGCTTTTTGCTTCTTACTGGCAAATTTAGTTGGCTTATTGGTTGATCTCATAAAAGTTTTCTTTTTTTTTTTAATTTATTTGTAGAGTCTGAGAGCAGTAAAAACTACAGAGAAAAGACTCCATCAGGTATTCTGCGAGCTTGCATGAAGCTGCTGGACTTATTTAAAGCCTGACTAAGGGCTAGACATCAAAAGGAAGACCTTCTTTAAGCAAAGAAAGGAACACAGAATCATAGAATATTGCAAATTGGAAGGGACCCATAAGGAAGTTATGCAGAAGAAAACATTCCTTCAGCTGCAGCATCGGGCTAAAATTTCTATTTGTTATAAATCCAGAGTGTGAGGCTAAGGCTTACTTGTTTTTTATCTTACAGCAGTGGTCATTTTCTGATAAGCAAATGGTATGGATTCAGCCATTCAAACTCCCAATGTCTCACTCTTTTAGAATTAGGTGCTACTTCTACTGTATTTGATTTTTTTTCCTTCAGTGAAACTTACTTTCATCTCCAGTTTCAAATTCAAACTTCTGGCTATAGCCGCTGTATCCTGCTGCCGTCCTGACTCTGATATGAAATATATACTTGGTGGCTGGCTTGAGACCTGTGATGATAACACTTGGAGCCTTGGACCTTGTGGAGGAATAGCTGAGCTGCTCATGCTCCTGAGGGACAAAAGAGGGGAGAAATGGTATCAAGTTGAGTTGTACAAACTTTGCAAAAATGATATAGCAGAACTGAAGCTCCACGTTCTTCTCATGAATGTAAAATGTGTTTATAAAAGGAGGTGCAGATATGGGTTTCTGTACTTTGATTTTGTGCTATAGTCATAAAGTATGATATGGCCTTGACTTAGATTTCAATTTTTTGTCTTTAATCTTGCATAGAAACATATCACACCTTTGTGACTTGGGTTAGTAATTACACTGTAGTCAAAACAATATGGAATTAGTACAAGACTACATTCACAGAAAATGGCAGCTAGAATGGCAGCTAATTTTTTTTTTTTGCACAATGGACAAACTAGGAGGTCAGTAAATACTAGTAAGCTGTAAAGTAAAGATGTGGGAGTATTCAAATACCCGCTACTCACTTCTACCCGCAGGTAGTGCCAAAATGCCGGCGCTATCCGTGGGTAGACCTGTGGGTAAAAGAAAATAAAAATTAACTTTTTCTTTAAAGTCTGTAAACTTCTAGCATGGTTCAACTGCTTCACTGCTGTTGAACTTAATTTCCCTTTCCAGGTAGCTGTTACGTAGTTGTCCATGAAATTCCCTCTCATACTCTGTAAGGAGAAACTGTCTCTGCAAAAGTCCCCTGTTTATCTCCTAGCAGTTGATCCTGGGCATTTGCTGAGAATTCCTGACTCTTGCAGAGATGACTAAGAGTTATGGTGTGTAAAGATCATTGGGAATTACCACTGCAGACCAGCTGCTGTAGTACGGAGACCAGCCACACTGATTGCTGTGTGAAAGCTAAGTGCTGCTTTGCTAGACAGGTCGCTGATGATACTTTTACATGAGGGGATGACTTAAAAGAAGAGAGAGTTTATTCCCTGTCATTAGTTACTGTCACTTGACAAACCAGTAATCATTTATATAGTGCCTTAAGGCTACCTTTACTTCAGTGCAGCAGGACTGGTCTCCAAACTGGCATATGAGCAGAAATGTCCTTGGCATAAGCTAAACAATCCAACTGTGATACCCATAGGGCACCATATAAATTTATTATACCATGCAGTATTATTATAGTATGCATAAGTTATTCAAAGGCTGCTTCCAGCCTGTTAAGAAGGAAACAATGTGGTTCACAGAAGAGATATAACTAGGAGAAGAATAGGTTTCAGTTAGATTCTGTTTGATTCTTAACCTCTTCCGAGCAAGATACATATTCTTTATATTCTTTATATACAACCAACAGTTTATATAAAACATGCTAACTTCAGCCATGGTGTAACAAAGTCACATTAGCATAGGGCTGCAGGTAAATCAGTATTCCCCCAGTAAGCATATAAAGAAATGGGTAAGAAAACAAACACACAAAAATAATCTAATGATTCTGTTAAGTGAAGGAGGAGAAGGAAAGGAACAATCACCAACATCTAAAATAATTGCATTTAATGCTCACTTCACACAGTGGAAATAATTTGAGAAACCATAGTAAAAGGAAGTGTCAATTAATATACCATCTAACATCTTCTATAACTATCAGAAGATTTACTTGTTATAACTTCACTTTGAACAGGTTAGTGGATTTTAGACATACTTTTAAAGAGAAATTTAAGAAGATATTTATTTTTTTTCTGACAGAAGGCCAACCTACTAAAGTGATGGATTTTTTTTGTGTGATTAAGCTTGCTTCAATTTGAAAAATAGCATGTATTCCAGAAAAGGAATAATAGGTTAATATTCAGATTGTAAGGAAATAGAGAACACCTACACATACAGAGGAGTTTTATGGACATTTGACAAACATTCAGTGTGTCATAAATAGCTGATTTCAATTTTATAGCTTTGTTATATGTGCAACTTCCAGGGATTTTCATGTGTAGAGGGGTCATATAACTTAACATTTAACTTGGCTAGGATATGCAAAGTTGGAGAACACAAAATTTGAATTTATTTAGTAATAAAATTGCTGTCTGAAGTGTGTATGTTTCTAGCCAAAGAGACCAAGTCTTTCAACACAAGCTGGTGACCAGCTTAAAATCAATCTCAGAACTAGGAAAAATTTGATTGAATTGTAAAAAGAAATAGGTACCTTTAGAGTAGGATAGAAATGGAAATTTTGTCAACAATTGGTGGATGTTCCCCCAGATCCAATGATAAGATTTACTCCCTGAAGCTTGTAGAGCAAGGCCAGTGGCATAGAAGAACTGGGAATAACTTCTGAAAAAAATAAGCTGAGCGATATCTGTCTTATAATATCTGTTATTAAAGGCTAAATACTGCTTGTGCAAGACAGCATTTGGGATATAGCAGAACCCTAACTAGGGATGTGGACAGACAGTTATCAAGTCTACTTTATTATTTGTAGTTGGTCAAAGATAACGAGTGTGACAAGGATCACGATGGTAATATTTAATTAACAAAATGGGTCCCTCCATCTGTGTGTGCAGGCTGTGGCTAGCAAGAGCTTCCTCACGGGCAGCCATGTCTGCCTGTCCCTTCTGTGTGGTGGAAGGTATTTTGCTCATGTTCAAGGGTTGTCTGGCTTGTTGACCCCCCACCGCCTGCCTGTGGCTACCTGTGGGAAGCCCTGAGGGGTGCCATCTCTGTGCCCTCTCATTTCCTTTCTTCTTTCTTTTCTGCAGCCTCTTAATGCCATCCACCACAGAGTCAAAAAAAAAGATGTCTAGGAGTACATGATCATAAAAGTAATACTGCTGTCATATGGGAAAGGAGATAGGATTTGCTACTGCAAATGAAATAGGGGAATCTGTCATCCCAGTGTGTTTGAGAAAAAAAAGCTTCATAAGCCTGCACCTGAGGAGAAAGTTGCTCAAACTCAAGACAAAATGATTTATAGCTGGAAACTTCACATTGTTTTATGTGAATTTTTCACACAAAGAAATCAACCTTTTTGGAAGGGATTCATACATAAGACAATTCTCCAAAGAGTGGATGCTTTGCCATTACTCCCTTCTCACAATAATCACAAGATCTGCAGCCTACCTGGAAAGCAGAGCTTTCCACAGAGACACAATCTGAAGTTGATGGGGGTGGCTCTCAAGATTGGCCACTCTTCTGCCATGATCTTTCCCAGGGAAGCTAAAGACAATCTCAGAATAAAACAACAAAATTCTAATCTGCAGACAAGCATGGGACACTTTGACTTACTCTTGCCACAGATAATATGCACTTACTTCTGCTTGGATTCTGGATACAAAAAATGAATTTTGAATTGCAGGACTTTAATGCACTTCTTGGATATTAGTACATGCTTTTACCAGACCCTGTTTTTGTATTGTGGCAAAATTTAGACATACATCAACCCTCCTGCCATGCACCGTATTTTCCATCAAAACAAAGCATGTGTTTCTGGGCTCTAAGGTGCCACAGTATGCTCTGTGACAGATCTCTGACCTGGACACAGTGACGGGACCAGGATCAACGGGAAATGTCAAGGACTACATCTGGTCTGTATACTACTACAAAATCTGCAAAAGAAAGGTTTCACTGATCTGGCTGTATTTCCCATTGCATGCAAGCAATAAGTGAACTGTTGGTCATTATATATGGCTCGGAGTTCATATACGATGAGAAGACCAAGAAATGCTCTGATTCTTCATATTAGTATCAGAGCAGGATTTGTGATCTTCAGATGGCATGGGACTCATGAGAAGCAGTTCTGAGAATACAGGGGCTGAGGGTTTAAACATAAGTTAAAGTCTATCAAACATAATGTACCCATATAACTACTAGTCAGAATCTGATACGTGGAAATTCATAGCCTGCTGCAAATTTATCTTGGTGAAAATCTGTAATTAAAACATAAATATAATCCAAATGACAAGTAATGTCACACAACTTAGTACAGAGCCTAAGACTAGCTATCAAAGTTAAACAGAATTGCATTATGAAGTTTGAAAATGCTACCTCTATTTCTAAGAAAACTGTATTTTTCTTATTGTTTGTGTGACTTTTCTTGTGAGCAAATTCAGTTCTGATTATGAGAGACAGTGTTCACAAATCTGTGACAGTTTGATCTGTGTGTGAATGGGAGCACCTTTCAGAATCAAACCCTTTCCTGCAGACACCTCTGTATGAATCTGAATCTATATCTACCCAAATTTCATACTTTGCTTTATAGTCAAGACATTTTTTCATATCCAAAGAAACAGACTGACCAAATGGAAGTTACAATGGTGCTAATGGTCTAAGACTAGACGAAGTGATCTAAGGGAGTAGCTTTCTGCTTTTGCAATGCACGAGAATAGCTGGATCTGTCCCATCAACATATGCTGTAATTAAACATTTCTACTGTATGATATCATCAGATTAAATGATAGTTCTTCATTATGCCTCACTGAAGGTAGCTACTTTATTAATGAACGTCATATTTATTCAATATTCAGGTCTTACATTATAGCAATGACTACTACCATTTTTCTCATATGCTCAAAAGAAAGGGGACTCCCTTTGATGACATTAACACATGCAAACAAATAGGTAAACCTCCACATGCCACACCTATATGAACATGTTACTCTCTCTAATTTTATCCCTACCTTACTTCAGAGGGAAACAGCACAGAAAGGAAGACTTTGTGTACATTTATGTAGTAAAATATTGATAAAGGCTAACCAAAATGTGATGATCTTTTATCCATTTAACTCATAATGCAATCACAGAGTTCTGATGCTACGGGTGAGAAAAAGGATATACAACTAAAAATGTTTAGTGCAAAAAAAGATTAAGAGAAATAAAAGCTGAAATGCAGAATTTTGCTTATAGTGCTCAAATAACCTTTAAACGATTAACTCTACCAGTAAGGCACTGATGAAAATCCAGGCACTTTCAGGTGTACAAGGTTTGTTACCATTAATATTTGAGTGGGAAAGAGAAACACGGCTGAAAAAAAATAAAATCGGTCCTTATTTTAGCAATTAAAAATGATAACCAAATACAATTTTCTCTCATTTAGAATATATAATGGTAGCTCCAGGAACTACCACTCTCTTGCAATTTACTCTGTCTCAAGCTTATTTTATGAATGACAATAGGATAGTCAGCTCATTGAGTCTCATAAGTAACTGAAAATCCTTCTTACTGGGGAAAGGGTTCTCAAAGGCTTTTACGAGCTGAAAACATACTTAGTATGTACCAGCAATTTCCAAATGTATATGTGCGGAAAGAATCCAGGGAGACAGTAACTGAATTTACTATCATCTGCTTGCAAATACATTTTCTAGTTTATATCCATTGTCCTCTAACATGAAAATTCTGTACTTAAGCCATATAATCCTGCTTAGCTTTTTTGGAGCATTATCACTTAACAGAAGGAAATACTAATAGAAATTCAATCTATATAGCACAGGCACCAGGTCGTTCTTCTGTGCACTAAAGCACAATGTCAAAGCTGAATAAGTACCGCATTAAAGAAGATTTGGAGTTCCATGATTCAGACAATATCAATGTTTAAATAAAAGCACCAGTAGTAAAAAACAATCTTTTATGAAATCATTTGGTCAGATTTTTCCTCTTTTCTAGATACATCGGTTTGAACGATATATACAATGTGACCTACAGAAGAAGCATCCTTATTTTAAAGGAATGGCCACAGTTCTGGAAGATAGGACTTTTATTAATCATAGCTCTGCTCCATCACAAAATGAAATCTCCAACCCCTTCCTTACTTTTCTCATGGAATCAGCTGCAATGGCACTTAATTACCTCCAGAGTTAGCTGAACTTTAATGTTGCTATACGTGTTAGAATAAAAGAGTAGGTAATTGCTAGGTATAGTCAAATGTGATTAATCAATTCAAACAGAATCTATTAAAGACAAATAACAGCTAACTGTGGAGTTTGTACCTCTGTGTCTTCCAAGAAAAACATAGCCCCCACAGCTTTAATTTATGGAAATTGCATTCAATTTATACTGCCTATATTCCTCTCACAACTAATTTGTCCCAATTAATTTTAAAAAATTATTTCCTTACTTTGCAATAAAATGTTTCCATAATATGATTTCTGAATGCCCATTGCTCCTCATCTTACACAGATTGTTGTAGATGAGGAGTAATTACACTGAAATCAGTCAAATTAACTACACCTAGGAAACTCAAAGTCTGTCTATGAAAGCTTCGTTATATTTCCTGGTTTTGTGCATGATTTTCTCTTAGAAGACTATTTTGACCTATAGTATACCTATTAACATGAATGCCAGCAATAATAATTGGAAGATATTAGATAAAAAGACTCATAGGTCCAAATGCTTTTAGCATTAATTATTGCCTGACTACAATATGATCAACAGGGTTAGGTAAATTCTCATTGCAATATGGACTGCTGAAAAATTACATTAATAGAAATAATAGTCAAAGATACCATTCATATTCTTAAAAAATCACTTCCTAAAAATCTTGTACCTTTGGTTTCCAGCTGACCAACAAACTTACAGTAAATTTAGAAAAGTGATTACAGACATCCAAGGACCAATCTGAACTAAGATGAAAACTCTGACAGAAAAAAGTAGGGCGACAGAGAAAATTGCTGACGGCTCTAGCATTTGCTTCAGAGAAGAAACTTGCAGCATTTTAAGGCATCCAGCACTTCAGGCTGTAATCTTCTCCCTTCCCTTCTCGACCTCCCTTGTGATTAATCTGAGATGTAACAGTTTGGGGACCTGAAATACTAAAGTGTGCTTTACCGGTTTAGCTTTTCAATATTTTATATTTTGATTGCCTGTCAGTCACCTCATCACTTTCTCCATACATAAAGTGCAGCTGTCAACAAGAAAAGGGGAAGAACAGATAGCAAATCATAAAGAAAGCATGGAAAGGTCAAAACCCAGCCAAACCTTATTTTAATTGGATTATATACCTGGAAAGGCAGAAATGAGTTGATGTGAGGTGAACCATGAAAAAGAGAAAATTAAATGAGGCGAGATGAGGACAGGGTGATCTAAAACAGTGTTAACATTCTCTCCAGCACAATGAGGTGAGAGGTGGGCAGAGCAAAAGCTGCGTGGTGAACATGGTGAGCCAAACAGAAACACCAGGTGTGAAGACAGCAGATAGCACACTGCTGGTCATACTGACAAGGAGATTAAATTGAAAGGAATAAAACCAGGTCTGTGCCTTAAGTTGGTGATGGAACAGGGTGTAATTCAGAATATAATAAAGGGAGCTGGGGAACATGACTTGAGTTGTCAGATAAGCGCAGATATTAAATTCCATCTTTCTAGCAGTTATGAGCTACTCTAATAACGTATATTTTCTAATTAAAAATATTTACCAGTGAAAACCTCTGCACCAGTATCTCCAGGAATCTGTCTAACTTCAGCATATAAAAATGTCAGCCTTTCCAGTTGTCCCTGAAGACTTTTCTTATTTTTTCACTCTTTTTTTTTTTTTTCCCTCTGCACTATCTTTTTGTGTTGGGAAGAAGTAAGGAACCTTTGCAAGTATGAATTCACTTACTAATGGTAAAGATCAACTCAAGTAGTATTCAGAAGTATTGCTGTCATCTTCAGACAGTTTTGTCTGAGATATCTAACAATAAGCTGTACTTCATAATGAGATAATAAACCATCTGCCAAATACAGCTCAATGGGAAACAGATGCATTCCTGCAAAAACTGAAGAATGGAAGCCTTCTGCGACTTTGTTGTGAAATGAGCCCAGAGAACTATGTACATATAGCCAGTGGGCTAACTGCCAAGTCATTCATTTGGCATGTAAGATTCATAGTTCAAATTTCTGAATCAGGTCCTGTGTATGTCACTGCAGACTTCGGACTCCACATAAGCAGTACAAGTTCCTTCTCCCCATGCTCACCTTTAGCACTTCCCCCAGAGTCCAGCAATCTGCAGACTAGTGGGTTTCAGAATTAACTAAATTTGCTTCATTATATTTTACAGCTCACGGATTTTTCTTCCATGAATTTACTTCATTATTTTTTTGAACCAATTTTGCTTTAGGCTTCCAAAACAACCTTAGGCAACAAGTTTAATTACAAACTCTTTTTGTAAAAATACTGGGGTTTGTTTTAAATTTGGTTCCTGATCATTTCATTGAATATACTCTGGTATGTCAATAGAAATAGTTAATAATCATGAATATCAGTGATTTTTTTCAGTCAAACTCAATATATCTGTATATCATAGGAACAGTACTTCTAGTTACAGATGGGAAGTAGGTCACTGGATAATTAAATTTATAATTTGAAAACGCAAGACCGTGGAGGAAAGATAACAAAAAGGCACAACTCCTGTGATGTAAAAAAACTGTAATGTAAAAAGCCACAGTCCAAACACCTGAAGGTCTCTAAGTTGCTGAAACATATGGCAGGTAATTTTCTCATGTCTAGCATTACCAGCATTGGTAAAATCACAGTAATGCCGTACACACAAAACTGCTGCATTCCCTTGTGGCAGAATCCAAAATTGTGGTTCTTCTTGACTTGCTATAATACAATAAAGCCAATATTCTATTTTGACAAAAAAAGCACAACATATTGTCAAAGCTGTGAAATTCAAGGATCTACCAATCCTAAAAATGTAGTACAGCACCGAGTCAGCTACACAAAACTCAGCTCTAATGGTGCTGATGACAAAAACTGCTTAATTTACCTAATTTCAGTATCCCTACAATGCCCATAGCTAGTTAGGTCCAGGATTTGGATTAGGGCTCCTGTTACATGCTGGACATTTTGTCAGGTTTGTAATACCTTGCTCAAAAATTTTAACTGCTGTGTGCAATGTATGCATATTTACAAATGCCCTTGCAAATACAAGTGCAAATACCGTATTAAAAACCTCTCGAGGCAACAAGCCTTTCCAACTCCTTTTTAAAATGTGTTTCAGCCTTTCAGTATAGTAGGACAGGTATGGTGACTGGGCTGATTTTAAGATTGGTTTGAGCCTAAGTTGAATATTCTACATATATATCTTTTATTCTTAGAACAGGAGGCTATTGTACACTTCTCTGTTTTCATTTGCCACTGAGTATTTCCCACCTGGCAAATATGGAAAAGATTCTTATTGGTATACAACAGCTTGGAAACAAGCCACACCTAAAGCAAAACTATTCATAGTTGTTTACTTGGTTCGCAGATACACATAAGGAAGCTATTAACTATGGTTCAGTGGTATTAATAAAGTTATCCTTTTTATTTAAGTAAGAAAAATACCTACTTTTATACATATAATTGATTCAGGTTGCTATTGTGAATCTGGAATAAATGACTAGTCTTTAAGATTAACTTAAATCTACATGAATGTTATGAGTATTTCACATGCTAACTGTGCATACAGTTCTTTGAGACAACTACTTTCCTTTTCAGAGAAAATCAGGACTTACAAACATAGAATAATGTTGACAATATTAATATAGATTTCAACACCATCCAACAAGAATTAATTTTGGAGGAAGAATTTTGGCTCTGAGATACCAACTCTGACTCTAACTAAAGTTTGACTTTAATCACTCCGATACAAGAAGCAAGAGGGAACATGCTGATCTATATGTAGGGTCAATCCATTTAGATTGTGTAGCATTTTTCATGATGCAAACCTCTTTAGATAAAAATATATCAATAGCTATTGAAAAGTCACTGAAATATCACATTCTCCGTGTATTTGTGAGCACGTGTGTGCATTTTTGTGTGTCTCAGTGCAGGCCAACAGCAAACATCTATCTTATAATTTTAACTCCAAAGGGCTAAATTAATCTCTGGCATCATAACTATATTGCAGATCCTGGCATTATATCAACAATATAGCCCATTATTTATATTTATATTTTTTCCAAACACCTCATTGAGTTAATAGAGGACTATAAAGCAAAAATGGAAATATTTTTCCAATTAGTTTAACATGAATGTCAAAGAAAAAAAATAAACAATCTAACAATTAAATTAGACTGCTGATTTTACACTTTCAAAACTGACAGAACAAGTTCTGTTCCTATTTTTGTATCAGAGAAGTGCCCATTTTTAATTTAACTAACTTCACCAGAAATAATACTTTTTGAGTTGATAAAAACAAAAAAAAATCTGAAAAATTTAAAAAGAAATTTACAGATAGGTGGCAGTACCTTTCAAAAAGGAGGAGTTGCCTCAGTCACTAAAGCATTGCCATGGTGATAATACAATATGCTAGTATTTCTGGCAGCACATGCAAGAAAACCAGATAGCTTGTGCAAGGTCATTGCAAATACAAGATGCGTCAACCTGGTGGAGTTCCTACAGCAACATAAATGTTTTTATGAGCAGCAGGTGAATTCCTGCAAAAGACTCTAAAGCTATTAACAGCTCGGTAAGGAGTACATAATAATAGGTTGTTAAATCAGCCTCCCTGACAAACACATCAAGAAAGGGCACTTTGAAACTATTAATACTAATACATTAATATAGAAAGAAAAAAAAGAGAAAATTTTTACATTATGTTTCTTTAAATCAACAACATAAACATTTATGATTTTATTAGGGTACAGAACTAGTAAAGCTATGTAGGAGGTACTGAATAACATACCCTTTCTATGAATTCAAGTTGGCTAATGAAATCACGCATTTAAATGAAAAGCTCCTCTAATGTGTATTTTTCATTCCAACAACCAACACCCAACTCCCACAGCTTTTATTTCATACATGGTAAAATGATTATACTAATATTAAACATGGCAATAGTACATTTTATTCCATGAAATTTGAATGGCTCTCCTTAAAAAAGCTTCCTCTTTCCCTTCGGATTTTCCTCCCTTCTCACAGAATGACTTCACCCAGAATGACATCACTACTTAATAAAAAAGAGATTGCCTATATTATGCAGTCAGTGGCTTTGCCTCCATTTCAGTGTGAAAATAATTATAAAAGTGGAAAAGGAATAACAATCTGTTCTTCTGCATGGTTAGTGTGCAGTTGTAATCCAGTCTCAGGTGAAGAGAAGAAAAAAAAGGAACTTTCTCTGTTTTTCCCCCCAAAAGGAATACATGTCTTTTCCCTGTATCTCCCCAAACATCTTCCAAATGTATCAAGGATTGCAGGAAAAAAATGCAAGTGAAATGATACCTCATGTTGTAACATTCCTTCATTTAGAAAAAGATGTAACCTCACTTATGACTCGAAGTACACATCTTGATTTAATCTGTGAATCCATCTTTATGGTTGTGAAAGAACAATTTATGAACAGTAAATTGTTTGTGTATTACGAGAACACTGTCCTAGTTTCAGTTTTTAAAATAGTTTGGCCTCATAGACAAAGCCTTTGGGGAACTTTTAAGCTAGTTCTTACTTAAGATCTAAAGGAAACATTTTTACAGGTTTTAGGGAAATGGAGACCTGGAAATTGTATTTAACTTATAAATAAGGAAATTATTTTTGCTTAGGTAGCCATGCTTTGGCAGGTACACTACTCATACTTAGATAATTGCTCATGAAACCCACCATACTTTTGGAAAAACACGTCAAACTTTCAACTGCAATGTTTGACTCCTGACTGTATGTTAAGGTACCTGAGGGAACTATAACTTCATACACGACTAAAACCTACTGCACCTAAAACAAAAGGTGAACACACTGAAACTAGTTAATAATAACAGCAATGACAACAACAATAATAAAATATTTCAAAAGTACATTCTCTGTTTTGTTAATTCAGGATTAAACATGTTAAACATAGAATCATAGAACTGTCTAGGATGGAAGGGACCTTCCTTTTGCACAATTGACATATTCTCTCTGAAGAGACAATGTTTATTTTTCACAATATATTCATCAATATCATCTAAAGTTTTTCGAGGCTGAGCTGAAACTTACTGCACTATAAAACAGCTGCGTCTGATTTTTGACCCTACCTAATCACATGCTTAAGACTAACAGCTAATTCCTGCTGTTAACATTATTATTCTTGCTGTGTCCACAAATTATTTTTAAAACTATTTTTTCTGAAGCTCAAATGCTGCAAGGTGAGAAAAATTTTTAATAATTACTCTTATTAGGAATCAACCTCTGATGCCAAATCGGTGGATCTAGCTTTCTTAGAGGTGTGAAACTAGCTGTGTGGTGCTAAATTTGTTGTCTTGTAATAGTTTGCATTCCTCCTATGTCTAGGTGTTTGAAAGAATTTGAAGACGACTTATTCATAATGTTTAATGTACTTTTACTATATTTATGCAGCTCTTCTAGAAGTTACTGGAATAAGCATTGCACATGCAATTTTCCTTGGAGACAATGATATTGACCACAGACATGAACACAAGATCAGCAGAGGCTGAACTATGTTTTCTTTTAAATCAAGTCCACTAGGCTTGCTTAAACAGCATTATATTTCTTGTTGAGATTTTTTGGTTCAGCAGGAATGACAATAGTAATAGCTCTGTAGGCTACTTCATTATTAAATACAAAAGTTTAGAAGCTTTCTCTAAATAATTGACGACAACGATTAGGACACTAGCCAAACCGGGCACCTAATGGAGAAGGCCTAGCTCAGCAATGCTTTAATAAACCCTTTGCTGCATGTAATTGATATTTAGAGACCAGATTTCTTTTTCTCCTAATAGTAATTATATCAGTGTCATTAATAATGGCTGCTGCAAGGTCCTTAAGTTCTTTCCTGCAGGCAAAAATTATATCTGGTCAGAGAGTCTCATAATTATTCACTCTCGTTTCCAACAATTCTGAGAACTATTTTTTTCTCTTTTTAGAATCTAAGGCTTTTACAGTTCTTCCCTTGGGAACCTAGGTTAATAACAGCAGAATAGGAAAACTGAGAAGATTGTTTAACATCACTTACTATGCTAAAATAAGCTAGGAGATTTCATTTCAATGATTATCTCCCAAAGCACATTTGTAGTGATTATTTTTTAAAAACATTTACCAGACATGGTTCATTTCCCAGGAGCTTTGAACAGCTGAGAATGCCAGAGGCTCTTCCTTGGAGCCCTGACACCTTGCCACAACATGCTGATCTGTTCCTGCAGCTATGGTCAAATACTAAGGTCTGATTAATACTACTATCCAAAAACTCTTATACATCCAAATTACTCAGTGGTCTTGTTTTTTTGAGTACGTGCTGACAATGTAATGAAAATGTATTATGGCATGAGCCCTACATTTCTTCCTTCTTGTCACATCAGAAGCATTTTAGTTTCTGCAGCCTATTTCTACTTATGCCTCAAATAACTTGAAAAAAAGCACTACAGGAGCAAAGTGTTTTATTTAAGAGAGTATGATTAGCATTTGGCTAAAATTTCCCAGCTGATCATCCAATGCTAACAGTGTAGTGCTTGCTAGTTTATGCTGAGTATACTCACTGACTGGCCAGGCACCTGAAATGCTCATACGCTCATCTCTATTTTTATAAGCCCTTCCCTATTCCCCTTGTCAGGGATGTTGACTTTAAAATTTAGTCAGGAAGCTTTCAAGGTTATCAAGCGTGCTATGGTAGGTATAGCAACAAAAAAAGAAGTTGAGGGTCAATGAAGCTCACACATGGCATGCAGACCTCACAGAAAGGCATAGGGCTATAGAAAAGAAATCACTAATTTTACTCCACCTTTCCAAAAAGTCACCCAGAAATTCAGAGGATTGTCTGATCTACATGTTGTGGCTTCTTATAAGAAACATCTGTATCTTGTCTAATGAGAACGTGTGAGGCTCCTGTTCATTTAAGTTAGATTCCAGCCAATACCCAAGTAGGGTCAGATACTGCCTGAGCAGAACTGAACTGCTATGAAAAGATCATAATAAAATATCTCTGTAATGGGGGAAGACACAGAGGAACATCTGTTATCCTAAACCAGGATAAGTCACACCTTACACTGGCAGTTCACATGGGAAAAATAAGCTGAATTGAAATGACTTGGGCACGTGCACGAAAGTGGGGTTGATGCATTCCCAGGGCTCCCAGGATTGTGCTATTCCTGTGCTAGTCTTCAGTGTGGTACTCAGCATATCACAAGATTAACTGTTCCTCAAAAAGTGTGGAAAAAAACGGCAAGGATATCAATACCTTTGTACATGCACAGAGTACCACATCTTTTTGCCATCAAACTTCAGAATACGTAATCTATTGTACATATACTCTTTATAGCTTTGTAATAATAATATAGTGCGCATATCTCTAGACAGATAGATAGGTTTGCTTTGCTTTAAAATAAGGAGTACTACTGTAGGCAAACAACTCTGAAAGACAAAATTACTTTCTTGTTTACAATTTTCCACATTAATTTTTGTAAAAAAGAATTCTGTCATTCAAAATATTTCTCGCTGATAGTCTTAAATATTCACATTATTCCTATCAAGTCATTTACCTCAAGGTCTCTTATGTATTTTACTAGTCAAATTCAGGATGCCTCATTTTAATTCACATTAGTGAATATTCAAAGAAATAGTGGCGTTTGTTTTAATATTAGATTTTAAGGAGCATAATTTCCTGTATATGTTAAGTAAATGCAGCTAAATACTGATAGAAAAATTAACAAGGTCATACTACTTTCTAATTCTTTAAATCTGGCACTTTCCTCTATCTCTTTTTTTCATCGGATCTTCATCTCTTTTTAAAATCTCATTGGAAAACTAATTTCCCCCTTGCCTCTATGGCTTGGTTATTTTCTCTCTTTTATTTATTAATTCAACTCTAAATAATACAGGAATGGAGGAAAAGTCATATCTGACATCCTACATATCCTGTCCACTCACTGTCATATGGAGGTGGGTTAAAATTTTTATGTGAAAACTGCCTGTGAGTATGCCAACAAAGTATTTTGTCAAAGGGATTTGGCTTTAGTTTAAATTTCATCAAAAGACAAGAAAGCGAAGAAACATCAGCCAGCCCCTCCATCCTGCTCCACAAGGTATTCTCTTTTTAGAGATGTCGTTGCAATGACTTGGGATATTGCTTGGGTACATCCTATTAGAATCTCTTCTCTATAGACTGGCTTTCTCAGCTAATTATGTGTTATCTTGTGTGTAACAGAAAATATAATCCAGCTGGTGTATTTGGGCCATGTGGGAGAACTTAAACTTAATACAGTTGCTGATATGTATACAGCTTTGTATGCTTAATACAGCTCTCGGGGAACATTAATTTTTGATGATTAACTTTAAGGGTTTGGGTGGAAAAGAGGAGGAATAAGCATTTTCCAGTTCAACTGCACAACCTGAAGTGCAGCTGGTATGGATTATATCCACTGTGTGCTGTGTTTCCTTTCCTACAAGGGAATTCCTACAGAGGGACTCAGCTTCATTAGAAGGCCGTAACAAGGCCATATCTTATCCCACTCCTCCATCTGACTAGAACACGCGACCTCTTTGACAAGAAGTAAATAGATTATGATGCCCTGGGATCTTTCAAAAAGTAAAAGCTTTGGTCAGTGTCTGAGCAATAGTTTTAAAGTATAAGAGAAAAGTTTATTATTATAAGCAAGGAAACTGATATTATATTGATAGCTGGAGTTTTATTTTTAAAGGGAAAGACAATACTGCCTATGAGAGATTTTTTTCTTTTAAAAGTACTGGGCTGTTTGTCAAAGATATTAAAGGATTATAAAATAGAATGGGTAGATAACAGACTGCAGAATGGGGCAGACATCCTGTACCAACAGAGATAATTTGCAAATATTTAGAATCTATGAAGACTACAAAGAAGTCTATGAAGAAATGCTTTTCAGAATGAATCTTAGATCTCTGAGGTCAAACATTTAATGGATTTTTTGTGTGTTGCTGTAAAGACTCACTTATCATCTACGGTGACAAATGTTGCTAACTGTACAGTTTTCAGAATGATTCATAATCTAGCAGAAATAAGATATTGCAACTATCAGGCCCCAAAATACAGTATTATTTCAGGATCATTATATTATCTCTCTGGTTATATCACATAACTATTCAAGCAATGGAAAACTTTTTCCCTTTACTGTGACAAAACCTCATAGCATCTTGGATTGAATGCCTATGAATTTTTGTTCAGGTCAAGTCAGCTTTCTAATCATGTCCTAAGTCAGCTTATGTTCACTGCATTTTTGGCTGAAAAGCTGCAGAACAAAGTTTCCTCTTGTCAGCCAGCCACATAAATATGTACCAACATATTCCTAAATAAGAAAGAAAAAATCAATACAATTCATATAGAATTGACTCTCAAAAAGTGTTGTTATTTTCTCAAGATCCTTATGAGTTATAAAAGGTGAAAACAGAAAATGGTTCTTTTTTGGTAGAAATGGATAGTGCTTTAAACTCTATATAAAAAAGGGCTGTGAAGCCTGTATATCTAGTCTTGCTGTGCAATAAGCAAGTCTAAGCAATATGTAGACCTCTAAGGAGAGCTATTTGCCATTGCACTCAGCATTGACACATGCTGGCAGATAACCTGTTGATGAAAATTTTTTATAAATCTAAGTTTTAACATCCATAACTTAACATCCATATGAATGGTTTTGAATATTTGAAAGTCATAATGTAGTTACTATGGTAATGGATCAAAACCTGAATGACTTCCATTAGTGTAGGAAAGTAAGGTTTCCTTGCTTTGGCTACCAAATATCTGTCTTCTCCCTCTAGCTGTGCTGTTTAAATTGTTTGGATTTTTTTCCTAGTTTACCCTTTTTTTCTGCATCATTAAAGGTGCACAATCTCAATAGAGAAGTGCAGCCATAGAAGAAAATTTACAGAGCCTAACATCCCTAAATCTTTCTTTCATCACTTGGCTTGTATTTGTGTTCTTTTTGGTCTTCTCACATATCCATTAGTTCCATTGTGACTTTCAGATGGGGACAGAGAAATAGAGAGAACTGACATAGCAGGTGACTATTTAAGATACAGACACCAAAAAAATCCTGCCTATGTCTCTAGGAATGAAGG
>JAOXJM010000001.1:97520441-97532307 GCA_026413425.1 Tringa solitaria | reverse complement strand
TCTAGGAATGAAGGCACTGATTAGCACTAAGTTTTATACTGCAAGTGCAAGGCCCTGTAGCCAACTGGAAATGACATAATGCATTTTGTGATTTGGGAGAAGCAGTCTTCAAATTATGCTTTCACAATGTGTGCTATGCGTGCACCTTGTACATTTACTTGTAGTGCATGTTGCTGCTCACTTTTGTGTGAAATCACATAATTTTGACAGAATGCTAGAAATTCGACATGAATGCCATGCATTTTCTCCCTCGTAATCTTTTGTAACCCTCTAAGCAAGGCTGGTGCACTCTCATTTAAGCAGAGATTATTGCTAAATACTGTTGCAGAATTAAACCACGTTGATATTCACCTTAACTCTATTGTTTCAGTTTTACAGTCCATAAATCAAAATATGTTCAAGCATATGATCCATTTATCCATATTCGTAAATGTAGTTATTATTAGACAGGTATATCTACTGCCTGCATGATGCTGTACTTGATTTTGATGCGAAACAAGACAGTCATTAACAAGTCAGAAGTAAAACAACAAAAAATCAGTACAAAATAAAACATCTACTTATATAGCATTGTATATGGGATCAAGTGAAAGGTTAAAAGTATTTTTTTTTAATATTAAAAATACAAAACATATTGCTCTTTAGGATCTGAGTTTGGGTGGTGCTATAAGCGAGACCTACTTTCTCATAGTACTTGATCTCGTAGTCCAGAATGGCTCCATGGGGAAAGTCCGGCTCTTGCCAGGAGAGGGCAATGCTGTTTTGGGAAGCCCAGTCCTTCCTTACCATACCTATCAAGGAGGGTGCTGAAAGGGAAAAGGATAACTAAGGGTTAAAGACGAAGCACAGGGTTTATCCTTTCAACCTACTGTCTTAGGATACCAACCCAAGGTAACTTTGAGTGACCTCCAGGCAGAAGAGCATGACAGATGGCAATTCTCAGGGAAACGATATAACCTGAAATTAATGTCTCAAGTACATTCCACTATCTCCTTTGTTAAAGTGCAGACCAGCTTCTAAAAAAAAGATTATATACAAAAAACATAGAAAGAAGTGCCTGTGCCGGTCCCCATGACCGGCTGCGCACAACCAGGTTGTACTGCTGGCTCCAAGGACATCACGTCCAGAGCAGAACCATGTTTCAGAGACAGTAAATTCTACATTCAGGACAATATGCATTAAATGTCATAATTAAAATGTGTAAAATGGACATTCAGTTTATTCTTTGGAGTAACGTAAAGTGACACAACTCAAAACACATGCATTGAATCCTGTTCCTGCTAGCTGGGATGGCCACAGCAAGGGCATTTTAGCCTGTCAATGAGGTACCTGTGTGCACAGAAGACCCAGCTCATTAGAGGCAGCCAGTGGCAGGGACTGGCTTATGGGCAAACTGTAGGGGCAAATCTACCTGCTGTAATTGATACTGCAGGTCTGCAGCAGCTCAGTCAGTAAGAATCACTTCCAGCAGCTTTTGGAAAGGGCCCACAGTGAGTGGATACACCCAAGAGCTAAATTATCTCACTATGGGCTAACTGATTTTAAGAAACAGGTTTTCAGCCCTTTTGGAAAAGAAGATGCAGTTATCTATGCAATAATTTCAAATGGTGCAAAACTTGCATTCTAAAAAGGATCTTTGCTTGTTTTATTAATCTGGTCAAGCATGTCAAAGGAGGTCTAACATTCTATAGACACTAATGCTTTTTTAATAGTATTGATGCACAGCTGTCCCAAATGTTACAATAAAACCAGTCACATCCTGAAGACAACTGAGTAAGCTGAACAAACCAGCTACCATAAAAAAAAATTCTTCCAGTTGTTCACAGCTTTCACTATCAGTCATTCCACTAACAAATATCAGTTTATTACACACTCTCCCCCATTCTCTGTTATGAATCTTAATCTCTTCTAAGCTTCTAAGGAGCTGTCTCTTAAAAATAACACATTTTTATGACTTCTGTTTTTATCTTTTGAATGAAACAGTGTCCCTAGGAAAATGAAATAAGTATCTGTTTCTAGTCACAAAATTTCATGCCTTAGTTTTCTTTCCTGTAAATATTTCAGGAAGTTTAAGAAATGAAAACAATAAATAAATTATAGAATTCAAACAAATGGTAAAGAAAACAAACCCGGTTGTTTTCCTTTGAAAAAAGGGAAACTCTACACACAGACATGCACATAACAATCTCTTTCTCTGTGACAGGGCATTTATCCAAGACAGAAAATAAACTTCCATCCACTCTCAATCCTCTCTGTGGATAACTATTCTGTGGTATAATAGACCAGTCCTCTCTGAAGTGAAAAAAACCCCAACCCAACATGTAACACTGAATGACAAGAAACTACCAAAAGTATTAAGTAGATAAAACAGAGCTTGCACAAAAAACTGTCCTACACCTGTATGTTATGCCATTTTAACCACAGCTCTAATGCAAGGGAATGAGAGGAAAAAAGAATTCCTGCCACACTGAATAAAGGATTAACGTATTTTTCAGGTAGTCCTTAAACAGCATAAGTAACAGAATAGAACAAATACAAATAAATAAATAAAAAGTATTCATAGGTTCTGGGCCAAAATGTCATCCCTGAGTGCGTTTAACTACTCCCTCAGTTAAAATGATAGTTTTACTCTTAAAATTGCAGGTGAGGCTGAGCTCTCATAGTATTTCTCTAGGGTAAAATCAGCTATTCCAAGCAGAGAACAAAGATAGGTCTGTTTAAAGGAAAACAGGAGCCAGCAAACATGGATCTGTATTTGCTGAACACTCATCGAGGGCCTATGAGGGCAATTGCTCATATACATTTGTTTACTATTTGCTGGTTTGAGTCACTCACTGGTATTGAGATGTGATCTGCAGGCACTTTTGAGGCAGCAATAGCAACCTTTCAGATACACCTGATGTACCCTGTGTGCCGGCTCACAGGTAAAGGACATCAGCTGGGCCACCTTCCCTAGCACATCACGGCTTCTTCTCGCTGCATTTGGGGGTTCACTGATCAGACAACCAAATCCTTGCAAAACAATCAAGCTTGATTAAAGAAAACAACAGGTTAAACTGTGGATATAATTATATTCTTGGCCTTTCTAGGCTTTTAAAACACAGATCACTGATACTACAGTTCTTCAAATTATGACCTAACATTTAAAAGCTTTTCTTATGTACGACATGTAGTGCATTTTGTTTTGGGTTCTGATTTCCAAATCTATACAGCAATTTGTGTTTTCAGCTGAGCTCAGCATTCTGACTCTTCCATTTGATAATAATGGAATTACTTCCATTTGAGTAAGCCCATGTCAACACAACAGAAGATCCCCTCAAAAGTTCAGTATAAGAAATAGCCCACGTCCTCTTCCTGGGAGACAACTCAGTAGCAGATTTATGAAAGATAATTACTTCAACAACAAAGTGTGTTTTTTAACAAAAAGCCACAGAAAAGCCACCATTAACCATTTCTTATCTGTTCAGAAAGATCATAGAATCATAGAGTGGTTTCAGTTGGAAGAGACCTTAAAGATCATGTTCCAGCCCCCCTGCCATGGACAGGGACAGCTTCCACTAGACCAGATGATCCTACATTTCTCATACAGAAGTTATCTATTCACATCTCAGAGGAAATAATGACTTTTAGGAAAAGTATTCCAGTCAAAAACTTATTGTACCAAGATACAGACAAATCAAATCAAGTAATTAAAAGCCACAGCTTGCTCGGTTTCTGTTTCTTTAGTTGTGAAGGGCTACTAAAAGCAATACTTTCTACAGAGAAATTTCAGCTTCTTGTAACGGTTGCTCACTGGAGCAAAAGTTACTCAGACCCTAAAGATCCTATCCATTTACTATTAACTCTCTTTTTAACTGGAAAATTGTAAAATAGGTAAATCCTATTTGCCCATTTATAAAGACTGCTCTAATGTTCCTTTGATGAATCAATGGGAAGTTCTTTTAATTAGTTGCTTCAAATCCAGTAGCTGCAGGAGAGCTCTAATTTGGTTACCCAATGAAACCATTTGAAAAAAAAATATGCTTAGAAGCACAGCATGGCTTTTTATCACTTTAATGGCAGCATTTTCTTGCCATCGGTACTAAGCTGAAGGATAGTTTCTGGCTCTTGAGCTCAGTGCTGATCTCTGTTTTGTAGTGAGGATTCTTTGCACCATCTGCTCTCTATGTTTTCCTCTACACTGTTATAAATTTCTTGAATTGTGATGAGTCATCTACAATGCTGTGAGCTCCTCATTTAATTTAGTCTGATAAGTTTCTTTGTCTTTTCAAATTTGTATTGAATAATGAAAGCTCATTCCTCAACTCAGAGTGAGGTTATTTTATTCTAAATCTCTTTGGCTTCTCTTTTTCAGAAACCCTTTTCTCATATGATACTCAAACGGCAGAAAATGTGTATTTTAAATTATGATTGTATTCCCGTGTCATTTGTCTAGAGACTTGCTCTTCTTCTGAAGTTGACTTCCATTATCTGTAACTGCCTGATTTCAAAATAGGTGACCTGTAGAATATCTGAAGCTTTTTTCCTTTAGTCCATTCTCTAATTTTCCAATTTCTTGTTTCACACTGTTTAAAGTAGGCAAAGAATTTCCAGCTTTTCTCCCCTGTTCTCCATGGTTGAACAACTTTAACATGGTGCTAATCCACTCTGAAGAGGCTTCAGACTCAAGGGGAGCTGATGACAAAAGCTCACCTGATGTCTGTCTGTACATGGAGTACTTTACCACTCTGATATCTCATTTCGAATCTGATTTCTTTGGTGAAGAGAAACCATGAAAGCTCAATGTCATTTTACTAGCTGGCCCTATTGGGTATGTCCAATCACTTTCTTGTTAAAAAAATCTACCATCCAACAAACAAGAACAGCTGCATCACTGTTGTTTTCTTCCCTCTGTGCCTTCTGCATTGTGTCTGTTTTGGCCAAGGCCAGCAGATAAAAATTTGGGAGGGAGGGAGGGGAAGGGTGATCTGAACTGTACACATGTTGAGGACTGCAAGTTTACTCCTTTGGACGCCATCATCATGAGAAGGCTGTGCGTCTCAATGTGTAAAATACTGCCATTTGGGATAACGTGGTCTAATTTAGTTAGATGTATCTATACCTCTACCGATACCAATAACAATCTGAATGGCATAATTACATATTATTCGTTCCTTGAGACCTCTGCCTGCTTCATTCCTGCATTCAGGCACAGGAAAGGCCATACTCACCAAAATGTAGGGCTTTACCAGATGTTTTCTGAGTATGGGTTTCCCAGCAGAGGAGGGAATCCAGACGCCTCCCTGCCTCTTCTTTCTCTCCTACCTCAGCCACTTCCCAACTGAAGTTGGGGGAAAATACTGACTAAGCCCCACTCAGTAAGCTTGCTTTTCTTTGAAAACTCATTAATTGATCCCTTCTAGTTTCATACAATATAGTTAGAGCAGAAGACCTGCTTTAACATATGCAGGGAGCCTGCATTCACTTGTTGGGGAACAATTTCTCTCATTAAGGGAAAGACAGTTGAGGGTGGAAATTCTCACAATGCTATGAGAATTAATTTAAGTTGACTTGGGTTTCATGTCTGTGTTGGTCAGAAGACAAAAGACTGTTAATTAAGAGAATAGGGCTTTTTCAAGCTTATATCACAGGATAATAGCATTAATTAAATCATACCATAAACTATACTTAACACTATGAAACCTATGTTTATCTAATCAACCAAAACACATTCAACAAAGATTTTAGGAAATTAATGAAACAGAATATGGTTTAAGTATATTTAATTTCAAATATTTTCTCCTTTTGCTTAACTGTAATACTAGAAACTTCTTTTGTAAACTACTGATAATATTAGATTGAAAGGAAAATGTGGTCTAGATTTTTTCTCTTTACAAATACAGCTATAGTTTAAAAAAACCCACCACTTTTTTTGTAAAACCACATATATGTGGTATTTATAATTGTTAATTATAGCAATGTACCGAGGTCCAATATTCAAATGTTTTTCTGAACAGTAAAAAAAAAAACCTTCACACTTTTTTCTATACCAGAAAATGCTATTATATTTTATTATATTTATACAGAATTTCTCCAGCCTAGGTTCTGTAACTGCCTTAGAAATCCTATACTAATGGACACTGAGTATGATTTTATATTATACATAGCAATAAATGAAGTCTGAGATTTTAATTCATGATCCCACACTTGGAAAAAAAAGTTATTTCAGGGCACAGTAAGAAAAATATTGATTTTAGTTCTGATTCTAGAAAGTCTGTAAGAAAGGTAATAAGCAATAAAAAGATGTTTTCTTCTGGGAGAATTTTTACTCCAGTAACAGAACTGGAAGCAATGAAAGAACATTTCCTGATCAATGATAATGCCTCCAGTATTATTAGCATTTGAGCTATTTACCTAGGATGGATTTACCAGAGAAGCTAAGAGGCCAAAATCCTTCAGCCTGCTTTACTAACGGCATGTGTGACATGTATTATCAGTCAACTGACAAGGATGCAATTATGCTGCCTACCATCTACAGCGGTCTTCATTTCTGCAATATAATTATTCGTCCTCCAGTACAGATGCATTTCAACCCTTTTTTCTTTTATGTTTGCTTGCTAATCTTCCTGTTACAATCTTTGCAGGAGAAGGGAAGAGAGACAAACAGAGGAATGTGGTATGGGTTCAGGAGACCTATGTTGATATTCTTTTCTGGTTGCGCTTTAGAGATTTTCTTTAATTTTTTGACTGGGATACCCTAAAGCATGATGTGAATGTCAGTATGTTCCATTATTTTCAGTACCTTTCATGTTAGAAGTGTGTGTGTGTGTTTCTACAGGAAAGTCTAAAAATTAAGCACAAGTTTACATGGAAAAAAAATAATGGAGATATGAACATAAATTAAACTTCTATAAAAAAACCCCATTCATAACCCATCTCTCTGTATATTACAGATGTCCATATAGTGGAAGCATCTTTGGGTTTATGCTGAATTCAATAGAAATTCTTTTTCTTACCATACAAGCCTGCTTCCAATTATTATAGTGACTTGATAAGATACTTGATTCTTCACATAATAGAATCTCTTATCTTCTTAATCACCTCAGTGGTAATTCACAGTTATAATGCTTGGAGGGGATACTATTACTGGCTCTAACCTTGGAATTCAAAGTTGAGCATGAAGTTTTCCTGACAAGGCATTAAAGCTAGCAAATTAACAAGTCTGGGGTGAAAAATAATGTTTTTGCTTTATTTTCTTACATTAGTCCCCTAAAGGTTTGCATTCAAAAGACTGCATAACAGTATACTTCTTTTGAAGCACTTCATTTACTGAAAAATAGGCCTCCAGCTAGCCATAATTATCATCTCTTCCTCCATTTTAAATTCTTTCCCCTTGCAGATTTCCTTTGCTTGCTCAGAAATGGTGGAGGGAAGCCAAGGGAACATAATGCCATTACAAAGAAATGGATTCTGCTACAGTGTTGTGGGCTAAAGGTCATGATAGATGCAACCCTTAGATTTCCTCCAGGCTAAATGTAGATTCAGCATAATTTTATTCCTACTCTGTTCCATAACACAATTCTTTCTTCCTTGCTGCTTAATCTCTTTCTCATCTATTGTTGCTCCTATGTATGAAGATAGTAATTATTCACTCGTATGATTTTGCTACACTACAGATTTTCTTTCATTTATGAGATGTGCTGTCATTCATTATTTTGCAAGCTTGAGACAGAAGCACTCCTGGATCTATACTTCTAACAGGACCTGCTCAGTTCCTGATTCTTCAAAATGAATTATAGTACAAGATACTTAAAAGCAATTGTATAAAATAAAGCCTTATCAGCTGTCAGTAAGCCTGTGTGGATGTTCTGTTATCTGTGATGAGGTGTATGGGAAAACCCTCAGAGTTCAAAAGTATTGTGAGGTATCTGGCATAATTTATAATACAGTGAACAATTTAAAATATTTTAATAACATGCTACTTTAAATAACAGTAGCTAAAAAATATTACACAAGTGTTTTACATATATGTATGTTTTAAGGAGTTATTTTATATGCTCTCTCTTTCTGAAGCAAGTGGAAAAAAATCAGTTCAAACAAGCTTAGTGGAAGGGTGTGATTCTAGGAATCACAGATAAACAAAAAAAATCTGCAAAACTGAAAAGGATTGCCTATAATATAAATGGAAATGATGTCAAATCAATGCCCTCTGACAACCAAAGGGATTTGCATCAGAACAAGCAGATTCTTGGCTCCCTTCAATTGCCTTTTGTTGCTGGAGCAGCCTGAGACAAGAAGTGGCTTAAAGACCTAATAGGTCACTGGGATTCCTGAGAGATCAGATCTGCCTAAATCAGAGCTTCTCTGTCCTTGTCTGGCAGAAGACAACACTTATGGTCGGGTGGCACTGGCATGTCAGCACACATCAGGTAGCAACAACATACGTGCCTGAATAGCACAGCAAGAACATGCTAACTGGGGAAAACAAGCCCTCCGTTTCATTTGCTTCCTCCAGGCATTTTGTTTGGGATCAAGTAACAGACTATTTGATGTTAGAGAGAAGGGTGCAAGAGGCCCCCCAGGCAAATCACTTCCCTTCCTATCACCTCTTATGATGATTATAAACACCATCGCTGCAGCTACAGCAGAAATAACAGAATACTATATTCTGTATCCTTAATGAGCAGATTTGCTGCTTTCACAAGCTCAAATATTATGTGTTGTGCTATTCACTGTTACTCCTTAGACATTATGGCAATTCGCTGCTTGTTGGCCAGTAGCACATACTATTTGAAACTGGTGTGCATGCTCTCCTGGGGAACTTCCTGACATGAGGGATTCCTCTTAGGAAATGAAGGCAGAGTACTTTATAGGTTTTTCGCTTTTAGGAAACGTGTGCTAAAAGAGAAGAAGTTGGGAGAAATTGGTTTATCAGTAGATTCAGATTGCTACTATAATGTTGTTAATCAGTGTAAAAAAAGAAGTGTTCCAGCCAATGTGCTATGTAAATTATAAATATCACGCCAGCACTACTAGGTGGCACAACCTGTGTTGACACATTTCTCCAGAGAACTTTGTTTTCAACCTCCAAGTGTAACCCGGGAATTGCTATAAATTTATTGGAATACAAGTTGAGGTTAAGAAGTCGTCATTTATTGCAGCAAGGTGTCATTATCGAAACAGAGCTGTAAGTAAGTCTCATTCAGCAGCAACCCCTCCAGGGTCAACTGGAACCAAATTGCACTGCAGAAATTCCTGCTGCTAAATTGATCTCAGAAGTTTGAAAATGAAATAAGCAGGTTAAAAAGCACTAGGAAATCTGCAGTCTTTTCACTCCATTAATTGCTACTCATCCAGCAATGTAACAAAGATAAACCTAAAATGTGCACTCATTTCAGCAAATCTTTCCTGCTTTTGTTTATATGAAAATATGAGACTACATCAGATTGTAGGTCATTCTCTGTCAAACAGTACTTTACAGGTCTGGAAGAGGGTTTTTTTTTTAGCAAGAAAATAATGAATATTTCATGTGAACATCTTCTGTGAACCTTCTGTAAAAGCTGTGTTTGTTGGCATGTGCAGAGAATGTCAGAGCTACTGCACTTCAACATTTTGAGTGAATATATGTAACTGGAGATCCATCTGATACTGACTTAAAATGTACATATCCAAACAATTTCCCTACAAATGTTGATTTTGACAATGCATTTTATAAATCATAGTGATGCTAAATAAATATGCCTTCATAAATTAATTCTCCCAGTGAGGTTACGAACAAACTATATGATTTATGATATATCATATATATGCTAAAAATATTCCGAAAGTGTGCTCTCATCTGTTCATTACAAATTATCATTAGATAACAATAAACACTATGGTTTGGTCTCTCTCTCTTTTACACAGGGTCAAGTACCTTTTAAAGCTTTAGTATGTAGACCTATGCACAGAATAGCACACCCTTTTAAAGTCTGGCGTGCAGACAATAAGAAATGCTTCTAGAAGGCAAATAAGTCACTGGTTTGTATTTGATGTCCATGAATCACTGAAAAGCACTGTTGATGTCAAATGTACGTTAGGTGTTCAATTTCTAGTCAAGTAGGGTGGAATTCATTTTACTTGACTCAAATAATTTAAAAACTGGGGTTTACTTTTTGGAAAGTTGTCTTGATCCCCCCTGTAGTTAAAGGGTGACAGGCAACTCCAAAGGGCAATTTGTCATACATGTCATAGACACCATCTTAAGGTGGCACAGATTGCAGACTGGAGCAGCCTGTTTAGATCCTGAACTTTGAGATGGCTGCCAGTAGATCAAATGTATCCTATCCCCAAATTTCAGCCATAGTGTTCAGTAAATGCATCACTACTATTAACACAGAAGCTTAGTACAAAATCAGCCATGGATCTTCTTTAAAGGTGACTGCTAGTGAAACACAAGACTAATTTTAGAAGTGTCAACATCCTAAATAATCGTATAAACTTTTTCACCCCTAACTTGAGTTTCGTCTGGGGTCTGAGGTTCAGAAGAGGCAGTGGCTCTTTCTGCACTACTGTATTCATATATTCTGAAAACCTCACCCAAATATTAAATGCTTTTGAAAAATAAATGCCTCTTTTTTGTGTTTTTCTCTTTCAAGAAGATTGAGTCTCTTTTATTCACAAAGACAAAACTCCCCAGAGTTAAAGAACCATTGGGACCTAAAGAGTTTTCATCTTTTTTACTTGTATAAAAATTAAAACACCAAGAAAACAGAGCAGTCTAGAAATTAGATCAGACAATGGGCAGTAATAGATGTTTCAAAGGAAGGTATGTTGAATCCTGGCCAATTATGGAATGGCCATTCAAAAGGGAACAGTTCAACTTCAACTATTAGTTACTTGTTAGCTCATGTCCTGAAGCTTGTGGTTTTATACATATTACACATATCCATGCTTATGTACTGATAGACAATCCTCTGACAGAGATCCAGGTGAGGAAGACACCTGAGCATTCACACTTCCAGATCAGTGCACAACTTCACTAAAGGAGCCTGTCTGTTACTTCCAAGAAATTAATTATCTGCCTTCTTAACAAGAGCCTCTGAATACTCAGAGCTCTTGCCTTTGTGCCCCTTTGGTATATTTGTTCTTTTTCTTGGCACTGTCTGAACCACTTTTTGTGTTCTTCAATGTTCTCTGTGTTGAACTCTGCCCTTACAGCTTTTTTCCAAGTCTATTCTTCATCTTCTATCTCTATGCCAAACCAGTGCAAGAAAGGTGTGAAAGAAAAGAAAAAAAAATGGAATGGGAATGGGAAGGGAAGGGAATCACAATCTCTTCTTGTCCAAGGGACAAAGTCTAGGTGACCTGCTGACACATGCAGAGTTTGCACTGGTCATTTTCTAGAGAAGACCCCAAAAATTCTGTGGCCTCCAAAAAGCTAGGAAGTTGACAGACATTCAGGCAAGAAACACAGAAAACATGTCTTATTAACTAACATGCTACTGAACACTGCTGGGAGCTGGAAGAGTATAATTTGATACTTTCCCTACTTTCTTCCATCAACGTCCCTTGTTGCTTATTTTCAGAGAGAAAATAATGGACAAGATTAACTTTTTGAAATTCAGATGTATGATTAGAGAGCCTTCTGTTTAACTCATTCCCAAGCAGACAGGCAAGTTTGTTACACTCGGCTTTCCTCTGAAATAAGCTTTTATCTATCCCTAAATAGTCTCCTGCACCGCAGAAATTCTACAGAGAGAAAACTCCCAGCTATGCAGCTTAGGTAGATGCTTGTAAGAAATAATGGCTCATATTCACACAGTATCTTAGTGGTGTAGAGCTGAGTGCTTCATAGAATAATAGAATCATAGAATCATATGGGGTTGGAAGGGACCTCTGGAGATCA
>JAOXJM010000001.1:97509780-97520341 GCA_026413425.1 Tringa solitaria | reverse complement strand
AAGTTTGTGCCCATTTCCTCTTGTCCTGTCACTGGGCACCACTGAGAAAAGACCAACCCCTTCCTCCTGACTCCCTCCTTTTAAGTATATATAAGCATCGATCAGATCCCCCCCTTCTCTTCTCTGGACTAAAAAAGTGCCTGATCCTCAAAATGAGATTTAGAGTTAAATTATGCTACATCTCCAAGGTTCCTAATGTTGTCAACAAAGAGGCAATCCAAAGCATGCACAAAAGCAGAACTCAAGAATTCAGACAAGTTTCAGTTTGACAGCTGATTTAGGTATACATGGGTGTTAAGCCCCGCCAGGTTTAGACATTGGTATTGCACTATTGCTGACAAGCAATATTGTTCCATTGGAATAACTCAAAAAATAATGCTCTCATGAGCAAAATATTGTTCAGCCTCTTTTACTATTCTCATTAAGTAAATTTTCCAATTTCAAATCCTCAAGTTTTTAAAATAATTATCTTTGCCCAATATCACACTTTGTTTTGAGATTCAGTTGTGAGTTTGATTTTAAGGTTTGAGAAATTAATGTATTTACACAGGATATTTAAAGATTTTTTGGCAAGCAAACAAACAAAATCAAACAGTACAATCCTGTAATTCAGATCCATGTCTCAGTAATTGGCAATGATCTTTGTCTCTGTCACATTCATTTTACAATATTCTAAACAGGTTATTTTTGCAAATTCACTCTGTACTCAAATATATGGTGAAACCTCTGCAAAGTGACAACTGAAACATAGCAACTACTAAGGGAATATTTGATATAGGAAAAAAAGTAATCCTCCACACACGTAGGAATTCCTTAAAGGACATGTAGAGGATACTATCTTAGTATGGCTATGAAGAGTCCTGACAAATTCAGATGTGTGCACTCCAGATCTACTAGTTCTTTATATACACTGTTCAGAAAATAAGGGTTAGTAAAATGTGATCAAAAAGGAAGTTTAAAAATATCAACAAAATAAATCATACAGAGTAACTTTATAATAGTTTTCAAAAATATTATTCTGCTTGCACAGAATAGTTTTGTGCCAATAACCTGATGGACAAGAGAAATGAAACCAAATGGGCCATTTATGTATTGCAGTTTTTCATCCTAAAATACACTTGTTATCATTTTGAGGAACCCACATCAATGGCAATAATTTGCTGAGCCATCATGTTAACTTTGCCATGAATCAGAATTTTCTATGCTTCATTAATGATCGTGATCACAAAGTATTTGTGGTGTTGACTTAACTACTCATGATATGGGTGGTCAGATATATTGTGATTGGGTTTGTAACTGCACATTTTATGCATATTGATCTTCCCCTGAAATGTCCTTCCAAAAATTACTACTTTGACTAAATGCATAAAATCTTGATGAAGAAAGGCTGTTTTGATAATTAATTCATTGGCTCTGCCTGGCATGGGAGGATTTGGCTGCCCTGAGAAGGAACTCCTCTAACTTTAACAGCTTTGAGTTTACTTAATTCTCACTTGCTGGTCAGTTCGAATTGTATTTACACCAGGGTATTCAGATCATCTACTCTCAGTTACTTTAGGCATCCAATTCAATGGGAACATCTAAAATTAGGAACATCAGAACCCTGTATAAATAGTGCAGGCACGTATAACCCCCAGATGGAGACACAGAGCACAATGCTTAGGTGTCTAAAGGCACTGAACACCCTGCACCTTCTTTGGTGCTCCACCAAATAACTCAAGCTAAAAAACATACCCTCAGGGGCTGTATGGGATTTTGTCTTTTAGTGCTGCTTGTCCAGAGACCCAGAGACAGATGACTTTCCCTTCCTCCAAAAAAAATACTGCACCATTACCTTTTCAAACAGTGAAAGAAGACCTTAGAGAACACAACAAAATTCTACAAGAGAAATTTAGCAATTACATTTCTTCTAAAGATTATAAAATGGTGCACCTTAAAAGTGTCATGACCTCAGCCTTCTGGTCCATAGTCTGCATCTCTTCTCAGTGGCTAGACTGGAAAGACAGACCTGAGACACAAGGTGCCTCCTGGTTTTTTTTTTCTGTTTTTTTTTTTTTTTTCCAGAGATCAGAAAGAGTTAGACAAATGTTGCTCTTTCCCACCTAGGACCTGCTAATTGCTTAGTGCTTTCTCAAATATATCATGCATCTCTCCTAATGCACCTATTCAGCTGAAAGCATCTTGTGTACTGTATGGTCTTAATTTGCCCCTCAAGCACGGAGGTCAGGGGAGCTGCACAACAGAATACTGAAAAGAATATAGCTATGATGTGTGCAACTGTATATTTAAAACATCTATCTCTATATTAGTCTCTCTCTATATTCGCATAAATTTTATCTTTAAGTTACGTCTTACACAATCATATATATACACCAATAACTGCACTGACATAAAAGCTAATGAATTTTGCTTAAAAATATATACAAATACAGAAAAGCCTATAAAACACTGAGTTCTCTTTCCTCAACTGGTAGAAACTTCTCACCTTTAACCCACACTCACAAAACGACCTTACTGCTTTTTTTTTTTTTTATTAAAACGGCAATCACACTAACCCTACTGTATTCTGTAAACTTTGACATTACCATGCAATATCTTTAAAACAACGCATTAAACATTTCATAATGAAATCTTTTGCATCGGAACCTCCCATCAAGTATAATCCTGTTACAACATCTACATATCAATTTCAAAGATGTTGCTTGCTTCCTTTTAAATTAAGTAGAAACACAAGCATGGTGCTGCAGATTCCAAGATAACAATAATCACTATTGCATAATGATTTTGTAAGTACACAATCCTGCATACAAAAGTAATACAAAATAGCTGATAGGAGATGTTTATTACCATTCTCAAGTAATTGGAACTAGCAAGAAAGAAAATAGTTGATATATTTCAATGTTTAAACAGTTTGATAAAGTAATTAAGAAAATTTTATATGTTTAAGAATGATTTGTAGACACTTTATGGTTCAGAATAATAATTTGTAAAGACAATTGTTATGATAAATACAGATTGAAATATTCAGTTAACATAATTCTATTTCAAGTGTCATATATACATTGTTCTCAGTGTCTGAAACATTTCATATTTTACATAATCATTTCATAAGTTTAAAGAGTTTTTATATGTATGTTGTTGTATTAAGGTAATAAGTAAATGCAATGTTTTTTCTCTATGAATAACACGTATTTACATATAAAGCAGCATTATGGAAAACAAACCTCAGTAGAAGCCAGATTGATATGTTTTCCACTTTCTGCTTCAAAAAAAAAAAGCAAGCAGATGCACCTGTCTAGTTTCAGAATATGAGAACATGAAATCTGAATTATTCTTAGAATAAAAAATTAAATTAGGTCTCCTTTTACTTTTAATATTATTTTTTATGAATGGACTCCAAAACTATAACGCTGCATAAACATAGTTCTTGCTTGGTATTTGTTTTATGGAGAACTTTGTTTTATGAAGTAAGAGAAAAAATCTCAGGGAAAGTGTACTTTAAGCTTTTACTTAAGTGAGACGACAAAAGTGGAACTCATTCCTTGCGTTTGAAGATGTGTACTTCAATGTAAGAAGCTGACAGAAATCTAATAATCTTTGGAGACATGATCTCAAATGCACTGCTTGTGCATGCACACAGCAGTTTGATAAACTGCCCAGCCCTTCTGAGATCTGCACTGCAGGTTGCTGAGAGAAGTAGCACCTCTTTCATGAGTGGGAGGCCCCAAGCCGCGCACAGTAGGGCTGCCTCCCTGGAGAGTGGGGTGCAGCCCCAGAGGCATAAATCCTGCAGTTTCCTGTCCCTCCAGGGCAACCTGGCAAGCCTGGAGGGGTTTAGTTGCAGTTAACCTTCAGTGATGCTTTAATATCCCAGCCCTGGAGGATACATGAGGTTGGGTAACTCCATGAGTGACTCAGCCGCAACTCTAACCCTTGCTCACCACCTTGGCTCTAGGGCTCTACTCTTTGCTCCTTACAGGTGTGTGTGAGCCTGCTTGGTGTTCTGGTTAGTGGCTTCCCAGATACCTGGGATCTCCCAAGGATGAGTAATTATGGGATTTTTTAAGGGGAAGGCATGCTTCATGAACTACTGGAGTTCTTTGAAAGTGTCAACAAACATATGGTTAAGGGGGATGCATTTAATACACACTACATGGATTTCTTAAAGACCTCTGATGAAGTCCCTCACCAAAGCCTCTTAAAAGAAGGAAGATCTTTCCATGGATAGATAGATGGATAAAGTTAGAAATCAGTGGGCAGGAATAAATGCTGGTTTTGTTTACAGTGGAACAAGGTTACCAGGAACCTCCTGCTGTATGTTTACTTATATTGTGCTGTTTAAGATGCTCATGAATGATCTGGTGAGATGAGAAAGTTTGCTAAACCTATCAGGCTTGTAAAAAAGGAAGACTAACCGTGGAATACTACGGAAGGACTGATTGGATAATAAAATGGCAGATGAAATTCAGAAGAGAGTGATGGACCAGGGAAAAGAAACCCTAATTTCAGAAGGAAAACGAGCTCTGAGCTAACCATTCCCAGCCAAGAGCAAGATCTTGGAGTTATAATAAACGAAATGCCAGATCTGTACTTAACTGTAATAAAAAGATTAAATGAAATGTTAGGGATTACAAAGAAAGGAAAAGAGAACAAAACAGAACTTCATACTGCCACAGCACATTTTGAATATTGTGGGTAATTTTAGTCCCCTCATCTCCAACCTTATATATTAGAACAGGATAGGGTTCAGAAAACAGCTACCACAGTTAGTACATTGAAGTTGTGGAATGACTTGCACACAAGCAACTCCAGAAGAGATTTGGTCTTTCTAATCTGAAAAGGAGGAAGCAATGGAAGGTTAAATCTTGGATGATATGGAGAACATAAGGAGTGATCATTGTTTCTTGCAGCACAAACACTAGACAGCATCAAATGAAGTTGAAAGGAAGTGATTCTTAATAAAATGTGAAATTAAGCTGCAGAATTCCTTGCCAAGGGATGTTATAGATTCTTTTTAAGATGCATTTAATAATAAATTATTAAAATGCTACTGGGCAAAGAAGTCTCCAAAGTACAACTTCTCAGAAGGTAGGTGAGTACTCAGGAATGAGTCTTGTAAACTTTTTTTGTTCTCTTGTTCATCTCTAACCTTCAGTTTTTGGCTACTGCCAAAGAGGCCAGGTGGATCAACAGTGTGATCCAGTACCACTACTCTTCTGTACTATAATCAACATAAATAGAAAATGAATGTATGAGGAGAGCAGGGTTGCTGCCTGGCTTGGTTCTGTGCTCAGTAACCTGATGAAGAGTCTTATTCTGGTTTTTTTTTTTGGATTTGATCTTCCTGTCTGTGCAGTGGTGATAAGTCTGGTGTCTTCTCACTGAATCTACTGCACGTACATGGAGAATCTGCTTGCATCTTGCATATTGTAGTGGATCTGCACAATCTGTGGCACCACTGGTATACTTCAGATGCACTAGATTCATTCAACATGGAGTCCATTTGCACATATTCAGCAATTGTTATCATAAATTGGCAAAGTGCTAACCACGCATGAAGTCACAGGAGTCACATACACAAGTAAATATAAAATACAGCACTCTTTCACTTGATTCTAGGTATAATACACAAAGTAAATTTTCAGCTAATTTGGAGGCTGAGGTAGCATATGCTACCCCCATAGTCAGGCAGTTAGCAAACCACCACATATCCGCTCTTTGGACTTCCAGCTAGCTGATCAGAAGGTAATCTGCTCGGCAGGTCTTGATAATGGGTGCACACTTTTGGCTGGCTCCCTGGGGGATGTTTGTTTTGCTTCTCCACCCTGGGGCAGACTCATCGGTGAACAAACTGCTCTGGGATGGTCAGGAACAGAAGGAGTCCTCTCTGCACCATTTGCTATCCATGTTTTTGGATGGAGGATGAGTGAAGGCTGCAGGATGTGCATTGAGTGAGGGGAAATGCAGGAATGAAGAGACTTCAAGACATCAGTATTATTGCAGCAGCAATGAAGGAAAAGATCCTATGGAGGGAACCACTACAAGGAAATTTACAGAATGCCTACAGGGACTTAGTTGTACCGAAAAAGGAACAAGCTTAAATATTTGCCCATCTGTGTGAGTAGGTTACCCAAGAGACATCTGCATTGCCTGTGGATTTTTATAATCACACAAAGTAGGTGCTGAAATTAATACACCACTGGATTGATGTTTTTCATAAGTTTCAGAGTGGCTGAGACATTACTTTCTTTGAAGTATGAGCTATAATCCTTAACATGACTCTCTTGGTTAAAGAACTCAGCACTGTCTTAAGTATCATCATTACCAAAACAGCAGCCATTTAATTCAACAAAGATGGGAATGTTTTGAAAAACTAATGTACTTAATAACTTTTGCATAGCACATTGTCCTGGTTTGAGTGACACAGGACTAATTTATCTTCCAGTGCCTGGGAAAACTGCACTTTTAGAAGAACTCTAGCATCTGAATTTTTAATATTATTTACTTTATAACCAACTACGGTATGCGGGTTTCAAGGTCTCAGTGTTTCCAAGTTAGCCAGGTATGGGGATGAGGAGGAATGAGATCTGGGCACTTGACCCAAGCTGGCCAACAGGATTATTTGATACCACGAACTTCATATTCAATATAAATTAGAAACTTTGCTGAGGATTTATTTTAGTCTTCTTTGATGGCTGTGATTGAGAACTCTTGCTCTGGTTGCCAACTGCTGAGGCCTTCCCTTCCTTCTGAAGCTGCACATTTGTCATCCACTGCCAGGAGTGCACAACTTCCTGCTGATGGAATTGGCTGTGTATAATCCTTGTATATTTTATATTGGTATTGGGATCAGTATTGGTTCTTTAGTATAATTAATGTTAATTATTATATTATTTCTTTGCATTTCAACCCTTTATTTCCCTGATTCCCCTTCTCAGGTGGGGAAGGGTCATTGGGTGATAGAATAATTGTCCAAATGACAATAAATTGTTGTGGGTATCCCAAACCATAACACACATTTAGTCTGCATGTAAATCATAAAACTTTGAATGCTTACTGTCTATATCCTGCCGTACATAAAATAAGGAATAACTAGTCCCCTTCCACAGGTCAAAAAATAATAGGCACACTGGCTGCCAATCAAACTGAAAATATGTAGAGATTGAAGCTGCCTCATCTGTGTTCTGGCAGCAAAGTGGCTGAGGCATGTTACAACTGAATCAGAGTCATGAGCTAGAGTCCTGCCCTGTCTGTGCACTGAAAGCCACCTACAATCACTTTAGCTGCAGGTGGTTAAGCATCTGCAGGATGAGAGACAAGGGTGGCATGTCAGGCTGTCAGCAGCATGACTGACTGATGTGTCATTGCCTACAGCCATTTATATGCTGTACCCACACTAGTCCAACAGGTCACCTATGTAGGAACTGACTTTTTATCTAAACTGTCCAGAAAACAAGGCTCTACGGGGGTTGTTTTTAAGTCTACCTGGCATGTGAACTTAAAAATACATATAAGAGGCAGCTCCTGCCGGGCTTTACAATGCATTATATTTTTTATTGTCATGTCAACATGTGCATTTATTACAAACTGTTTTTAAAATGAACAGATGAGTCAGCAGGTAAAAAACCAAAACAAAACAACCCTCCTGCCCCCACATTTTCTATTATGATTACACTACTACAATGTAATGGAAGTTGAATAAAGACACAAAAGTTCTTTGGAAGTTTAAACTCACTTTTCTTATCCAGTAGTAAGAAACAACAGTAAGAAAATAGAGATATGCTAGCTGGCTTCAATCAACTTTTAACAACTTACTGAAAAGTTATTAGACAGGGAAAATGTAAGTTTGGAAGTTGGAAGTCCAGTGCATACTCATGAAAGTCTGTATGCATTATTTCAGAGGTGTGAAGCAACCATGGTGATATAAGAAAAAATCACAAGATGAAAAACAGACTTCTGAAAAAAAAATGTTAAAACTATACAGGCTTTTAGAGAGAACATTTTTGTAGTTCATTTTAAGAACGTATTTTCACTTCTGTTTGCAGCGCTCTAGTTCTTTTTTTTTTCAAGTTTTGCTTTCATTTTCATAAGACATTTTTTATTACAAGCATATCTATCCCTAACACTTGGGGAAACTCATATTAGTTACTCCTTGAAACTTTTTTTCCCCTGTGAATGAATACTGATTATTTTTTTTTTAAATGGGTATAGATCAGAGTTTACTAC
This sequence comes from Tringa solitaria, assembly GCA_026413425.1. Classification (NCBI taxonomy): domain Eukaryota; kingdom Metazoa; phylum Chordata; class Aves; order Charadriiformes; family Scolopacidae; genus Tringa; species Tringa solitaria. Next base: position 97,512,115 of record JAOXJM010000001.1, on the reverse strand, counting down.
TGTTACCTAACAACTGTACTAGACACTGCTTACTTAAAATAAGTGCATGTAAGAATCAGTGCTTATTTATCTCATCATGTCTGTCTACAATACAAAACTATATGGCTTATTCTTGTGAACAAACTGGTGAAGGCTACTGGTAGAATCAGCCAGGTAAGAAACCAAAGGAAAAAGAATCGATTTAACCACAAAGCACTAGTTATTTTTCTTTCCATGTGGCTTATTTTGACCCTTCGGAGGGTACTCTGAGTAAAAATGGCATGCTGTCAAAGTCGCCAGTAGTAGTGTACAGAAAATAATTCTGTCCTTAGTTTTCCTGTCTGGAAGCCATCCAAATCCTTTCCTATCTTATAACATCCCTGAAGACAAGGGTGTTTTCTCAGCGAGAGAAAATCTCAGCAGACAATAAAGTTTGTTTTTATTGTAATTATCCATTTAAGTCTTTAGATAAAAAGAACAAAAAGGTCCTATAATTCATCCCATAACCCTAAATGTTTTAATTTAGGAATGCCTATAGTTATTTGCTAAGAGTTGCTGTTCAAGTGACTCATGTCATAAGTTTCTTCCTTTATCAGATTTCCTACATGCACCATAGTTTCCTCCTCTGGTTGTAAAGGAGGCAACTAATTCTTGGGATATTAGGCAATTGTGACTGATGTCAGACACTGTCTGATGGAGACAGAAGAATAGGGTGACATAAGAAAATTACAACTCTGATGATAGCCAAACTTCAGTTTTCAAACTTGTGTTTCTCAAATGGAATGCAAAAACTTTCCAATAAAACCAGACTTTGTATAAGTAAAAATGAATGGTAATGATAATTTTAATGGAAAAACTTTAACCAGCCTGGCTATGTTTATGTCTATACGTTTTCTGCTTTGTCCCTTGTATACTTAGATGTTTAAATGTAAGAATGACAAAAAATTTGGATGCTAGTGAACACATAGGTTCATCTTGGAGCACACAGGCTTTTTTTGGACTATCCATTTGAGGCACAGGCAGAGTACATTTTCTAAAGAATTAAAATACCCTCTGATCACAATGATGTACTAAAATCCCACAGAATTTATATACCACAATGATCAGGGATGGCTGATTACAACTAGCTTACTGAATTCAAATTAATCCCAGAACTCCACATGTTGGCTTTGCCACAAGCATTGCAAATGAGACAACTGATGAGTGAGGGAAATTTTGAAAATCAGACTATACTAAGAATCTTATTCCTGAGACAGAGCAAATCTAGTCTTGCAAAATTTACAACATGGAAAAAGGAAGTTCTTAAGATGTGACAGAAAGAAAAACTGGGATTGTACATCTGAACTCTTAGTAAACAAGATCATAAAGATTAGACTGTTACCAGGCCTGAATCTCAGATTTAGCACATTTTGAAACAGTGAAGTATAGACAAGATAAATACTGGAGATGACACTGGCAGCCAATAAAAGTACTTCAAAGTGCTCAATTATGATCCATTATTTATGATTTAGCAAGAAAAGTGTGGGTAGGAGGAAAAGGTCCGTTTCTCAGATGCTTGAATCCAAGAGATGTGGAATGAAAGAACAGAAGGCAAAGGAATAAATGATTTCCTGAGTGAGGGCATAAACTGTGTTTGTCTCTCACTCCTAGCAGGCTATCCCAACGTTTGAAATATGTAACAACATCAATAAAATTGCCTGAAATGATCTGAGACCATTTGTATCCTAAATAATGTATAAGCAGTGCAGGTTACTGTTGGGATTATTTTGGCCTCAGTGTCCGAAACATTGCTGTAACCAGAATCAGCTGGATATTGGCTTCTCTACACAAAACTGTGAAACTGCATTTCACATGGAATGGCTTGGGTCCAGGATCCCTTCGTTATGGTCAAAGCTGCTTATATAGGAGCTGTAGAGCCTTACAACCAAAGGTATAACCTGTTACAAGTAAAGATTAAATGTAAATTACTACCAATTTTGAAAAACATGTATTTGGTAATATATCCTGGATTTCCAAATGTACTATACTCTCACAGCATCCAGATGGAGTTACAGCTGTGCAGCTTCTTTGCAGATCAGGTCACAGGCAACTAATTAGAATTGGGAGCAACAACAGTAGATGCTGCATATTTAGACTGACTACATAGAGTCAGTTTTCCTTAAAGCTACCTATAGATAGAAATGCACATGATCTTTAAATTAATCTTTCCAGGGAAGCTCACCCAATTATACTAGCACTTTTGTTACAAAAGTTGATAACTTATCCCAACAGCTAATATTCCAAAAGATGATTTGAAATAGATTCTTCTTTAGTACATGAATTTTTCATGTTCTCCTACCATAACGAAGAAAATTAT
>JAOXJM010000001.1:97489683-97499846 GCA_026413425.1 Tringa solitaria | reverse complement strand
CTTCAACACTTCCAGGGATGGGGCATCCACAGCTTCTCTGGGCAACCTGTTCCAACTTCAGCTATAAATTGCTCTCCTATACTGTCTCTTCCTTTCTACATAAAAGACACAGAAACATATAGAATTCCTGGAGTGAGCACTTTTCAAGTATGGAGCTCACTGTAACTTATAAGATTGTTCTCAGGTTTACATTTGACCTATTCAGAAATCTTAACTTCCCCATTTAAGCTCAATTACACAAAAATCTGAAAGCAAAACCAATTTAGAATTTCTGTTGGAGAGAACTATTCATTCCTTTTTTGCTTATAAATTAGTATCTTTTTGGATCCTCCTATCCCTGTAGTATAAGCATGTACCAGATGTTTGTGAAAAAAATCCTGTTAATCAGTCTAATTAAACCAATACATTTTATCGCATATTTTTGCATTTCATCAGTGTTCTGTAAAATCAAATTGAAAATGCTAATTACATGAGCCAAAACTCAAACGAAGGAAAAAAGCTCCTACAACTTTTAAAAATTTTATTATAAAAGTGCATCTTGCAGAGGCTTGATACTTCTATCTAAATTTAGAGTGCTTGTATAACCCTGCTTATTGTTAGCTTTGGGTTGTAGAAAAAAAAGACCACCATGTTCTGCCATCTGTATGCTTGTCAGCATCTCGTCAGAGGCTTCTGAGCTGCTGGTCAATCCCAGTCAGTCTGGACATGGAAACAGGGAATAATTTGGAATGGAAGGGACTTCAGAGGGCACCTTGACTCACACTTTGCTCAGAACAGGGCCTAATTATATCAGGTTTTCAGGGCTTTGTCCAGTCAAGTTTTGAATATTTGCAAAGATGTCTTCCAGGTAGGAAGTTTCCACAAGTATAAAGTAGTTCAGTAGAGTAGAAAGCTTTTATTGACATTGTATGTTGAGTGAACTATCTAGGATGACTGAATTAACTGCAGCATAAAGGAATACCGGCACAGGATGACAGCAGACACCTTCAAAGTATAGTTACAGCATGGTACCAGAAAACCTAGGGCTATACAAAACTCAACAATCATCAGTTACTGTCCTCAAAGGAAGGCAATTTTTGGAGCTCGGTAAAACAAGTTTTAGAGGCCTTAGGGAAAAAAAAGAAAAAGCATCTAACACACCTAAAATGATCACCCTACTGGGGCCAATTTCACTTAATGTCTTCATTAACAATGTAGACAATGGGATAGAGTAAGCTCTCAGCAAATTTGTGATCAATACCAAATCTGCTAGGAGTGATTGACACATTGGAGGGAAAGGGCTGCTAAACCCTGAGATGGCTTGTTGTCTGCAAGTACCAAATAGATGGTTTAGACGAAAAGAAGCTGGACTCTTCTCAGAGGTGCACAGTGGAGGGATGAGAAGTGATGGTTGCAGCACATTATATTTTGGTTAGATATAATGAAGTATTTTTTCAACATTTGGCGAAACCATATTGGAATTGATTGACCAGAGAGATTGTGGTATCTTCATCATTGGAGATATTCAAAACTCAAATGGACAAGACCCTCAGCAACCTGATCCCACTAGACTTGTTTTGATTTGGGATCACATGATCCATAGATGTCTCTTCTAACCTAAATTATTCTGTGATTCTGTTACTTTAAGAATCATGATAAAACTGCATAAGCTCATAATGTATCTGTCTTGTTATCACTAATATCCATATATTAAATTATGTTTAGGAGGTAAGATTGCAGACCAAAACATTCAAAATTCAGAAGAGTTCAGAATTATGGCTAGCCATTACCAAATTAAATGCTATGCATTTAAAGTCCTATACAATTCTTAATTACATGCATGAATCCATTATTCCACCACCGTAGTTACTGAATAGGATGAATCATATTCACTCGACGGGAAGTAATTCAATATTTCTTATCTTAAGCCAATATAGTCCCAGATCATATTTGCTGTGGCTCTAAAAAGGCGTGTTCCTATACTAGGGTTTTGTAAATGTAGTACCAAAATACTCTTTGTGAGGTGAACTGGTATTAATTTCTACATTTAATAGAAAAAAAGAATAAGGCTAGGATTTAAAACTGATGTTTCTCGAAATGTGTACATGCTGCCTTTGACACAGCAAAATCTACATTGTGATAGGCTATACTGCAAGTTTCCATTACATAATAAAGCAGAAAATAAAATCATAACTCATGAGTTATTAAACATCATAACTCCCAGCATGCTGGGAACTAAACCAGTAGTGCATATCACACATTCTTCCTAGATACTGAAAACACCAGTTCAAAACCAAAGCCTTAATTCATGCCTGACATATCTTAATCAAACGGTGGAATGACCTAGGAACCTCTAATATTGGGAATTATAGAATATGCTTCTTTCTCACACTGGCTTGTAAGCCTTAGCAACCACCTCCCTTGCTAAGACAGAAACACATACAGTATTTAGAAGCACAGATCTAAGAAGAGAAGCCCAAGCAGAAATTCAGCCATGACACAAATATTCTTCAGTGCTTTTGCTACTTTGGGTGAAGAGATGGAGCTTTGGGGCTAAAAAGCATGAAATGCTGACACACTGCATGCTGAGATGAGAGAGGAAGAGCAGGAAGAGAAAATCTAGACGAAGAGAAAATTAACAGAAGACTACAAGCAGAGCAAGCACACAGCAGTACACCTAGCTGAAAGGGTGCGGAGTAGGTGCGCTGGCTGATTTGAAAGAAAGAGGCTCAAAGGCAGCTGAAGATGGTAGTTTTTTATCAGTTCAAAACTACAGGATGAAAATGATAAAAAACACTGCTTCAATAACATATTAGAATAGGACCTAGATTAAGAAAGGACTTAAACAATTATTTTGTTTCAAGTATTAAACAAAGATTAAGACTGTATAATTCAAGATAGCAAATCACATTCTTCAGATAGTAAAGTCCCAAAGACAAAAGAAAATGGTTTGCAAGCCAAGGAGGACATGGCCCTATACGAATCTTACCTTTGCACAGCATTTCTTGTGCATTTAATTAAGAACACGTTTTGAATGAGAAGACCGTTTCAAGAAAATATTCTACAGAAATCAGAAATATCCCAAATCATACATTATGGAAGTAAAAACTTGGAATTTGCCCTGCTTTTTTAATTTTTTTTCCCCCATTTTCATTTTTCATTTTCAATTTGCTTCAGTCAGTGACATTCACACACTAACAGCTCAATGAAAAACTCATACAAACTGTTAGCAAATGCCACTGCACTGCCTGTAGAGAATAAAGGGCTTATTGATATGCCAGCTTCCAGCATAAAATGTCATGATTGCAGTATTGACTAACAGCATATCAAAATAAACATCTGAAAGTTGAGGTAATGCTTGGAGTTGCTGAAGACAATCTTCCTGAACCACCAGCTCTGCACTTAAAAGAACCCTACCCCCCCAAAAAAACCAAACCAAACACCCCATATCGACCTCCTGAAGCATTTTAAGATATAAACTAGAAATTCCACTTAAGTGATGGGGGTACAACATACAAATTCTATCTGTTTAGACTTGTGTCTAAGGCAATTTAGCTCTTGCCATTTTCTCATTATTTTTGCTCTGTATCTTCAGCAGCTATCATTCTATGGGCATGGTAGCAAAGAGGTATTTTGACTTTTACTTAATCAAAATTACTTGAGAAATTGTCTTGCAAATGGCATTAACAGTGAAGCAATACACAAAACAATAAATTGCATCTGCGACTGATTACTAAAACAGCACTGAAATGTTTATAAAAGTAAAGGCCATTCATCCTCAGCAAAATCCAACCAATTTACCTTATTTGAATTGTACGTGACACAGGAAAAAAATCAACAAGCCACATTATAATGACTGTCATATGTCTTCTCTCATAAGGGTTTGAAAGTACACCAATACTGTTGCCTTGTCAGGCTTCCCACTTGCATTAGGATTGGAGTTTGTCATGAATTAATTTGTCCAGCAGAATAAAAATCCTGAGCAGGAATAATGGGTTTGGCTAGATTGTCCCACAGTAATATTTTGACAGATCTTTAGCAAATGATGGATGTCTGAAATTCCTTTCTGCAGTTAATCTGGTCTCTTCATCCATTTTATTATTGAAGTAAAAGGAAATATGGATGGTATTGCAGTATTATTTATCACATTTTATTTCTTTAAGGCAATATCAAAGAATTGGTTGAATCTATGTTGCATACATATATGCAGCTATTTTCTATTCTCTATTTCTAGGTTAATGCATAGTGTTTGGAGGTTTTGTTTTTTTTTTTTTTTTTTTAAATTATTGAAGTCCTAAAATGCATCTATATAACAGAAACTAGTCAGACTCATCAGTTGTTAACTGTTTAAATACTTCAGTATACTTCCTAACGTATATTTTACTGGACTCTTAGAAAGAAACAGGACTTTTAAAATGCTAACTGCTACACTAAAAAGTTTCAGTTAAGCTCTAAGTTAAGCCTTAGTTGCTAGAGACGGGAAATGGAGCATAATGCAGGGTCAGATTTTAAACATGTTTCTTGAGGTTTGTGGCATCATTGTAAGTGAAATCTCACTTGCCTCATACCTCTGTGCCCTAGCTTTTCTATCTGTCTGAGACAGTTTGCAATACAAAAATACAGAAGTGAATGAAAACGAATCAGTGGACAACATGGGAACATATCAACCATGGCATTTGCTGTGTGTGCATTCTGTCAGGTGCTGGGCAGAAAAAAAAGAGTACAAAATCCTCTTTTTTGGAAATTGGATTCACAGTTTTAGAAATTGTCCCTGCCTGTTTTCATACTAAATAACTGAAGTCTTGATGTCTTGAAGTGTGGTGTACCGACTTTTTTTTCCTTAAGAACTCATGTTGTCCTCTAAATAAATAGCTTTTCATAAGTGCTGGGCCCTCACAGGTACCTGGATATTTACACAGGTTAAAAATGGGCAGATTTTCGTGCAGTCTGCAAAAACAGGAGCTCTCGTCAGCCCCAGTTCTGTCTCCTTCCTATAAAAAATATTATTTGAGGTCAAGTAAGATAAAATTGCTCAGCTGCTTGTGACAGACTTAAGCTGCAGCCCAGTAGTCTTCATCTTTTTCAAAGTAGACAATTTCTGTCTTCACATAGACTGATCCATAACCCACAGCACCTTTTAAAATAGCATGAATAACTTCATACAAACCAATAACATTAAATGGTATGAGACATGCCCTGGTATTGGTGCCATACAAATCTTTGTGGACTGTCCTGGCTTTTGTTTGTTGTGGCACTCTGTATTCCCACTCAAGTTAGCAGTAGATACACTTGTCAGTTTAATTGGTGAAGCACTGTTAGTGTGTCCTAATTTCCTAAGATAACTAGCTTTCTTTTATGGCAGATATCTTTTATGATGGGTATATGCACACTGAGTTGGGTCAAACAGTCAAGTGTGAATTAAATTACTTCCTTTTTTTTTGCTGACGTAAGTAGCTAACCCAGTTTTAAACTGAATAGAGGTATCAGCAGTTATTCAGTTACTATACTGAAGAAACATGAAACGCTAATTCATCTTTTTTTTTTTTTTAATGAGAGATGTATCACTGTTCTGCTGCCTAAAAGAAGATTCTCCAACAAAGTTACTGTCTCTTACTGTGAAAGGACAAGGCTTTTTTAGTTGTAATTTAATTTTAATTCAACTTGGGTACTTCCTTGCACATGGTTACAGGAAACAAACGTGATTAGGTATGTAGTAATAATTAGATAGGAAAGGTAGAATCTCAAACCAGAATAAATCCTATTAAAATTTGTGCTCCTTTGCACCCTTGAAGCAGACAGGTATCATAAAGTGATATCGCAAGGAGGCAAACTAAAAAAAAAAAATATTTTTTTTACTATTGTAAATATGTTTTTTTATGGTTTGGTACAGTTTGTACAGTTTTGGCTGTTCAAAAAACCTGAACAGATGCATTCTGGAGGAGCTTCCAAGCACCTTCAAACAATGGACCCAACATTTTTCCCTTGGATCTTGGGAAAGAGCCTCTGTTGAACAATTTCCTGACTTTAGCTGGGTCTGATGACAGGACTGACTTTGAATGCTCAAAGGGAACTGCAAACCAGCTCCTGCTACAGAGGGTGCAAATTACATGTAATAGTGAGAAAAGCAAATTCTGGCTATATAGCAATCTTCTGTCTTATGAAAACTAGTAAACTAACCTCACACCTGCCACATACTAGGAATTATTCCTGCAAGCTACAGATTTTGTCAGCAGGGAACTTAGGTGCCCAGAGAAACCTGCTGCATCCTTAGATGACTTGACTGCCTACATCTCCAAGGATGGAGTCTCCTCCTCTCTGGGCAATCTGTGCCAGCGCTTGGTCAGCTGATTTCATGACATTCAGATCGTACCTCCTGTGTTTCAGACTGTGCCCACCACCTCTTGTCTTGTCACTGGGCACCACTGAAAAGAGCCTGGCTCTCTCTTCTTTGCACCTCCCTTCAGGTATTTTAAATCTGCATTTCATTTTCATCCTACAGAACAGCCTATCTTAACTTAGCAAATGCAGATAATAATTTAAGCATCATTATACTGCATCCTGAGGAGAACAGACTACGAAATGAGAGCCAGAATGAGCTCTGATGACTCATTTGGCCCCCAAATGGGTGTTTTTAAGGACTCACATCTTAACACACAGAAGAAAAAAGTCCAAATGTCAGTACTATTAAACTTGAAAGAATTTTGCTTTCAAGAAATCTGTTTAATTAATATGAATAGAAAAGAAGCAGGGATATGGATTTTGAACTAAATTACTAATAAATTAGAAGTACAGGGTAACTGGAAAGTAAACACAGGGTGAGCACAAAATTTTACCTCCATTACACATTGCAGCCCAATTAACTCCATCAGTATCATCCATGTTTAACAGAACAAAACTGACTGGTGTGCATTTTTGCAGCAAGATGCCACTTTCTTTCTTTCCTCCCACCCAGAAAGTTGTGCTAGAAGGGAAAAGACAGAACTAATTGAATAACTGAATAGGATGCCTATGATGTATTCATTGAACATCTACAAACCATTCACAAGTGGGTTTCATTTATATTTTATTCTGAATAACTCAGTGATGCTGACCACAACACATATTTATTTCCTTGAATTGTTATGGAAATTAAATCTCAAGCAGTGTTGGATCACTAAATGACTATGCATACTGATACTGCACTTTGCTGGGTGAGTATTATTTAGTATGTCTTTTAAACAACTGATAGTGAGTATAGTTTAGTGTATCTTTTGCACAACTCGTGGTAAAGTAGAACAATTTTCTTCACTTGGAACATTGATAAGAAGCTACCTATCTAGGTCATCTTGCAAGAATTAAAGAATTAGATATTTAACTCCCTGTGTGGTCTTTATGTCAGAATTTTTTTCTTTGAATAATTAGAAAATGCAATAGATATTTCACAATAACGTGTGTCTAAAGATGGCTACTGTGGAATATTTTATTGTGCAATAGCTCTTCAGATAATTTCACAAGTAGACAAGCTATTACATGTTCTTCTCTTTAGGGGGAGAAGGACATGGCTCACTTTTCTCCCAAACCTTCCTGAGTGTCTCACAAGAGGAAATCTGAAGAATCTCCTAACTGGAGAACCTTCATAGCAAGAGATGGAATAATTGCCATGGAGCTCCCTGGACCCTTTGTTTTCACGAGCTTTGTAATCTGCTACTTTCAGGGTGATCATAGGCAAAGCTAAGGCAAAAGGATATTTTGAGAAGGCAAATGTTTACTCAGTTTTAAGAAAAAGGTGCCAGCTGTGTTGTGTTGGCCCTTTACTCCCTACCAGTTATGGGGCTTTTTTAATTATTATTTTTTATTTATAGTCAGGGTTGGGTCCAACCTCCAAGGCAGATGTTTATTTTGAATATTTATGTAACTTCCATCTTGTGAGGGCGGAGAGGAAGGGAGTTGCCTCATAAGCCTTACATGGAGTTGCTTTTTGTCCTGTCATTTTCTTTCCTTCCTGTGAACTGCTCATTTTTTCGCTTTACCTGAGAAGGATTTGTCAATCGAGAGAGTTTCTTGTAATGCCAACTCCTCTCTTAACTCTCTGAAGTATGTCATTACCTGCGGCAGTGCTTCACAAGGAAAGAGCTTGCTTACTGCACTTTAACTGGCAGATTTTTTCACATATTCTGCAATACTCATTGCTTTGCCAGCTCCGAAGACAGCATGTATTTCCTTAACTCTGATGATGCCCTGACACTTCACCAGATTTGGGAACAACAATGAGTTGTTGCCCAGCACTCATTATTTAGTTGGCCAGGTGATACATCAAAAGGATTTCAGCACAGGAGAGACACCAGCTGGGGCCTTGGCAAATGACAGTAGAGTTTCCCAGCCTTAGCTCCTCTGCAAAGATTATAAGCACTCAGATCTGAAATGCAGGATAATTTGAGTCTAAATGGCAGGAGAGAACATGCTGCTTTCAATACTTATAAAGGTACAGGTTATTACTGTTATTTTCCTATTATACAGGCAGAACCTCTTTGCTTGGTAAAGTGAACTGTGGAAATTTGTAAGACACAGACATGGGGATAGAGTAAGCACTGAAACAAGTAACACTTGGTTTGAATCACAGACTTCCTTGAGCTGAGTCTAACCGAATATGTGTAAGAAATCTAATAGAAATATAATTTTGAATATTTAGAGAATTATAATTCTAGACTAATGATTAGATCTTATTATTAGCATCTCATTGTGTGGAGCACTTTTAATTCATATAATGAAAAGATTACTCTAGAAAGAATTTAGAACAGATATGCATTCATATAAAGGCAAGTAAATTACAATTTTAAATATGGATAAGTTTATACATCTCTCCTCAGTAGTTTTGTAAAATTTACATGTTTCAGACACATCTTCATCATACAGGAAAATAAAACTTGAGAGGTTTTCCCAGCAGTGGATACAATGACACAGCTAAACCTACTGGCTAGTACAAAGTGCACGTGAAACCTCTCACCATCAAAATGCCTGTCTAGTGTTTCTCATCACTCTCATCCTACGGTAAATCCCTTCCCATCTCCCCTTATCTTATTCTGTTCTCCAGCATTTAATACTTCCACATCAATTCCATTTTTTTCCCCAACAACCTGCAATCTGTCATGCTCCATTCATGACACTTGTGCATTCATTCCTGCATAATTATAACATGGCAATCATTTAAGAGGTAGTGAAGAAAACCTACTAGCTAACAACTGCTCTGAGAGAGACAATGTCAGCCTACAATATATATTTGTTTTTTTCTAGGCTGCTACCAGCAGATCTGCCAGCACACAGTCTGGGAAGCGTAGCACTGTTCTGTGTGCTCACATGCTCCCCTGGGCAATGGAGCGTGTCCTGTGATGTACTGAATAGCAAGATGAAGGCTTCGGAGGTCTACTTCTACATCCTGTGGTGATTGTTAATATTTTGTGGATCTAAAAGTCTATTAAAATCCATGTTTCCTATCTTTTTGAAGGGATGCAACCATCATCAGCTACACAGAAAGAGCAGAAAAGGGGAAAAAGATGAGATCTATCCAAGCACTCTAAGACTACAGTCTTCCAGATTTTGCTCTACAATAAAATGCCAACCTGGTACTGATTCCACATTACTCTTCAGCTGCTGAGGAAGAGGAGCGCTGAAGAACCATGTGGTCCCAGAGTCAAGACAGGTCTATCATAATATCCTCTATTTCTACCCACTAGACTATACTTTGCTGTTGCTATTATACTGCTGTTGTTGTATTTTCAGTGCTTTAATGCAAGACCCATTTTATGTGATGTCCATAAAGACATTTAAGAAAACAGTGTCTGTAGAATTCAGGCTTCACTCTTGGTGATGAACATTAGCACCTTCTATTCTGTCAGTAAGGTTTTTATGCACTGAGTTCAGATTGTTTCACTTTGCTTCATACCTCCTCTTACCTCTTTGGACGTACAGCTGAAATACTAACATATTCTTAAGGCTGGACTAACATCTGCTATCCTCAGAAGAAATGTCCTATTCATCAAGAACGGCAGGACAGTGGGTGAGGTAAGCCTGTCCTGACTTGACTAAAGTCTTCAGGATACTTTTTTTCACAGGTAGAGTTGATTTCCATGCAAATTAAGTGAATCACAGAATGACAGAATCTTCTAGGTTGGAAGGGACCTTCAAGATCCTCTTGTCCAACCATCAAC
>JAOXJM010000001.1:97435465-97464962 GCA_026413425.1 Tringa solitaria | reverse complement strand
CTTGGACCCTACCCTGACCAGAACACTCAATAATGATTTTTCTAACTATATATCATTGATTGGCTTGATTATCCTAACACGGTTCTTAGCGGAGTGGTGTGCAGATAGCACCAATAAGCTTATTCAACATTCTTGTTTAAAATCATTGATGTCAATGAATAAACATCTCATTTTTAGGGGGCTTAATCATGTGCTGAATGCCCTTCACAGCTACTGACTACAATAGGAAGAAGCAAAATAAAGGCATATGGCTTAACCCAGTGCTGTATGCCTACAATTTATGTGTATTGATTATTTTTAAATTCTTCTCCACAAATGTCCCTTTTACAAATGGAAATAAACTATTATTATTAATTAATATTAAATTATTAACATTTAATATAATTAATAAAGTAATATAAAATTTTAAATAAACAATTGTTGCAGCATGTGGATGTGGTGTTTTAATGACTGTAACTTAAATCAGAAAATTGCTGAAAAATGCATGCTACAGACAAATTGCTAATGGTTATAAATGTTAGTGTGCTATGCAATGAAAGAAACTTATAAAAGCTGAAAGATGACACTAGTAAGTGTATTATGGGAAAAATACAGTATTGATTATCTCCTTTAAACTAGAATTTCATTTTGTTCTCGTATTGCGTAACTTAGAGAAACGTATTCTAAAGGTATGCATAGTCTGACTAGCTTAATGGGTAACACTGGAGAATGAGAAATGAAAGTAAATGGAACCAGGTTAATTTTTGTGGCATTAAGAAATGGTTGAACATCAATATCTGCCAGCAGAAAAAGAACATATTTGTTAAAGAAAATTTATAATTATTTAAAAAATCTTCAGGCTATAAATAAAGACTGTTTTAAAAGCCATTATTCCCGTATGATTACTGTGTAGTAATCAGGCATATGTGTAAAGAAACATCAGCAAAAAGTCGCCTAAATATCCATTCAGAGATGACCAGCAGATAAAGATCTGTGGGTAATAACTATGGTTATGAGGTTCAACATAATGACATGTTCAACAAGGCCAAGTCCAGGGTTCTGCACTTCGGTCACCACAACCCCAGGCAGCACTACAGGCTTGGGGAAGAGTGGTTGGAAAGTCACCTGGCAGAAAAGGACCTGGGGGTGTTGATTGACAGCTGGCTGAACATGAGCCAGCAGTGTGCCCAGGTGGCCAAGGTGGCCAAGAGCATCCTGGCCTGTATCAGGAACAGTGTGGTGAGCAGGACTAGGGAAGTGATCGTCCCACTATACTCAGCACTGGTGAGGCCCCACCTTGCGAGCTGTGTCCAGTTTTGGGCAAGAAAGACATCAAGGTACTGGAGCAAGTTCAGAGAAGGGCAACAGAGCTGGTGAAGGGTCTAGAGAACAAGTCTGATGAGGAGTGGCTGAGGGAACTGGGGTTGTTCAGTCTGGAGAAAACGAGGCTGAGGGGAGACCTTATCGCTCTCTACAACTACCTCCAAAGAGGTTGCAGAGAGGTGGCGGTTGGTCTTTTCAGCGATAGGACAAGAGGAAATGGCCTCAAGTTGCACCAGGGGAGGAGGAGGGGAGGAGAAATTTCTTCACCTAAAACATTATCAGACATTGGAACAGGCTGCCCAGGGAAGTGGTGGAATAACCATCCCTGGAGGTGTTTAAAATATGGGGAGATGTGGTGCTTAGGGACATGGTTTAGTGGTGGTTTTGGCAGTGTTAGGTTGATGGTTGGACTCGATGATCTTAAAGGCCCCTTCTGACCTAGATGATTCTATGATTCTAACTATGCTGCACAAAGACTTTGTCTCAAAACTTTGAATTTTGGCAGACCTGAAAAGCATTCAACAGAATGTTAGTTGAACAAGTCTGAGAATTGAGATTTAGCATTTTTGCCTTGTGGTTTTCTTTCCAACTGTAAATGCTTAATTTCTATACACACTGACACAAATATGCATATACATTCATATATTTTAACAGACTGGCCTGATACTCATTGTATAACGCTGAATACCTTTTAAAAATGTACTATTTAAATGTATCGTTCAGAAGTGACTTAAAATAGAGAGTACACATTTCAAACTTTTTTTTTTTGTGTGTTAGTAATCCCTTTTACTATCTTCACACCACATTCAGTATGGACATTTACAGACTGTCCCTAGCCAGTAACCCATGAGTTAATATTTCTCTTCAAATTTTTCACATAAAGGGCACCAGCAGCACTGTTCTGCACTGCTCCCATGACAGTACATGGTTTGGTAGAACTATCAATACAGCTGTAGGTGTTAGGTAAACAAATCCCATAAATTTCTCCTTTATTGTTATCTATGAAAATTTCATGATCGTTCTTTCATGTAGCTTGAGCTCTGGTAATGTCTGATGGAGGCTGCTTTGTGATTGTTTCATAACAGGCTTTTATGCGACCTGCTATTTCATTTTGACAATCAGTGATTAGAAATAGCTGTTCCTTTAGATTTATAAACCATTAACTAAACAGTTTGGAAGATGGTTCAAAGGGCTTCATCATGTCATTAGGAAAAGAGAAGCTTTCTTGACTTTAAAGTTACAAAGGACAATCACATCTGTAGAGATGTGCGACTCAGGGGAAAAAAGCAAAGCTGACTTTTGATTAGGGTGAAAGTCAGATGCTACTGTTGAAGCAACTTAGGATGAGTGAACAGGGAACTCCCCCGCCACCCCAATGAGCATCCTGAAACTATACTCTCATCAGCCCGAAGGATTAATCCTGGAAAATCCTGGTAGTGCCACTGAGATACTTTTCTGACAGTCGGATGAGGCTCTTAACAACTTAAACCATCTGTATTGTTATTATCTATATATATATTGTTATTATATATATATATATATAATGCTGTATGACATACAATTCATGGTGATATGGTCATGTTTATTCCTGGAAGAGATACCAAAATCCTTCTATGTATTCCTCAATTCCTGCAGCTCTAAGAGAGTGATAAGAGGTTGCTGATGCTACAGACAATGCACACCGGGCTACAAATATGTCTGAGGAACCACGTGTACTAGGATCAATGAATTAGCCATAACTTATGTGGAAAAAGGAATGAGCTGAAAGGGAATCCCTTTCAGACACAGGCAAGACTTTACCATCCAATTAGGACACATCTTATCACCTCGGATATATCTGCCAATGGCTCACACAAAAGGTATTAGACAAAGGAATCCTGTCAGATTTGCAGTTTCTGAGTCTGCCTGAAAATCTCAGCTAGTCACAGGCTGCCAACACTAGACAGACACAGCAAAACTAGACAAGTCTTTACTATAGTGATAGGGTGTGTGACCAGACAGAGTGGAGTCTCTCATGCCTCAGATTTTGTCCACTAGTCTTTGATATCACGGAGACCAGAGTCACTCACAAACTGCAGAACTGAGGAGGAAGAAAATGAGATTTCCAGGATGCAATAGCAGAAGGAGTAATTCTCTAGTGTAAACTTTTCACCAAAGCAGAAAAGACATATGGAAGGAGCCCATTAACGGAATAATGCCCATGAAACGTCCCAAGGCTGGACTGTGATTTTAGGGGAGGTTTCTGCTGTGGGACTTGCAGGTGAAAGGTGAGTTGGGATCTCCCAGTATGAAGTCCCACAGGAGGGACATGATGCAGTGAAGATGCAGGCCAGACAATGAAGAAACTATTCAGTCAGAGAAACACTATAGCTACAGAGCACAGCTCCTTGGTGATGGAGTTGAAATGGGGGACTGAAACGGAGCAGGCAGCGATCTGTCTGTACAATCACGTACTCAGGATATGTCTCATGACTCTACTCCAACTCTGCATAGTGTAATGTTTAAACCCCTCTGTTCTCAAGGAACAGAACATACGAATGCCTACTGAGTGAATGCGCATGTTGACTGTTACTTGGAAATAGGAACTATTGTTTTAAGTTGTTTTGCTTAATTATTTATTATTTACTGCTTTAATTATACATGAAAACCATCAAGTACTTCTGAATTTTCTTTAGGCTATGCAGACTGTAAGGCATTCTAAGAAAGTTGTATAGTGGGGTGTCTCTTCCTTGCATTAGTCATAAGAGAAACATAAATTACAATTCGATATATAATTCTTTGCTTCTTCACACAATGATTTAAAGTTGATTGAGTACAGTTACTTCATACTCAGCATATTTACTGCTGTATAAAATTTTCTTGCTCTCATAAAGAAAAGGCATGCAGGCCCTTTTTGAAAAAACAGTATTATTAAACATTTTTTGACGAGGCCTTTTTTGAAAACATGTTTTACCTTTCAGTTGTTTACAAATTTCTTTAGCAGTGATTTGGGAAAACACTTAATATTTGCTAATGTTCTTTGATCAGGGACTTTGCTTAAGCCCTTTTCTGAGTCAAATCTTGTTCTGTTTATCTGTCCATTTATCTGAATTCAAAGTAGGAATGATTTTGATATCTTAAAACATTTAGAAACAAAACTATGCAAGAGTATCATATAGCTCACTTCCCTCATCTCTCCATCTGCAACACCTATGCTTCCTACCACATGCCTACCCCATCCTTCTTTGCCACAAATCTTTGCTAGATAAGACGCAGCACCTGCTGTGGTTTTACAGGAACTATATATATTCTTTCTTTACTGACTAGCCAACCAACAGATTAAGTGGTTGGTCAGCTGGCATCTCTAGTAAGCGAGCTTTATGTAGCTGAACCTTGCTTTTCGACTTGTAGACCCAATCAACAGCTTGGTGAATCTAAGTGGTCATTTTTCACACTTGAGAGAACATAATATCGGTGAAATCTTTTTCTCTATTATCAATATCATGTTGGCTAAGAGGTTCACAGCACCTGGCAGACAATGTGACCCCAGAAACTTTGTTTCCTTATGAAGTCTGGAGAGAAAAACCTAAACCATAGTTATTGAATTTATGAATACTTGTAAAAAATTAATAACTAAAAAAGTCACGTATGCTCCTAAGTTCATTTTATATGACTTACACTAATGTTAGTAATTTTTTCTTTAGTATTTGATCACGTCTGGTAATGCTTTAGTCATCAAATTACACAGAGGTTTGCGGGACGCAGATTGCAAAGCTTTTTCAAAGTGTTACTTTCCTTTATTCTGCTTCTTGACATTGTTAGAGCTGAGCAGTGTACTTAATCTTATTGATGCTGGTGATTGCATGAGGAGGCAGCTAAGATTTTAATATTAGTCGTGGTAGAGCTCTGTGCATAAAGATGAGCCTTAATCACTTTGAATTAATTCACTTGTGTCAGCAAATGTTCTCCCTCTTTGATGCTTTCAGACTACTCTACTCACTAACTGTGGTAGAATACAATTCTTCAGTTTCTGTGGATGCCCACTCTACTCTTCGTCGCATTCTGTTATTCAGCAAATTCCAACAGCAGTATCTTCTCCAAAAAGAGAGAAAAAAACCCCAAAGAACAAGCTAATAATTTTGCATGTTTAAAGAAGAATCTGTTCATTTCACATAAACCATCAAAAAGAAAGGCCACTAGAGGGAAGTAAATCCAATGTGCTCAAAGAAAATAAAATACTAGCTCCTCAGCTTCTGTAAATTATTGTAGTTAACAGAATGGTCTGGATTTACAGCAGCTGAAGATATTGTTCTATGTTCTTAACAAAGATGTGACAATTGAAGAAAACAATTTATAAAGAGGTCTAGCACCTTATGCAATGTTTATACCAAAACTATTAAACCAGCATGTATGAAAAGATACATAAAACAACAGGTATAAAAAGGTAGTATGAACATGGGATAAATATGTGGCATATGTATAATTTATTATAGATCTAGATCTTTCATATTAGACATATCAAAAGAGAAAAACTGTTTTAAACCAGTATGTTTGGACTTCTGATAATACAGTCCCTGTACATATTAAGATATTTTTTATTTGTTGTCATGTCACGTGTACAATCTTTGTTTTATATGAACATGTACACAAATCTGCAGCAGCATGCAATAAGTACTGTCCAGTTCAGTATAATTAAGATTATAATGAAAGATTGTAACAGTGAGTTTACTGTTTGGTGGTATAGATAGAAAAAGAAATGCAATATAAAGGCGATTATTTAATATTTTGGTAAATATGGAAAAACTATAAATTGTTTATCAATAGCTGGCTAACAATAAGAATAAAAAGGTCATTAATCGTTTTATCTGAGTACTTCAACGTGATTTATAAACTTTAATAAAATCTCTGCAATATTCTGAAGGCCAGTTCTGAGGTTAGACACCCTTGCTTTCTCTGTATCACTTCATGACTAAAAGGAACTCACAAAATTTGTTTATCGTCCTCTCAATAACTTCCATCAACAAAAACTCCATTAATTTTCTTTCATATTTCATATGACATTATCTTTCTCTCTTTTACTTCTAAATATATAGTTACCATGTGTATGGTTTTATACAACTACACAGTTTGTAAGCCTACAAAAATGGTTTTATCTTTATACCTACATTTTATAGATGCCTCCATTTCATTTATTACAATGCTTTCTCCTGCAAAGCTGTCTTTTTATATCCAAATAAACTGACAGATATTCTGGAAATCTGCTCTTAAATTCTCTGAAGCCCTTCCAACAGCATTTTTAGTAATGCAAGAATTATTATAGGGAAAGCAAGCAGCCTACTCTCAAGAGTTTACTGTCAGTGTGTCACAAATTATCAAAACATTGGTCTTTTCCCTGTTTTGAGTAAACTGCAAACTGAAAATCTATATCCTTAAAACAGGAACAGACAACAGCAAAAATCAGATTGTTTTTTAAAGGCCCACCACTTAAATACACATCACGACCTGTGTTCAAACAGCTGTTAGTCAATTTAAAAACAAACTATATCTGTGGTGACCTCCACCTGTGCATGCTTGGTGACTCGCATTTAGTACCATGTAACAGAACATCTAAAAGTAAGTGTACATAGGGGTAGTTTCTGGCACCACGTTTCTTTCCTTAATGAGAAAGGAAAAGAGAGATACAGGTTCACAACGTGTTACATAGCCTAAGACCTAGAGCCAATTCTCAGTGCAAGGCATATATCATTAGTCATCTTACATAATTAGCTCTTCTGTTAGCATCATCACGTGAATGGTGAGTAGTTTTCACGCTATTTATAATCCATTTTCATGAATATTATTAGTATTACCATCATTGTCATTATCATCGTCACAGCAAGCCGTTAATTTTTGTATGCCCAAAGGCAAACAAGTCATTACTTCCTCATCAGCAAAACTAGTTGTCCCAGATACACAGGTAAGTGGATTTTTGCTGGGCTGATCAGTGAAAGAACCCAGAGCCTTCCCTACAAGTGGACTGTAACAGGGTCCTCCTGTTATTAGCACTTTTACTAAATACTTTCATATTATCAAAGGTCTTCTACTCAAAACTTTTGCCAGTTCAGTTCCTGTTCCACATTAAACACTTCAGCTACAGTTGCAATGTCACTGCGCAGTAGGTGAATAACATTTCTGGAACAAATGTCAGCAAGGGATAATTTTGAAATAACCTCCTCATCTGCAGTAACACAAGCCAGACGACAACATTGCTATGAAGGCTGTTTTGTTGGTAACCTACGATACTGTTTCCTGACGTAGTTAGTATTTCTAGAGATGAAAGAGGAAAAAGTTGCAGAAATAAACAAAAATATAGAGCTCTTTTAGTTTCCCATGTTTCTCATAAAGGTTAGCCCTGAAGATTAATTTGTACTGAAATCAGGGAAGAAGTTGTTCAAAAACGGTAACGCAAAGTAGACAACTGAAGGAACAAAAAAATCTATTAAGATACCTCACCTAAGGAAATGGCTCATACAGATGTTGAAATATCTTATAGGGATGAACCACTGATACAGTTAGACTCAGGTAGTTGAAGCTTGCACTTAATTTTAAACAGGAAGATGTTTCTCTGCCCTGTGTATTGGGGTCAAGGGCCAACCACCAGAAGTATTTAATGCCCTCATCAGTAGAAGCTGGAAATCCTCACCAAAAGCACTTAAAAACATGTACCAATATGCAAAACATCCTAACTTGCTGACCCAGACTTCCAAGAAACAAAATGACCCCCCTAACAACTGCATAGGTGTCAGGGGACCAGTAAGAGATATGCAGTGCTGGGACTTACCATCTTGGTCTGTGGTAACGGTGATAGCTGTGAACTGCTTGGGAGAGAAACTCAGCTCCGAGACCCCATTCGTGGCTTCTATTTCAAAGGTGTAGTTCACGTGTGACACAAAGTCAAGCACTGTCACAGAGGAGTTGATGAGACCTGTGTGCCTGGGGATGAAACGGATACCTCCCCCACAAATCTCACACTGGCTGGTGTCCGACCCACATTTCTTACAGATGACACTGTACGTGAGATCTTTTCTTCCTCCGGTATCACTTGGGGGGCTCCATTCCAGCATAAGAGCTGTTTCGTTAATGTTAAAAATCACATTTCTTGGAGCAGAAGGTGGTCCTGCAGATAAGAAGGGAGAAGCCTGTTAAGTGACAGTTGTCTATTTTGGAGGAAAACCAAACAAACCATGGAAAAATATATTAGTCTTAAGGCAATTATTTGCAAATGGAAGCTAACAGAGATAGGTTTCAATAATGAATTCAATGGAAAAATTATCTAAATACTAAAATCCTGGAAAATTAAGCAGGAATAATAAATAGGTGAGATCATAAAAAGTTGAATAATCTAAATAAATTAGAATTAATTCAGAAATAATTTAAGGCAACATAAAAATGACTTGGGCATGTTGAATCTAGATTTGATAACACAAATTTGCACTCTTGATTTTGTGGGATACTGCGGTAGAGCTTTAACAACAAAATGTATTTCCTTATTTTATGTCTAGTAATGTAAGCTTTTCTGACACTTACAATCTTTGATGTTTTATAAGACCTAAATTGAATAATAAATAAATAACAGCTTTGGAATAACTACAAGAGGTAAAATTGTTTGTATTAGTTCTGTAGTGCCAGATATTTTTTTATCCTTCACTGCTTATCCCCAGGGATTTCTTTGCTGCTGTTCATTAACAGAGTTAGGTGGCAACAGGCCAAGACTATTAGGCACGAGAGACAGTTTACAAGTTTTTTCTTTCCCACCTGGCACCCCATCAGCGTCAGTATAACAGTGAAGACATCAACCTTGCAAGCTAAAGATCTAAAAGGACGGCCGCAAAGCAGGAGAAAAAACAATTCTTGAAGACTGCAGGGAGGGATGCAAAGATAGTAGCAATGGGTAGAGCAGGAAAACTCTCAGCTAGAAAGCAGGTGGCAAAGCTCTCTGCGTACTGTCAGATGAACCATGAGTGACCAATTTCCCATGGATCCCACAATAGTCAAGGTATATCCAACAAGTCTGAAGTTGTTACGCTGACTTACTGTGTAGGATCACATGTAAATCATCTGAGGCTTTATAGATCAGCTTCCAGAGTCTGATGTAAGAACTTTACTACCTAGTGACTTTTCAGATAGGTTTTTTGTGAAGGGGTGAAGGCAGAAATTATTAAAGGAAGTATGAATAACCTTATCTCCACCTCTTATTATATCCTTCTTCTTTCACCTAACATATTTCAACCGAGCACTTACAGACACTTGCTTTTCAAAAGCAATTTGTATATAGATCTAAAATATGCCCACAAAAATTAAGTAAGAAACACAGATTTGGCTAAATGCAAGGGATTATACTCCGGGTTCTGATATATGTAAGATGACTGTGGCAAACTCAACTGACGATCTCTAGGTTTTTCAGATAGGTTGAATAAGCTTTATATTCCAACTCTCAACATAAAATCACAGTGCACATGGATTGGACAGCAGAATTTTGAAAACTTTCAGCTTGCTTTGCAGCTTTCGTGATTTATACAACTTGCCAGCAAGACTTAAGTATAAAGTTCTGATTGAGGTACTGTTCTAACTTCGAGTGAGCTTTCCATTACTTCAGGGCCTCTCAAGCAGACTGGAAGATTGTATGAAGCATTTGCAAGTGACATCAGCTAATTCTTACACGGAGTGTATTTCACCCTACAAATTGAGTGAAAGAGTAAATCTAAGAGTCGGATAATTAAAATATTATAATGCCCTTTTAAAAAAACTTTATGATAATGAGATAAGAACTAAACAAACAAACAAAAATATTGATCAACAGTCTTGTAAATTCCAGTTCAACAACTTGTAGGGGTCAAGACCTTGTGTCCAAAGTATAGTCAAATAAATGGCCAGAACTTTGCATTAGGAAGGAAAATAAAATATCAAAACTCCTAACATTTCATATACAAATCAGGATCTTAAATCTTAGCCAAAAAAAAAAAAAATTAAAAATATCCTGTGTATTTCCTTGTATATATATCTGTGCAGAGTTCATAGCTAGCAGCCCAAAAGCCCCTGACAGTCAAGACCAGTTATTTTTCAGCATATGAAGGAATCATTTAGCTCAATGATATGTGGCTCATTTGTACTGAAAAGCAGTATTTCTGGAACCCATCAGGTGAAAATTATTTTTGTAATTTTCAATTTCTATAGTCACAGAGAATATTTTGAGTATTTCCTTCCTTTGACTATGTCTTTGACTATGACCTTGTGATAAGTCTAATACTGAAACATTTCAAATACTGTAATATGTAAGTATTTATAAATGCAACTTGTTAACACAAGTGAATTATATTGATACAGCATTTTCCAATGGTGTGGAAAACAGAGACAAGATATAGATTTGAAGATGCTGATGTGGTCCAAAAGCCCCTGCAACCTTAGAGTTCTCAGATTTACAAATCTCTAAACTTTCCATTAAAATTACTGCCAGGTCGACGGTTCTAGCTTCTCTGGAAAACAGTCCTGAGATTCGAATCAGCTAAAACTAGCACATTTTACTTCAGCTTCAGTTCTTATTATTTATGTGCAGAAGACAGGAATAATTACAGGTCCTCTAAAAACATGCTGTGAGAATTAAATAATGACTGGTCTTAACAAATTCCCACTGTTAAAACCAATGAGGAGTTTTAGGAATATGGAGGATGAGCCTTAATCACACTTACATATGTGCATAACTTTAAGCAGATCAGAATTCCCTTGACATAATTGGTAATACTCATGCACTTGAAACTAAGCGTGTGTGTAATTGCTTGAAGGATTTGAGCCAATGTTTTAAAACTGGGTTAAATTTAATCTTACAGAAAGTATAGATATTATGACAATGGGTCACCATAGTTCAGGTTTTTTTAATGTTATTTCATCAACTTTCTCAGGCCAAAACAGGAATTAATGTGAATCCAGGCAATAGAAGAGTTTTGTCTGATCCTGTAAATTTTAATTTCCTATCAGATTTTTGTTTTATTCTATGTAGATGGCATTAGTAGAACAACCAATACAGTAGATAAAATACACTGTTTAAAAAAAATATTTTTTTATTTGTACTAGAGAGTGAAGGCTGTTATATTCATGTTTTGGGACTTAATCCTCAATTGTAAGAGAAAACATGAATTATTGTACATTCACATTTCAATGAATAGGGACAACATTATCAATTATGTTCGGGATGTCTGAAAGTATATTACTGTCCGCCTGCAAATACTAAAAAAAACTCAGACACCCTTCATACTCAAGGCCCCTCATGCCAATTTGCATGACGATTAAATAGCTTTTTAATTGCTGTTAAATTATGCCAGTTAAACTGTGATTTCATGCAAATATTAAGCTGTAATGACATGCAGTGAATCATTTACTAAGATTTAGAACTTGGAACAAAGAGAAACAATTAATTCTAATCCTCAAATTCAGCTAAATTATGTGTCACTGGGCTTTTATGAATGTGGCCTGATTGCTTTGTTATCATTTATAAATTATACAAAGATTATTTGACACATTGCGAAAACTTGGCAGCAATAACCCTTCTGCAGACATCTGTGTGCAAAGCTCTCAGGGATTTCCTTATATTGATTTTTAAGGAAAACAAGTATATTGGTGAAAATTATGGATCATTTCCTCACAGCAATATTCATGACTTTGGATTTTATGCAAAAGAGTAAAACATACTTCAGATGGATGAGCATTAAAAAAAAAGCAGCTCTTCTGCTTCTTCGATAAAACATAGCCCAAGTGTAAGCAATGTCTTTTGCTTCATTTGCAAATTATAATATAATAATTATTTCTACACTCTCTGTGGAGTAGATGCATTGATATCTTATGGAGAATCAGGCCAACTCCAAGAGAAACAGAACTGAGTTTACGCCTCATGCAGTGCTTCACCATCATTTTGCTTCGTGTATCCTTTCCCTCTGTGAATGAAGTGCATTTTGCCCTTCATGGAAGAAAAGAGAAGCAAATCTAAAGCTGCAGAAGTCTAGTGAGGGTACTGCAGCATTTTAAACACTACAGAGTGATGACTGTCTGGAAAACACTTTGTTGTTTTTTAAGTGAGAACTTTCCTTTAGTAACTACTGGACTCTTCAAAATGTGTGTTATTCATCTAATGAATTTACAGTGGAAGGGCAAAAATTAATGATCATCTGAGAGGACTCAAAATCAGCATCTGACACTGCCTCTTGAGTTCATAACTGCTTTTTTATATACATAGATACATGTAAAATAGATAAGTAGTGACATTTGGTGTAGAATTACATTTTTTCTTTTCAGAGTAAATTACTCTTTTTCTGTGAGGCAGGCAGGAAGAATGGAAGCCAGTGACTGCAAACCAATAGCCCAAGTCTGAGCATTACGATAAATTACAAAAAAGTATATATATATATCAAACCAACAATAGAGGCAGTAAAGTCAAAGAGTTCAAGCACATTGCTTGATTTTGCTGCTAGAGTAGTGTTGACTCTAAAATAGAGAGGATACAGTTTGTGGCAGAGGTTATTGAACAGAGTATAAGTTTGTTGGGTTCAGAGTTGTTTAAGCATAACATGGAAAGAGATGCATTCAGGCTCAGACACCCGATATAAGCCTGCCTGACTTTGACCTTGAAAAGATGGATCAATTTATCCAATTACATTATGGTGGGAAATGTTAGAGTTTATGCACAGAGCAATCAGACAGGGGATTAGATATGATGCTATTTGTTGCTCACTGCGTATGCAGGGAGATCACTGATAGAGTACTCACATATGGCAAAGAAATACAATAAGGAGAAAGAGTAACAGCAAGAGATTGATAACAAGCGCCAATCAAAGGTAAAAAGGCTAGGAGAAAGAAATTAAAAATATATCCTAATGTAATTTTCTTTCCTCTTATAAAAATTAGAATTCTATTACGCTTTTCTGCAAAGTGCCGATTCTTCTTTTACAAAATACAGCTACATGAAGCAAAAATAGGAACTGTATAATTTTGGAAATGCATTCGGTGTGCACTTTAATAGAATTAATCAAATTAGATTTGAAGCTTGTCCTGAAAAAAGCGGACGCCTGAAGCTAAACTCTTAAATTCACAGTCTCTTAAATCAAGGTTGTTATTTTCCATAATGCTGCATATGCAAGTTTTCCAGTACTGAGGAAAAATTCTGGAGTGAGGAATACTGTCTAACTCTATACAGAAATGACAAGAGAGAGAGAATAAAATATATACCTATCTTAGGCATATTGCTTTGTAGGACTTGGGGAAGCACACAAAGTAGATATGAATATAGTTGGTTCAAAATGTTTTAATAGGAAGAAAATTGTAAAGGGAATCTACTGTTCATTCTGTGTTTGATTAAAGAACAACTCTCATTCAAAAAGTCACAAGAAAAGATTCTAATCTCGTATGTTACATCTCACATGTTAGGACACAAATTTGCAAATTAATATCAAAAATGCATATCTGCCCCAAAAGTGGTTATGCAGCAAAGTCCTTTGCTTACTGCACAGCCTTTTCTATTTAGTCAAACTGGCTCTTTTTTTTTTTTTCTCTAACTTTTCTACTCCTTTTATTACAGTAAAGCATGACAGTTTAGAAGGAATAATCTAAATTCTAGTCTGTCTCATATCTGCATCTTTGTTTATTAAATTTAAATTAGCCACATCTGCACAGACCCACCGAAGGCAGTGAGGTTGTATTTATGATAGAAACATAATTTTAATAACTGAGAGTGTAATTTGAAAGCAGTGGGTCTAAAGATATCACTTAGGGAATAATTTGGCCTGCAGACTCTTCATTACTGATGACATGCAAGAAGATTGGAATGCAGTCTGCCTGTCAAGAGTCTCGGTGTCATTTGTAGAGCTGACAATTAGTGAAATAATCATCATCGTAGGTAGAAGATGAATACATCAGCTGTTACAGTCATTGAAGTACTGATACCTTGCAGTCTAGGCTGAATGAGAGGCAATGCATGGTGGCACTGAACCAAGAGCAAGGCAGAAACTAGAATGTGGTTCACTGTCTCCTTCGTTATTTCTTATTTCTCCCAAGTTGGGGTGAGATGGGGCACTGGTACCTCTGTTGTGGCTGATTTCTTCCCTGTCTCCACTCACTCAGTTATTTTGGCTGACATCCTTAGCAGGTCTGGCAGCAAGTCTTCCCTAACAGTTTTCAGCCAAAGCAGCTCTCAGCACCCTGCTTTAGTTGGGAAAGCACTGGGGTGTTGCAGGTACCTGCTCCCTGATGCCACACAGCTCTCATGCTCCTCCCTATCTTATCAATACTAATGAGTAGAAGGGCTTAAAATTGTGCCCTGAAAGAGAATTATGGAAACATAATGCCATGTATGAGTATTTTTTTCAGAGAAGGACTGTCTTTTGGAGATGAAAAATCAATTACATAAATAATATGGAACCACATCTGCATAATGCATGAGTGAAACCATCTTTCTGAGCATGAAACTATCAAGAGCGCCTGGGATGTGGGTTAGTTCTGTGGGTAAGTTTTTAATGGCCTGTGCTTGGGGCACTCATTTGAGTTGAATTAGTTGTAATCACCATTTTCCTGTGGGAAGTCTGGAACAACACTGTTTATTCCCTCACATATATTGTGCAAAAAGATAGGCTTACGTGCCATGCTCCAGAGGGAGATGACAGCAGATTGTGTGCGTTGGACTAGGGTGCCTCTCTGAACCCTAGGAGTGCCATTTATAGTGACAATCACTCCCATTTAGTGGATGGACAATGTCTTGGTCTATGTAACGACCTCAGGATTAGAGAGTACCTGTGACTTTGTAAATCGGCTCCAAGCTCCAGTATACTGCCACTAGAGAGACTAGCATAAGCATAGGAAGTAGTTTAATTCTGTTAGTGTCAGCTCAGTTATTTTCACATGGTGCTGCCTTATGCAGTGTAAACATACCAAAATTATGACAATACACTGATGGTTATTGCAGCAGTACTTTGTTTTCATGGTTTTATCTCTTAAGCTTCTTGTATACTTCGTTTGTCAAAACACTTCATGTATTTGTTATTTTTTTTTCAAATTCTCTTAACAAGAGGACTGTGACAAAAACTGTACTTGAATCAAATCCTCCACCAAAAGAGCTAACAAAATGCTACA
This sequence comes from Tringa solitaria, assembly GCA_026413425.1. NCBI lineage: Eukaryota > Metazoa > Chordata > Aves > Charadriiformes > Scolopacidae > Tringa > Tringa solitaria. Next base: position 97,449,533 of record JAOXJM010000001.1, on the reverse strand, counting down.
CAGAAACTAGGTATATTAGAAAATTTGCAAACAGATTTTAATTGTCTTTATTAAATAATAGGATTTTGTATGTAAATATAGTATTTCACCCACAGATTTTTAACTGCTGCTGTTTGTTTCCAGTTTTGAGATTAAATGGATATAGTTGCTTTATGATCAATAAATGAATCACAGTAAGTAATGAACCATGTCTGAAAATCTATGAGAAATACTTTATTAAGTGAGAAGAAAATTTATGCGTTATGTTTCTAGGCACGAGCACATTGATCAAAATAGTAAAAATCTTTTCTCAGTCAGTATTTCTGCCCCTAGACTTCTGGGTCTCAGTTTTGTCTTAATGACAAATTTTGGTCAGTCAAAAATCACAAAATGTTGTATTTTAAAAATTACCAAAAAATCTAGAGAATTTTCATTATCACAGTTGTATGAGAGGGCATAACTCTTTGTTGAAAGAAGATGATATGGAAGAGAGTTTAATTATATCTCCTTCTGATTGAATATATCTTTTTTTCCTTCCTTTTTATGATTTTCTTGTCTTTTTTTAGAGAGTTATTCTTTATTAAGTTGTCTTGGGATGATATTTGTCTTACAATTTTCATTTAAATTTGGGGAGACAGCAGAGTATGTCATATCAGTTTTTGTCTTTACATGACTCCTCAGTTTTTTTCAAATTTTTTGTACAAGCATATTTTCCTGTATTTAAAATACATACTGGTAGTTTAAAACTCAACATTGTTATCTATATGACAATGATTACACACTATGTATTATCTCTCAGAACTACAGGTTAAAAAGTCACCAAATTAAGACACATGCCAGTATTTTTAGAGATATCTAGACTAAATAGAAATGATGTTTAAATTTTGATTTTAAGTCTCTTTTGATTATCTTGAATGGGATCCTTCATAAAATGTACAAACTCATGACATTTTTTTTAAGCACAAAAATAAATAAGTGAGACAGAGGAGAAGAGAACTGCAGACACTGGTACTGATCAGACTTACGGGTACATGCCATAGTTGGTGGGTCCTTCTCAGCTCTGAAGTAACCTTTCTCACACTGACAGACAGAAGTAGCTTCTACATAAGTCAAGCTGTGTGGAGGGCACTTGGAGCACTTTACATTTCCAGCAAATGCTTTATAGAATCCAGGCCTGCAAGCTGTAAAACAAGAAAATAAGTCTCATCAACAGAAGCAAGATTTGGTCATAAGTAAAATCTGGTCCATGCAGGTATAATGCACCTTCTTTCCTTTCCAGTCTAGATATATATGCTATTTTGATCATGGAAATCTTCGCAGTTTTTATTTTGGTATATGGACTTGAAAAAAAAAAAATCTGTTCTTCGTATAAAATGGGAAATCATTAAAAGAGACAGCTTCCAAATTTACAGACAGTCCTCACTGCTGCTTGAAATTGTTATCTAGACAACTTCACTAATATCACTAAACAAAAGCATACTATCTATGTTTTATGTATGTTCCATCTGTTAATAAGAAAGAGTGAGATAATTTCTTATCACTAAAGCTATTTATAAGGTTTCCTTATTTAAGTAATGGAGACTTGCAATGCTTAATATGTTTACCTTCACAACACCTTAATGAGACAAGGGTGACATCCCTATATATTTAAAGATGTGTCTGACTTGCCTACAGTCCCATGAGAAGCCTCTGACAGAACGCTCAGCCTCTGACACCTGGGTCCTCTGCACCCTGTTGACCTGAGAGGCTGGATGGTGCTACATAACCACCTTCAGAGATGGAGGAAGGAGAAGTCGATACCCTCTAGCTCATACTACTGCAAGCCTGAGGCTACTCTCAATTGTGTCAGGAAACAACCTGGATAGCAGCTGAGCTGGGGATGGAGTATGTTGTGATGGTCAGAGCTCACTGTGCCCTCAGTTACTTGGAGCAGGTGTCCCTGCTGTTCTTAGCCACAGCACAATCTCATGTGCCTTTTAGCTGGCTTTTAAAGCAGAAAAAATTATAATAAATAAATAATAACAAGATATAATAAATCTTATCATAAATTTGCCAGGTTTGCATTCTGAAATATTATTCTAAAATTATCCTTGGACTTCATCACACAAATTTAAAAAGAAATTTATTTCTTTCTCCTGCCAGCTGCCAAATTTACACATGCCAGCATGTATTGCAGTTACTGTCTTCTAGCTTCCCAATACGAAAACAGAACTGAAACAAATGAAAGAGCAACTCAAACATGTATACACCGTATAGACTCATAAGTCTTCTGACTCCTCAAGCAGTACGATGGAAACCATTGCTATAAACACCATTTTGAAGATCCATGTGGCTTTTTCTCATTTTGACATACTCAAAACTATTTTCTTTAAATTGCTAGAGAAACTAGGCAGTACTTCCTTCTCTTATAGTAAGACAAAATAACAATATTAAAATGAGGTGTTCTTTAAAAAGTACCCAAAGGTATGCATTTTATGGATTCACTATCAATTCATATTAAGTGAGTTATTAAAAAGTATTAACTCATAGATAACATACACAGATTTGCTCCTGATTCCAAAGGACTTGCTTGATATAAAAGCAGTTTTATTAGTAGCTGAGGCAAAAGGAGTGAGAAGATGGGACTGAAAAAGATAATAGAGGATTGCCTACCAGAATCCAAGACCCAATTTTTCAAATTTCATTTTAAGAGCTTAATTTTGTCCCCACAATTTCAGCAGTTCTCCTCCCAGTGTGTTGTTTTGACTTTGCTGAATAGAAATTAGGGAGGAATCCTGCCTTGCTGTCACTGATGAAAAAAAAAAAGGTATTTCTGGTGTTAGAGATAAGAGGGGTGGGAACAGCAGGGATTTTCCCCTTGAAAGAAGGCTACTGATCTGATACAATTGTGATTATAGCGAGTAGTAATTTTCCACTGACTGGAAAGACAGCAGGTTTGGTGCATGGAAGAAGGCAGCATTGTAGATACAGGCCGTCGGAACTGACTCCTCTTAGCTTTGCTGGAAGGAAGGGAGCGATGAGGTAACGCAAAATCATAGAAGAGAGTTACACTTCCCTGCTCCTTTCTTTTCTCATATCAAAATCCTGCCCTGGCTTATCTAAGATGAATACTAAATTCTTGCTTTTAATGGCTAACTTTCATACATACGGTGCAATATAAAGAAGTTTGTGATTAAAGAGTTGGCAATTCCATTGGCAATTCCACGTTACAGTTTCAGTCAAAGCAAAATGAGTTGTCTTTAAAATACTTATCACTTCTGAATCAGTTCTTCTTCCCTTCTGTCCCCCAAAATGACAAACCACTTTGGATAAAAAGAAACGTAGCACTCTTTTTCAAGAGAGTTATTTGGTTTAAATTTCAAGCAGTTCGCTATTCTAAAATCAAGCTCAAGGAGAAGATTCGTTTCAATTTTGAAAAAGTAAATGTTTTATTCTGAAATGTATTCTGCAATGTATTTAAAGCAATTATGGTTTGATATGGTACGGCTCTTAAAAGAAAGCACATATATACTCATGGAAAAGATGGGGGGAAAATATGGATGAATACGTAGATTATTTTAACTCTTTTGAAGCCAATCTAAATACATTTATTTATTAAGCCAGGTATATACCACAAATTCTGAGGCAGAGGAAGATATCAGAGAAGCTTTTCTATGGATAAGTTTACAAAGCTATTGTATTACATTCCTCGTCCAAATGCAGAATTGCACAACCATAATTATTGAATACTTTCAAATAAAAAACAGCCCTTCATAAACAAGATAAAATAACACAAACTGAAAACCCCCAAATGATCATAACCTCGGGATAACTTCACCTCTCTAGATAACTCAGTGCTGATTGCCAACATTCAAGATGGAAGACAATAAACTGTTACTCTATCAAAATCAATGACCATGCAGCACAACCCTGAAGCACTTTAGATGCTGTATGTATCTCAGCTTTGATTCTGCTGAAAAATACTGTGTTTCAGTGGTACAATTAACAACAACAATTGCTAAATTTACCACTTTCCACAGAAAGTTTGCCAGCACTAGAGTTACTACCTAGGTTTTTAAAAACTCATTTAGGAAATGCCTCAACTTCTACCATTTAAGAGATATGTGTCCCTCTGAAGACAAGAAGAATCTCTCTGTTCCTCAAACTTAGGTGTCTTCATGGAGCTTAAGGTTGTATAAGGCCAATGTAAGCCAACTGTAGCTCACAGCAATTCCAATTAAAACTTACAGGAAAATTGCACAAATGAGTCAACAGTATATACATACCATTGTAATTTCTGGTTTATGCATAACATTTTGTAAAACTGTGCTATGTCTTTTTTTTTTTATGTTGTGCTATGTTCTGCTGTGAGATTGCAGATTGCATTACTACATGTAAATCACTGTCTGTTACTCCAGATTATGATATCAAACCATACACAAGCACTAGATGTTGCACTCAACTTTAGAGTTCTGAAGTCACATGCTATCTGAAATAAGGATTAGGATACAAGCCTGTAGAGATTAATCAATAGGCTTACTTACATGCTTAATCTTAACCAAATTCCTCAGATTTTGCCTAGCTTCCTATATTTCTATTGTTTATTCTCCTGTGGCGGTTCAGCCACACACAATAATGTAGTGCACAAACTGCCTGATAGGTAAAACAGAAACTCAGAAACTTTTAATTAGAGTTGAGTTGTGGTTTTGTATTTGGAGAAGGAAAAAGGCCATCTTTCCCATGCAAAATCATACCGTATGTAAATATATTACAAGTAAGTTAAAAGTTTGTTCCAGATCTTTATGTATGGAGAAAGTTTTATTTTGTATGGATTGATAAATCAGTATTTTTCAGAGTGTTTCTCATAACATTTTCTTCACTCTGTTAATAGTTATCATATCTATCATTTTCAAAAATTATTTGTGCATATGTTAATGTAAACTAAAATTTAAACTCAGAAAAACTTCTGCCTGAAAAAGCTTCCAATAATGGCTATTCCAAAAAACCTAAAGTTTGGTTTTTTTCTTTGTTACCAAAGAGTATTTTTTTCTAACTTCCAAATCACTGGGAGGCATCTTATTTTCCCTAGCATTATCTAACAGAAGTGACTTTGTGAGTTACTAATTATACGAACTGTATGAGATTTGACTTTTGTAAAGCCTGGAGGATGATAATATATTGTCTTAATGGTTAAGTAATTAGCAGGGTGTCTGAATGAACAACTCAAAGACACTAAAGTTTTCTCCAATGAAATACCAGAGATCTTGCAGAGATGCACTGATAATTTAATTGGCTTCATAAAAGGTAACATATCTATAAATGTGCTTTAGTACAGCATTATTGGGATTTGACTATGAGATTTTTAAAGTACAGAAAGTTTGTAATTACTATCATTTTCCTCATTTAATATTTAATATATGGCATTTAGTTTTGTTTGTATTACATATAGATTCATATGAAGAGAAATTAACGCTATACAAAGCTCTGGTGAACTCTTAAAGAAAGCGATTCATGGCTTGGTAGCCTCCCAGCCTGGGCAGAGTGTAGGAGAAGGCATTTATCAAGCAGCTGCAAATCAGTTTAGCACTGCTGATGTTATTTGCAGAGGTATTTAAGCAGACTGGAAAAACAGAAGAAGTGCACTGTACACTTACTGCCTAAAATGAGATACGATCTTAGCTGTTCCACACAGGATGGTATTTGTGTGGTGCAAGACGCTGTGAGAAGCCACCTTTCCCCATGCATGGCTGCATGGTCAGTCTATGGCTGTTACCATCCCAAAGGTAACGGAATAATGAGTGCATCCCCCTGCCAAGGGTTTTGGCTGTGGGGATTGAGGGCCAGCTCAGGGGCAGTGCAGCCAAGGGTGGCTCTGTCCCTCTGGGGCCATGGGGAAAGGCTGCCTAACAGAATGGTCATTAGGCTGACCCCTGTCTGTAGGAGCTGCTTTTGGCTGAGGGCTTGGTGCCTACCTGGGCTACTGCTCTGCTGTGGCGCAGCCCTGCTCTGCCTGGCCATGGGTCCTGCCAAGCTCTGCTGAATGGCGGACTGACATTCTGGCCCAGCCCACCACCAAAGGCCCAAGATGGTGGAACATGCCCTGCCTGGCTGACCCTGGGGACCCCCGCCACTACAGGCCCTCAGTGAGGTGACAGCCATGTGGTACCCCAACAATCTAAACCAAAAGCCAGATATAAATAACAGCAAGTGCAGAGAAAGCCATACTTCACTGAGATCCATCCGGGAAACCAGACACATTTCCAAATCCAGGGGAAGGCAGATGAAGACTGACCTGTGTGTAGGCCAGTGAGCCACAGGGCCTGGTCTCACAGCATTATTCAGGCAGTGAAGTGGGAGAGCTTCATCTTGTGCTGGATGGGACAGTATTTTTAAGGATCTTTTGAATTGCCCAGTGCAGTAATTAAGGTCATGGGTTGATTACTAGAAAATGCAGTTGTGGGCTTTTTTGCAGAAGAGTCTTTACTGCTTGAGACTGGACATTAAGTTCTTCCCCAGCCTGAGGGGGGTTATGATGTATACGAAACATCACAAAATCTGGAAAATGCAAATATGGTGCTCATCCTCATGGTCATAGACCTTGGTGCTTTAAAAGAAAAAAAAGGGGCATTTTCACTGCTCTGTGGGAGCGCATCATTGTGATGGAAAGAAGTTGATTCCAATTTTCAGATTTTTCAGATTTTTCAGTTTTACAACATCTGAATCAACCATTATCAAGTTAGTTGAAGTAAGCAGAATCCAAAGCAAACTTAGGAACAACTTTTAGGTAGGTCTGTGTGTGGGAAGATATTTCTCATGAAAATTTTTATAGCTTGCTGAGAACTCATCAATCAAATTAAAATAAAAAACACTCTGTTGTCATTTACAATGAATGGCAACCATCAGTAGCTGTGGAAGAGGTGTTTTAATCTTTCTAAAACACATAATTTGCTATGATTTTCCACCTCATACCACTTACTGAAACCCAGTAATGCACTATGAGACTAACATCTTTCATATTTGCTACATTCTGTCAATTTATATAATTATTCAAATTTTAATGTCCTCTTACTTCTCTGATATCTGTTCACTTTATAGAAAGGGCAATCCAATAAGGCCTGTTCTCTTCTACCAATGTGCAGCAGCAAGGTACTAAGATATTATTTTAACCAATTTATTTTTGAGAAGTATATAGAACAGGAGAAAAGAGTGTAACAAAAGATGCACATTGTATATTACAAAACGTAGAACGCAATCACAAAATCAAGATTAGGATATTACAGAACTAAGACAATGAAGCTATGATGACAATGTTTGAATGTGAGTACTATCTGATTAAGTAATTCATGTCTTTTCTTTCTTCACATGATCCTTCTTTTATTCAGGTCATGAATGGCCTGCAAGAAAAGAGTGATGACAGTTTGGGTCATGTTCAAACTAATAGTGAGACTACTCAAGGGGAGTTGCTAGAAACTCATCATGAAAAGCCCATTGGAGGAAGACCTATCATGATAGATCATAAATTATGGAAATGCGGATTAGTTGAAACCACAAGAATAAAAGACATCATGTATCAAGAAAGCAAGGCTCTAGTTTGGTTCATTTCCTACAGATGGTAAGGAGGGGACAACAGACACTCCTAAGAAACTTACTGACAGAATGACCCATCTTTTGGGGGACAATAGACTGATTTTCCTTTTTTGTTTGCAGTAAATTTGATGGATTATATTTCTGTGTGCTTCGGCATGTACTTAAATGCATCTGTGTTTGTATGCTCCAGTCAATCTCTTCTCTTGCCAATATCTTCTGCTCTCTAATATTCCTATTCTTTGAGGTGGAGAACAGACATTCACATGCTTGACTTTGGAGAGGAACAAGGGAGAGGAAAGAAAAAAAGAGGCAGGTATAGGGCTGCTTTCTCAAATATAACTACATAATCAAGATAGGCAAATGAAATTAATTGTTCTTTCTCCTTGTGATAATTAATTTTTTCCCCAGTGACTTATTTTCTGTCATTCCCATATTTCAATATTCTATGGAGGTTGTTTACTAAAATGATTAGAAGAAATTACAAAAGAGATAATTGGTATATATCAAACAGTATTTTCAGTTCACATCAATGCAGTTTTTATCTGTATAAAATATTAGTTGCAATACAATAACTTAAGGAATGATTCAGGTCACATACCATGTTTTTAAAGAATCTATGGCTTATCAAAAAAATACAAACAGACAAGGAAAACAGTCAATGATATTAATTTTATCACTGGCTGTCATAATAGATACAGCTCAATAGCTCATCAAAGAGCTGGGTCTGTACTACACAGCACAGGTGAATACTATTCTGCACTTCTTAAGGAGCTGTCAGTTACTTCTCAAAGACTTTAAGTTGGCAGCTAAAGTACTTCTAAAAACAACAAAGAGAAACACCTTGTCTGCCACTGAGGTGACTCAAATAGCTTTTGCAGTATGAAAATAAACTTAATCTTATTAAACTACACTTTTCACATACAGAGCAGTAATTACTCAATGACTCAGGATTCTTTTGGTAGTGCTGCTGGAGATTATCATTAGCTGGTAATACAAGGATTTTCAAAGATCTTGGAGGAAGACTGTCCATATTCTGGCTTTCCCTTAACTTACAGGTAAGATGGAGACAAGTGTAGGAACACCACATGTAACTGGTGCTCTTTTCTTTGTTAATCATAAGCAGAATGACACTTTCACAGGTTACCTACCCATTGTATTTGTCACCTTATTTACAGATTTTACCTGTAGATGTATATTCTATGTTGTTAACCTCTTTGTTTTTCGTTTAATTATTAGACCTAGCTGAATTATTTTTTACAAAACTACAACAGGTAGATAGCAGTTACGAATGCTTCAGTATGAATGAATACAAAATTGGCAAAATTATAAGCAGCTGAAACGAGGCTCATTTGATTGGAAATATCAAGCATTGAAACTACAGATCCGTATCTATAAAAATAAAAACTATTCATAATACAGGCTAGACTGCTTTAAAGAGGGTCTGCAAACTTTTAAAATTATCCCTTAAACACATCTTATAAACTGAACTGATGAGTCAATACAGTTAATTTTTCAAAAAAAAGTTGCTATATTTCAACTCACTGCAACTTATTTTAGCTCAGATACACCTCCTAAAGGGGAACCCAGAGATTATTTCATTTTCTTAGGTCTTTTTATGTATGCCTGTATAAGCTCTGAAAAACAAACTCAGGCTAAAATCAAAACAAAATCAGCTTTCATGCTACCTAGACAAGTCTGGAAGAAATTAGTGATTATCCTCTGACTAGTGAAGATGTGTCAGGGATTTGAGAGAAACGCATTTGTTTCTGGCATCTGAGTCAATAAAAAGGCTGCCTAGGTAAAAAACCAGAAGCTAATAAAATGGGAAGGCTCCAGTTTTTAACTGCGCAGAGACTGTACTACCACATTACTGCAGCACTGCATTACTGGCATTATTACCAGGAACAAGCATGAAAAAAACCACACATGAACCTTGCAAACTTTGGCTCAAATTTTTCAAGCTGTTTCACTAGTTATGGTGACGATGATTTATGATTCATGGAATCATAGAATAGTTTGGGTTGGAACGGACCTTTAAAGGTCATTTAGTCCAAGCCCCCAGCAATAAGCAGGGGCATCTTCAACTAGATCATGTTGCTCAGAGTCCCCTTCAACCTGAACTTGTATGTTTCAAAGGAGGGGGCACCTCTGACCTCTTTGGGCAACGTCTTCTGGTGTTTCACCCTCTTATTGTAAAAAATTCCTTTCTTATATCTAGTCTAAATCTACCCTCTTTTAGTTTAAAAACATTACACCTTGTCCTACTGTAACAGGCCCCACTTTCCTTTACACCCCTTTTAGGAACTGAAAGCCACAATAAGTTCTCCCTGGAGCCTTTTCTTCTCTGGGCTGAACAACCCCAACTCTCTCAGCCTGTCCTCATAGGAGAGGCACTCCAGCCCTCTGATCATCTTTGTGGGCCTTCTCCGCACTCGCTCCAACAGGTCCATGTCTTTCCTGTGCTGAGGGCTCCAGAACTGGATGCAGTACTCCAGGTACGGTCTCACCAGAGCAGAGAGGCATGACCTGCTAGCCATGCTTCTTTTGATGTAGCCCGGGATGGAGTTGGCTTTCTGGGCTGGGAGCGCACATTTTTGGCTCACGTCCAGCTTCTCATCCACCAGTACCAGCAAGTCCTTCTTGGCAGGGCTGCTTTCAGTTCCTTTATCCCCCATTCTGTACTGATACCGGAGGTTGCTGCAACCCAGGTGCAGGGTTTTCCACTTGGCCTTGTTGATTCTCATGAGGTTCACACAGGCCCACTTCTTGAGTTTGTCCAGGTCCCTCTGGCTAGCCTCCTCTCCCTCAGGTGTGTCAACTGTACCATTCAGCTTGGTGTCATCCACAAACTTGCTTAGGCTGCACTTGATCTCACTGCCTATGTCATTGATGAACAGTGTTGGTCCAGTATGAACTCCTGAGGAACACCACTGGTCACCAATCTCCATCTGGACATTGAGCTGTGTACCACTACCCTCTTGATGCCACCATCCAACCAATTCCTCATCCATTGAGCAGTCTACCCATCAAATCTATATCTCTCCAATTTACAAAGCAGGATTTTGTGGGGGACCATGTCAAAGACCTCACAGAAGTCCAGACAGAGGACATATGTAGCTCTTCCTTCATCCACTGATGTAGTCATTCCATCATAGAAGGCCACTAGGTTGGTCAGGCAGGACTTGCTTTTGGTGAAGCCGTACTGGCTGTCTCGAATCACCTCCCTGTCCTCCATGTGCCTTAGTATTGCTTCTAGGAGAATCTGTTCCATAATCTTCGCAGGCACAGAGGTGAATTGCATGATTCCTCCATCCAATGAAAACCTATGTACCTAAATGTACTGTAAATGTACTGTATGTGGCCATAAAGACCTCTTGTTAATTGGTAAAGGTGGTAAAGGCAGAATCTAGCCCCTAGTTTCCATAGCTGATGTCTATGAGCAGTTTCTGGCAGGGACATTGATGCTGGAAGGTAGTCACCTGTCACACTGTCTTGAAGTTGTCCCAATGACGTGCAAATCACCAATAATATATAAGCAGATTAGCCGTGTTATTAGCCACGGAATAAAAATATAGTACTGTGATATTTGTGGAATTGTGAAGAACAAAAAGTCAAGATGTCTCACATAAATGGCAGGTGACCAAAATGGCTGGAAGACTGGGATAATTTATTATTGATGGAAGAAGAGAGACTCGCTGCTTTGTGTTGCTGACTCTGTTGTGGAGATCTCTGAAATCTAATATATTGTTTGAGGTGGGAACTATGCATACGCAAATGCACTGCTCCGTATCCAAATTAGTCTTTATTTCTGTTGATATTTTATGGACAGACCCCATAGAAAATCTACAATTAGACTGCATAAATCTTCAAAGGAGATGCTATAAATACTATTTTCTACACTGCATAATTTTTAAAGGAATATCACTGTGTTTTAGGAAGATACTGAACAAAAGAAATCAGTCAGGCTAATTAAGGTACACAATAGAAATGGTAATCAGGGAACGTGACAGCAGTGAAAAAGAAGGTAAGTAATTTCCTGCAATACACTAGTGCATACTCCTGGGATGAGGAAGGTCTGATGGAAGGGAAAGATCATTGCATCTCCAAGCAGCCATCTCCAGCACCTCCAGTAATCACCTTTAACTAGAAAAGCAGGATAATGTAACCCTGAGAACATGTCAGGGCAATGCAGCACTAGAGTAAATGGCACAAGTTATTAATTGAGTCCCAAAATCTGTCCACAGTAGCTTCTAAAACTCTTCATTTTAAAGTATCATCTTAATAATGCATTTTATTACTTTTAAATCATTGTTACATTATTACAAAGCTTTATTTTTAAGAAAACGCTTTCTTCATTCCTTCAGTCATGTCCAGTAAAAAGCTGGGATTTTAGTGACCTGGAATGTTGCTGCTGTAGTGCTCAGACTAAAGCAATATGGAAATCAAGAAAATCTGTTGAACTAAGGACACCATATCATGATGCGCATAGGGAGTATTTATTTAACATTGCTGGGAGCTGTTCAGCATATCAAATTGCTTTTTATAAAGGAAAGCTGAAATAGTGGTTAGGATACAGTTGTAGCTGGAAGGGCTTTTGGGGGGCAGGGATAAGGCAGAAGTGTGATAAGTTTCTTAACACTCCAGTGAACACTACAAAAGACAAGTCTGAATAACAGCAGTAAGAAGTATTATTTATTATAACTGTGGAAGGAACCTGTGTTTGCTGGATTTTCTCCATATCAATTCAAGAGGAATTAGTGTCCAATTTGGAAGTTGATGAAGACTTCTGTTTTCACAGAATCATTTACACTGTTAAGTATAGTTGAGGACTCCTACCTTATCACACAACACTACAAATAGGCATTAGACTGTATCAAATATTTCTTCCTGTAAGTGGAAAAAATGGTCTGCAGATATGAGATCCATTTCGTGACTTATTCCTTTTGCACATTACCTATGGCTATATCATAAAAGTGAAGGCAGCATTTCTATAAGGAGGCGCTCATTTGTGTATCTGTCATGATCACAATGAATGCAAACCCACAGCAGACGATTGCTCTGCAATGCTGGCGCTAGAGTAGGAGCTGAATAAATGGTCAAGTCCATTTAAGCTATGGCCTCCTCTTTTTTTTCTTCTTTTCCTCCCATTGTCACCATAATTGTAAAAAGATGGATGTCCCAATTTCTTCTCTAGTTCAAGTAAGTATGGGTTCTATTGTTTGTAAGGTATCATAAATATGTTCATGTAATGGCCAATGTGATGTTGGTTTCCAAAAAGATTTTTCTCTATTAGAATGTTAAAAAAGAGATCTCTAAGAGTAGTGGTGATAGTTAGAAAATCATCATCTCTTGATCTGAGCATAATAACTAAATGCTAGAAAAATATGTCCTATTATTAAAAGATTCAAAGTGCTTCCTATCAGATACATACAGAAAATTTAAAATGCTTTCTTACTAGATATATGTAAAAAAAAATTGATATATAGAGAGCAGTTTGTCAATCTTATGATAACCTTTATCAAATGCTAAAATATACAGGCAATTCTTCCTTTCTGTCCATTTTACTGATATTATAAACTGATATTTCTGTCTTATCCTTCTCCCCATTTTTTCTTCTGTCTTCCTCCCCTTAGTATGAGAAACCTTTCTGTTTTCAACTCAGTATGTATGTTAGGTAGTTCACCAAGGATTTCTCTATTCCGTGTGCAAGGAAAGACCATCTGAATCTGCAGATACACTTTGTCCATAACAAATGAATCTGCGAGTCTGGGTTAATTAATTCCTAAGATAGCAATAATTTCATTTGTTTTGCAGGTGCTTTTTCTGGAAGCAGTTTTTCTGAAGCTGTAAGGTTTCAACTTTTGACAAGCACAAAAACTTCCAGCCTGCTAGCTGTTGCAATGACATTTGTTGGCTGGCATTGTCAGACCAATTTTCTGTGTAAGAATAGTAAGTTACCAGCACACTTCTCAAATAATTAATGGCACTTGGCTTCATGCCTCAGAACACACTCAAGGTGTACACTGAAAGCCTACTAAAGCTCTGCCTGACATGACTTATTACTTTATTACAAAACTGTAGAACAGCTTTCTAGAGAAGGCATACCTTGAAGGAATGTAATATTCTTACAGGCAGTTATTAACAATAAAAATCTGAAGAATAGTGCAGTCACTATTTACAAGGATACCATTTCTTGTTATGGCCTTATTATAAGACTGTAGTTTTTAAAGATTTAAGATCTCTGCTCATTTTTGGATTCACAACTTTCACAAGACCAATTGCTTTTATAATAGATCAGCTGAAGCTATGCAATATTTTTTTTTCTCTATGTAATGGTCTCTTTTACACTATTATAATTAGCAAGAAATCATAGCAATGAGAATACAATCTAACCCACTTTAAGAAATACTTTATAACACCCAATTTTTAAAAGGAGCAGCTTAAAAACATGCTTACATTTTTAATTATGGTTACCAAGATTGCACATTCAAGTATGGAATTGTATGTGCAATTTATTTAAGCC
>JAOXJM010000001.1:97406142-97435365 GCA_026413425.1 Tringa solitaria | reverse complement strand
TCCAAAGCTGGACACAGTACTCCAGGTGGGGTCTCACGAGTGCAGAGTAGAGGGGTAGAATCACTTCCTGAGACCTGCTGGCCACACTTCTCCTGATGCAGCCCAGGACACAGTTGAATCTCTGGGCTGCCAGTGCACACTGCCGGCTCATATGAAATTGGGCATTTGGTCTTTAAAACAGAATCCTTTTTGGTGTGTCTGTAGAAAAACATACAAGCTTGATTTTCAAACACACCAAACATGATTAGTGACTCCCAAACTATTTCAGCTCTGATTTACCATATTCGGTAACATTGAAAATGCAGCTCTCGTGCTTCTGTGGGAATCAAATGCTATTTTCTTTCATATTGTCTCTGAGTGCTTCTAACCTCACAGGAAAATAATCTTCTTGGTCATTAAAAATTATTTCAAACACATCTTTGTTTCTTCTGCATTACTGTACTAAATATTAAGTAATTTTGTTATATTCTATCATTATTGTAAGACATGGAGTAACACAATGTGATGCTTCTGAATACAGGCACATATGTCAGCAGCATACACAATATTCAAATACTGATCATCAATCTGGCTGTTAATTTATCACATAAAATTATTTTAATAAAGCTCACCAACCGGCAGTACATACATTATACTATGGAATTTCTCCATCCATTTAAATGTCCAGTTTATGTCCACATCTAGTACAAGCAGATGATATTTTAGACTGAAAGAACATAGGTTGTGTTTTGCTTCTGGTTGTTTGGGGGTTTTGTTTTGTTCTTTTTTTTCAAATTTACTACACAAGTGTTGGCTGCCTATAAAATACGGGCAGTTTTAATGATAGATTCTGCTCTCAGAAACTTCACTGGACATACTGCCATTGATTTTAATACAAAAGTTCTTTATTTTTATGTTATCAAATAATGCTGTCAATCATTCAGAAAATTGTTCTTTAATTACAGCTCAGGATAAGAGCGACTACATTAATCTATTGCTCACCTTAGTAACAATTAGTTTTTCTGTATCTTTGTTCGAGCCAATTTTGCCATGAAAACAATGCACAAAATTCTGTAATTAGTCCATTCAGACTTTCCTTTTACTTTCCCTTTCCCCAGAATACATATGAAACCACTTGCTTTACTTAGCCCCAAATTATAATAATTATTGAATTATATTTACATATGTACACACAAATTTATGGCTATCCCCACTGAATATACTGCATGTTGCTTTCTCTAGAGCAGGAATACTGACTACAGAACAGTGAAACTCCATGTTTAAACGAAGCCTTGAATTTACGTAAGAAATGCAACCTTGTCCTACCAGTGAATGACAGCTAAGCAAAGAATACTAAACTGTTTAGTTAGATACAGTCAATTTAAAAAAAAAAGAAAAAAGCTTCAAACTTTTATGTTTGCATAAAGCAGAGACTAAAACTTACAAATTATTAGTAGTATTATATGCAATGGCAGAGAGTAGTGTAGATAGTGTAAACTGATGAACAGTAACAATAACAAAGAAATAACAAAGTACAAAATTCAATAATTCTTTGTCAGCTCAGTCACATATATGAGTGATCTGTCCAGGAAGTGCATGCATGTCTGTTTTGTTATTCCTGCTTTTATATATATATATCTTTATCTCAAATGAAATGAAGTTAGCAGACAAATTGCCCAGTAGTTTTGACATAAGCATCCTTGTAATTTTTTTATTTCATAATCAAACATTGCCAGCTTCTCCAGACCCATCACCACTGACCCATTTGGATTTATATGAATTTCAATATATAACCAATGCCTTTGTAACCCAAGGGAAAGCTCTGAATACTGTCTCAAATATTCCTCTATTGGCTTTATAAGACACGAATAACTAAATCCTTTGGTGATGCAAATCCAAACTCATTTTCATAAAACAGAAATCTTGACAGTGCCCTTTAGCAGAACAGGTTTCTAATTTGTGTTTCACCAAAGTAGTTATGTGGGACATATCCTCAATCCTTCTGTCTAGAATATTTCACATGACCGATGACAAGTATCAGAGTTAAGTATTTCTACTGAAAATACTAAGATATTTCAAAGGAATCTCACAGAGATGATCCATAAATTTAATATGAATTCTCAAATAACCAAGTTGATGTGAAAAATGCTCTCTCCAATAAGACATCTGCTACGGATAGAGAAATTCGAGCATAAGAACAAAGGTAAATATTATCATAAAAACTTTAATTCTGCAAAAAATGAATGTTTCCTAGGTTTGCTGAAGAAGTACCAGAGTAGCCTAGTTCTATTTTTCAATTAGATTGGATGTACATTACAGTGTTAAATGCTTTCCAAAGGAAATAAAAATCATTATTCCAATCCCCAAAAAATCCCAACCAAAACCTTAAGCTTAAAGAAGTCAATGAGACTTTGTTCAAGGTCTTCTAGAGGCCTTGCAGCAGAGACAAGGTCACGCAGCTAATTATCCTAAGCACAGGTGCAAGGCCTGCACAAGTCACAGGCCAGGGCTGTAGCTTGTTAAATGGAGAGCCAAACACCACAGAACAGTAACCAGCACCAACAGGTCAGCCTACAACTGTATTTACTCTTTTTTTTTTTCCCAGTTTGACACTTCTCCACAGCTGCAAACATACAACCAGATAGGTATTTGGCAGAAAGTTGACCTTTTCACAAGAGATTGTTTAGATTAAAGGTTCTTTGTTAAGTTACTGACATCAGTCAAGTAGGATTGGGTAGCTATGGTATCCTGCCATTTTCAAATATGTAAATTCACAGTTTTAATTGTGAAAACAAAATGTTTATGTTTGTTATTGCTTACAGTATGTGTTATTGGTAACATTTCAGGGCAATCATATGTTAAAAAAAACTGGCAACAAATTTTATACATAGAATTTTAAATGTTTAAGAGATAATCAGTGATACCTGGAATAAACACTAAAACAAAAGAAAAATAAGTGCAAAATTAGGATTACATAGTCTACAATGCTGACAACTACTGATGCTGCATCTCTATTTATCATCATATTGTGAATTTAATTCTCGTGAAGTTTGACTCAATTTCAGCTTTTAAATACTCATTAAGAAAACTACAGGACAGTTACTTTTGGAGTGCTGCTACTTGGACTGGGGAGTAGACACATAACAGGAAGCAAGACAGTTACCACTCACCCACTGAACTTTCGACCCTGGTTGTGTCTTAGCCTTATAGCAGTTAACATTACATTTATTTCGCAATTGGGGATGGCAGATTGCTTGTAAGCAGTCACTTTTCACCTTTTCTTTCCACTTTTATACACGTTTATCATACTGTGAACAAAATGACTGCGAGACAAAGGTCAGGGTCTGCAATTCTGACAGTAAATGAGATACTACTGCTATCATTGTTCAGTATTTTGAACTGTAAAATTCAGTGATCTGTGTTTATCTAAAGAATAACAATGGACTGTACCATTTGGTACATTTCTTTGATATTATACTATTATACTTTTATACTATTTATTAATAAACTCAATTTTGCATAGAAAACTAAGAGGGACAAACAGCTGACTCTGTTAAACTCAGCCACAATACTGTAACTAATACTTGCCATCTACATGTTCAATTAATATATAAAATCACAAATTTGCATGTAATATTATGTTTAGTTTTAGAAAAATATATAACTATTTGTCACCCTTTTAGCACAGCATTTAGAGAGCGTTTTATTTATAACTTCTTTTAATTGTACTGTATGGTTTTTGGTAGCCATCACTATGATCATCTACCCAGTATTTCTGCATAACAGATAAAATTTAGCTTTGCTTAGCAATTTCCAGATCTATTTCAAATACCATGTATTTTACAGTGACACCATGGATCACTTGTTTTATTTGCTTCCATATTGGTTTCATTCCAAGAATGTGAAAATTCTCTTGTCTGCCACGATGATCTCTCTCACCTCCAAAGCTGCTTTTCTCAGCCTTTTTTTCCACAATTATTCCAGAATCTGCTCTTCCTCTCTAACCATTCTAGTTTTATGGCATAAAAGGCATTCAGGGCATAATATCCTATATCTATTATTTTCTGAAATTCTTTAATGAATGCACAAAAAATAAAAAATGATTGTATTTGGGAATTTTAAAAAAAAAGTTTTCTGTCCCTTTGTTTCAAAGTGTTATCTTGTACCTTTTCTGCCTTTCTTGTCATTTTTTTCTAGCTGTTAGAACTATGTTAGAGTGAATTCTTACCAGCGCTCTTTAAGGCCAGAACCATGGACAAATAGACTCTGCATTCCCAATTTGAAAAAGTCTTTGTCCTGGGACAGTAGCTGTTCTTTGCATTTTTATACAAAATTTGTATTTATATGATTACTCAGTGAAAGCATATGTGCATCTTGATCAAGTGCTATAGGAGTCAAAAGAGGATAAGTGCTTTATTCCCTTGGAAGTACAAAATAGACCAGACTCTGATCCCACTGCATCAGAGACTGAATCTGCATCTTACAGTATCTGGAGCTCTGGGTGAGACTGGAGTCTTCATCTTGCTACACATGCTAAAAATAGGGATTGTTTCTGCTCCTCACAATTTGTACAAGTTTTCTCAAATAAAGTTCATTTGAAAACTCAGAGAAACCAAAAAAGGAGATCTTTCCATCTCATAATGTATAATGTCATTTATATGATACAAGAGCTTTTTTTTGTTATGAAATGTAAACATTGATTAAAATGAGAAAATTCTCTTATATTACCTTAGGAAATAGCAATCCACCTTGTCATATCACATTTGTAATTCTTAAAATGAGAAATGTTTTAGGGGTCAAAGGAAGCAGCAGCTTAGGTCAAAAATGGAAATGAATATGAGCAGTCTCATCTCAGTCATAAATTTGCATGTATACATTTCAAATCTATCACAGCTGACGGAGAGGGACTTGACTGGCAGTCCAATTAAGAAAGGCAGAAGACCGGAGTTAAAGGTAATTTCATTACAGGTTGTATAGGTCTGGAAAAACATATATAACACCTCTGACATTATGCTTGATATCAGCTCATGATACAAATCTATAATCTAGGATACTTAATAGGAATTAATTACAAGCTCTGTCCTTCTCCCCTTTTCTTCCATCATATATTATAAATACTGCACTTGCAGAATGGATACTAATCAGTCTCTTTTATATAGCAGAGCTAAGATTTCAAGGCATACAAAAATCACACAGAGGCCTGTCAGTTAGACTCCCAGTCATTTTTGCTAATATTTGGAACAGAACAAGGAACTTAGACCCTCTTTGAATATGGACAGAAAAAGGATTTAACACAGCAATCAAGAAGTATAAGAACAGAAAAAAGCCGACAGAAAGGGGATGTTGTGAGTTGCTAAGTTTTAGTATTGCTGAGCTATAAAACTGGAAGCAACCTCTGTTCAGTGTTATATAGTGTTAGGCTTCATAGTGCTCCTTGTATGTCCTTCACAATCCCAATTAAATCTTTAAAATTTCATCCATAATATTAGAGCTGCTTTTTTATAGACTCCTTTCTGATGCAAAACTGAAATACACACAATCTTAACAACATTTGTGGTATAATGAGATTTGAAGACTCGTAGTCTTAATTGGCAAGAGGTGTGGGAAGATGAAAAATCTCCTTTCCCTGTAATCTAATCAAACCCAGCAATATAAGCTTCCAGATTGCAATGTCAGCATTTCCACTGAAGGGCTGAGCAGGAGGTTAGGAAAAAATTAATTGTAAACATTAATGTAAATAGCAAAAGTTCATTCTGGTCACGCTAGGTAAGCCACCTCAGCAACATTTGTGCTCCCTCTTGTAGTCTCTCACTCTTGTTGCCGGCACTGCTTTCAGCGTCCCATCCCAATAGACTGACACAGAAGCTGTATTTTGAAAGTTTCCCAACAGGCTGGTTGAAAACTCAAATTGCATGTTTTCATAAGGAGCCTACAGTAAGTCAGAAACCAGAACCACTTCCAACTCATTTGAGGAGGAACTTTAAATTCCAGTTCGCAATTCAGAAAAAAAGATTTCTGCAAGAGCTTTTGGAAAACATTCTCTATTAGCTATCACTGTTGTAGCAAGGCAGAGGAAAGTGGTGTTTGTGAAAAACTGGAGTTTCAGCCTGTGCTGATACTGCATTATGGCTGCAACCACATTCCTATCCTTGATGCTGATGCCCATCAGGTGCATGGACACATCAGGACATTGGGGAAGGACAGACATATTGTCCCTGAGTCCTAACAAGTAGCAGTCCCCTGAGTCCCCTCACCTCTACCAAGTAAGAGGAGACCTTGTCTAAAATTCTAAGAGCTTACTTTGAGATCAGTATAGTACTATAGCCACGAAGATGGGACGAAGGTTCAGGACAATGTGACTTAGCCAGCTAATATGCCTGAGAGAGGTGAAATATGTAAATACTGTCTTTCACACCCTCTTTGATAACCGTCAAGGAGCCTGGGAGGCAGGCTGGGGAGACACCGTGTCAGTGCTGAGGCAAATCTGAGGAACCATCGAGATTATTGGATTATCAATACTCATAGCGAGTATCAAAGTACTAGAATTCAAAAAATAACTTGACTTTTCAAAAACAGCTAAAAAGGAGGAATTCTCTTTACAACATAAACAACAGCAATCCCTTCATGGCTCCTTAAGTCTATGTATGCAAGTTTTCCCAGATTTCTAAAGCCATCCCTAAACCATAAAAAGATGTAGATACTTTTTGTATGTTATCCTCCAAAACCCTCAAGACAATCCCCAAGGCAGAGATATCTGCCTACAAAAATATTTTAATGAACCACTAACAGTATCATCTGTCTCTCATCTTTTGTATAAAAGATACAGAAGCAAAGGTGAGGTGTTTGATACACAGTGGAGTGAGAAAGCAGCTGGAATTATTGCAATTTATGCACAGGCAGCCAGACAAGCTGTTGCAACGGATGGTTATGCATTTTAGCACAGCCTGCAGTTGTCACATTGTTTAAATAAAATATATGATTCCCACACATTCAAAGCAATGATGGAAAGCTAATGATCAGTTCTATGGGAGTGGGCTGTTGCTTCTTAATTATTACTTGGACTCATTTTTTAATAATTTAGTGCTCAGTTTTGTTTTATTAAGTAATATATTTTATGAAATGCATACTCTATTGCTAAACACCAAATCATTCACTGCTGAAGTGAGTGATTTTAAATAAACTGCAGAACTGCCATTGTACTAGAGAGGCCTTTTATGCACTAATCAGAAACACGGAATGAAACGGATATTGCTAGAAGATAATAGCATCCTCCTAGTGGCGGAGCAAATCTGTACCATCAGGTTCAATGTTAGTAGGGCAATGGCCAGGATTTAATATGCTATAACAAACTGAACATTATCTCAGGTGCAACATGACATGGATTCCATCTTACTTTCGCTCATCTCAATCCTCCAAAATAATTCAAGGGACCTGGAGTTACCTTTTTCTTGACTTCTTTGCCCCATCAAGTTCAAGCAAAGCACACAGAAATAGAACCGACCGGAACAAATGGCGATGGTTTTTCTTGGGCTTAGAAGGCAAAAAGGAAAAAATGCAACCTTTTACTGACTATGGACTCTGCTCAGAATGGAGTGGACAGAATAAACAGGACTTGATAGTACTTCTAAATGGAGACAAATACATGGCAACTGCCAGCCAGCATTTCCTTTGCATGAGACAATTTTGGGGAACACTTATATGTACATTAATATGCCCAGCTGTCATATTACAGAGGAGGCCTGCTCAGATAGTGATAAATAATAATAAATATATAATAATATATAAACCCAAACTCTTAGCTAATCCTAACTCTTAGTTTTGCAACCGTTTTGAAATGTATTAATATAGACTACAAACTGTTTTCACCAATTTAGTAAATTACTGTGAATTTATTGTGAACTTGCAGAAGATGCATCCTGTGGCTAAGAAATATACGATCAGGGAGGAGGGTCCAGTTGATGGAGTCTCCTGTACCAAAGGAATGTTGAAACAGTAGAAAGAGAGAGAGAAAAATGGTTTGGGGCTGTCAGTTCAGGCAGAGACCTGGACGCTTGATGTAAGTACTAGCACAGAATAGAAACTGTGCCCTGCTAAGAAAACAGCCAAGCTAAATTTACTATGGTAAATTAGCTACTAGCCTATTTCATTTTTCTTCAGTGTATGCCAGACACCAGTGTCTTTATTTTATTTTATCTTTATTTATTATTATATAACCTAGTGTTTTTATTTTTATTTATTTTTTAAGCCCTATGGTCCAGTTTTGCTCACCTCAATTTGATAATTAGACAGCCAACAGTACCAAAAAATTCCCTATGACTGAGTCCAGTACACGAGCATTGGTGTCTTGCTAAGTGCTCTCATGTTGTAAGAAAGTTTCTCTTGAGACCTGCTCACAAATGAAGCGGGACTAACCAATCCCTCTTGGACAAGCTGAACACCTGTAAAACAATAAGCTTGTGAGTTTGTTCTGTTGGCCTGCAGGCAAATAGTAAATGTAACTTTCCAGCAGAAGTCGCACCGAAGGCTCACCTATGAGGCAAATATCTGTAATGCAGATACAGGCACCACTAAGGCACAGAAGTTCTTGTTACTGTCCCAAAATAATCTCCTTTGACAGGGAAACACAGACATCCCTATTCTGTCAGTCAACGTTCACAGCAACTAATTTTCCACCAGTGATCAAGAAGCTCAGAGCACTCTTTCATCAACATCCAGGGGACTGAACTAGGTCCTGGTGCGGAACACTTTGCCCTTCTGGTAATGTAGTTTGTGTTTTAGATTTTGTTTGTGACAAGCTTTGTACTTCGCTTGGGTTTAACATGGCATTACAGCTGATAGGTGTTTCACTTTGTTACTGCCAGGTCCAGAGATACCATAACCTGGAAAAGGAAAACAAGTGCCTGCAACAACTGATTGACAGGCCTAAAACACCTGGGATAAGTCCACCACACAAGAAATAATGGCTTAGAGAAAAACAAATTAGGAGCCGATTTATATTCCAGGAGACATTTTATTGCCTGCCACTCTCCATCCCACTGAAATATTGTGATGGATTGGGGTGAGTGAAGAGAATTGGTAGGTGCTAGTAATGACAATTTGAACAATGAGGTGGAGGAAACACCCCATGCTCTGCCTCTCCCCAGAACACAGCTTATTGTGAAGGGAATCAGGGAAGGGAATATGACCCACTAGTCACTGGAGGCACCTTGGGATGTGCTGTTCACATGCATATTCATATTGTGGGTATCCTTAACCCCAAATTCTGGTCATTTTTAAGGTCTGTATTCTAAGGTCAAGCTACTAAGAGGGAACTGAAAACCAAAAGCAGATTAAATAGAGCTCTACATGCTTTCCATGGAGCTACAAGCCAGCCAGCAGTTACTTATCAACACATGGGAAGAGATCTAGTCCACTTTGTCTACAGATATCGTAGCAAAAGGGGCAGGAATGCATTCTGAAAATATTAATAGACAAAACATATTTGAGTTCTTTCTATGAAAAAAACTGTAATCACAGTGTCCGCTATGTGCAAGCCGGGCCACTTCTGAAACGATGCTGTTGCAATTACAGTCATCATCAAGAACCTGCACATACAGGCATTCAGCTTTCTGAAGATTAGTATTAATCCTACATTCCCAATAGCATTAGGAAATAATATGGGTAAGATCTCTTTTATTTGGTACAAAAAAAAAAGAAACTTACTGATAACATTTAGAGCCAAAAAAGCAGATTTTTTTCTGCCAAAGAAAGTGGTAGATGAAAATAGATGGGAAGACTGGGCTAGGTAGTTAGCGTAGGTGTAAGTTGAGTCATGGCTTTTCTTTAGTATCAGTGACCAGGATCCAGCCTGGCCTCAGGTAGTATGTTAGCATGACAACTTGTCAAAAAAGATAAAGGAGTAGAAGGAAACAGAGAACAGAATAGGACCTCAGAGAAATGAGGAGAAGCTGGAATGGAAACCATTTTTGGTGGCTTGATTTTGCTGGGGAAGACACCCTGGAAAAAAAAAAGTGAGATATCTTCTATACCACTTTCCCTTTTTGGGAGCTAAAAAAGCATGCAACATATGCAACTGGTGTGTCAAAAGTTGAAATAGTTGAACCAAAATTAGGAAAATAATGAAGAAAGGTTAACACACTTTAATTTCATTGAATAAATGTCAGATGTGCTCAGTGAGTAAAAAGGACTTCAACTCAATCAGGCCGCTAAGAAGAGATGAAAGGATGGGAGATACCCTTGTCCCTCTCGTAATACTTGGGCTCAGCATGCTGGAACCCACCACATTTTAAACACACAAACATAAAAAAACCCCTAACTTGTAGCTTTCCAAGCATTTTTAAGTTCTTTGCTTTCCTTCTCTCTATTAGACATACTAATGTTTTTACAGCGTCCCCTAGCTGAGTGATACCACAAATCATTTCTCTCCAGATTTTAGTAAAAGTCAAACATTTCAGATGAGCATCCCGTGATCCCCAATATAAGTAGGACAATCCAGCCTAATGCATCTAAGAAAAATACTAGGAAACAAACATTCTAGAGAAGACAATTGTTGTAAGTCGCAAAAAAAAATGTCACTGAACCAAAGTGTGAGAAATCACTGAAAAATAAGCTTGAGTTTATAACTAAGGGTTTTGACAAGATCATCGTACAATTGCACAATTGCAACCTTGAGCAAGGAACTTTGATGAACAGTTCTGATGATATTTTGTCTGCAATAATATCTACAGTTCTGAGAACACCTTTCTCAGAAAGTGTTGGAATTATTAAAAAAAACAACAAACCAACCAACTAAACAAAAAAAAAAAGAGAATGTATTTTGCTGCAGAAACAAACAAAGATTAAAATAGTTAAATATGAGGAGCTTGGCTAAGCAGCAAAATCCAGAAGAACAGGAGAAAGTGTAAAAATATGTACAGCATATAAATGTACAGAAGAGGTAATCAGTGAGGATAAGGTGGGTGATAGGTTAGTGGAGTAACAGTACAAAGTTGAAAAAAGAAAAAAAAAAACAAAGGAAAAAGTGTAGTCTAGATGATTAGAAAAACATCTGTTTTAGACATCACTATCTCTTCAGTTATGAAATATTCTCACAGAAGATAAGAAGTTTTATAACATATGACTTTTAAATCCCCTGTAAACAATTTACTAATACACACACACAAAAAAAAAAGTTGGAAAATTTTGGCTCTGGACAAAGTGACCGAGTCCACTTCTTTATCTTAAATGTTCAAAATCCAATGAACATTTAAATTACCAATTTCTCCAAAGACTGGCCTCATCAAATAGTGGAAATTCTAATGTTTCATGCCTATCTAAATTACCGTTCTACATATGGTACTTTACATGTTCACCATTCAACATTAATAGCAGAATTTTCATCATGTAATATTAATAAGGAGACTAAATTTATATAAAACAAAAAGGTCTGAAAATGTATTATCCAAGTTGAAGGTGTGCTGTGAGGTGAGAGAGCAATTATCAAGATCATTATTATAGTGCATTAGTGTCTAATGGCGTGTGATAAGGGTTGTAAAATGCCTACTAAGTACTTAGCCCTCTTTCATTTGGCATTCCGCCACAAAATGAAAATTATCTGTATTGTATGTATACAGATGAACAACTGAGAAAATAGAAAGCAGTATCAAATGCTTAGAGATGTAGACCAGTAAACCAACAACACATAAACAGAAAAAAAAATACTTTTTCATTTTTATAAACAGCAGTGCCAGCTTTGGAAAAAAAAAAAGACCCATAAAAAGTTGCTGAGATGGTGTCTTGAGTAAAGCAATTTCTATTTCCTAGGGTCTCTGAAAAAAAAGGTGGAAGTCTGTGTGTGTGTGTTTGTCCATGCACACACATGCACAAAGCACCACCAATTTTCTATAAAGATTTTAAACAAAATGCTTTCCTTTCACCAAAGTTGACTTTTTGAGCAAAAGATGTCTGGCTGAATCAATTTAAACAGCAACATAGAATTTGGCAGCAATCCATTTCTGCTGAGATTAAACCAGCTGCTACTGAATCCATTGATCCTTTTAGCTATTGATTTGTTAATTTAATAAAACCCGAAGTTTTAGAATGTGAACAAATTCACAATGCTGAGGAGACAGGATTTTGATAAGCTCTGCTGCCAGACTAAGCTGGTAACACTGTCAAATGAGAAAATCACACATGACTTAAAATATTAAAGATTTTCAATGTGGAAGGTTGCTTAAAATATGATTCCAACTAGAAACGTGAACTGTTAGGAAAAAGCTCTTATAATTAAAAGGGATAATCTTAAAACAACTGATCTGATCTCTTTGTCTTCTATCTACTAATATTAGTGATTAAAGCATTTTTTCCATATTTCATGCTATTTGCTTTGAAAAGCCAAATTACCTTTAGGAGAAAATAATAGATTCTACTCTAATTACAAAGAAAATTAGCACAGGTTCTAACTAAGGATCAAGTTCTCCCTGAGACAGGTCCATGCCACAACAGTCCTCACCATGCAGCTCCCAGTTTTTGCTCTCAATCAAAAGAGTATATTTCCACACAGATAGACACTTCTCAGTCTAAACATGCCATGCTCTTAGTAGATACCCAATCTGCATCTCTGGCATTCGGGTTCTGCTGTCTTCTTCCTTACTTGAGGCGCTATACCTATTAGGATGTACTCATTTTCTCATGAATTCAATTCACATAAATGAAGGTTTGTGACTCAGAAGGCCACAGCTATAGCTGTGTAGTAAGACTGACAAACTGATGGAGTGACCTTTCCTGCTGGTGGTATTTAGAGCAGATCAGCAATTTACCACCAAAACAGTTTTTCCCTGGAAAATGCTAGTTGAAGAAAATTGGTGTTTTGGAAAAAAAGTTGTTGTAACAAATCTGTAACAACCTGCCTGTTTTCCTACCAGCTGTCTTGAAGAACTGCTAGGGATTCCACGCTGTGAACAACTTGAGCTCCAGCCGGCTGACTGTGAACAGAGGTACCTTATAACAACTTCTAGCAGCTCAGAGGTGAATTTGCTATGGGGATTGCATCAGAAGAAGTGAAAAGATTTTCAGTGTTTCTGTCTCCATCAAATGGATTGAGGTTCTGTATTCCCACCATAAAACTGAAATAAGAAAAGTATATGAGAAAATGTAAATATTACTGTTGAAGGAAGTAGTCTCCCATTTGGAAAGTGTTCCTTAACAAGATTTAGCTACAAGATCAGTGATTGCTCAGTTTAGCCTGCCATACCACTCATAGATGAGCATGGTTAGCTGCATCAACATTTAAGAACAAGAGTACAACGGTGTTAGTAAAACTTGACAAAACAGAATGAGAAATAGAGGAAGATCTGGCATCACATGATTGACTCCAGCTTTGTTCTGGGCTTCCTGAGGAAAAGTAGAAGAGAAGCCTTGACATTGCCAGCCTTTGGATGCTCAATCTATTCTCCAAAAACCTGTAGTTGCAGTAGCTGAAAAGCGTATTCCAAACACTCACCATTCTAGCTGTATAAGCAGAGAATTTTATATATAAAAATGTATATGTAAACACACAGTTTCTATGCTTTTTTAATTACTGATGAAGAATCCCAATGTATTAAAAGGGAAATACAAGTTTCTGTACCAATGGGTTTTACAAATTCATTGCAGTCTTTACTGAGATTTTTCCACTGGAAAAAAGAGGACGCATGGAGATGCACTAAGAGTTGAAGGGGTATTTTGGCAAGGATATTAATTTTCTCCTCAAAAAATTAAACTAGAAAGTGTGAAAATTGAAATATAGAGGGAATAAACCCTAGACAACTTCTACCCACAAAAAGTTGTTTGCTTTACTCATGGTCCAACTACTACTTTGGGACTTAGCTCATTACGTTTAATGTTTATACTCTCCATATAATATATAATACCTATGCACTACTTATATATAAGATGTATAAGGTACACATAAGATTAATATATTCTCATTCTAAAACATGCTAATAGTGCCAGAATTCAAATAGCAATCTTTTGGGTAGCCAAGTGAACAGTTTGAAATAAAACATTCGCATGCCATGCCAGCAGCCGAGAAGACTACTTAATGAAAAGACAGAGCAACAAAGAATTAATACATCACTATTGAGATAAGCACCTTGATAAGGCTAAATGAAAGTGTAGACTTTGAATTTTTCATGTTTTCAATTCCATACAGGTTTAGTCTATTACTGAAAACATGGTCATGGGTAAAGAGCACGCTAGACAAGTCAAATTCAAAGAAAACTTAATATGTTTGTAGAGGTACATGACGTGAAATAATGGAAAACTGCAAAGCCCAGGAAATCTAGGTAAGTATTAATGTGAGTCTTCAGGAAATCCATATACTTAGAAATTTTCACTGGCCATGAAGTTCCAGTTTGAACTGAAGCAACCCAAGGTCAAAGCTATGAATGGTATGCAGCTTGTGCAATAAAAATGTAAATATCCTTCATTCTATAACACTACAAATGTGTTTAGTAACACTACGCAACTGGTCATCAGCAAAGCAAGGAAGAGAGTGTGATGAGTCTATTCTTCAGAGTCAGCCAGTTCAAATATTGATAAACGGAACTATAGAAAGTGCAGCTCTTGTTATGGCATTTCTTCTCTATATGCATACACCACATATACATACAAATAAATCTGTATGGATCAAGTAAAATAAGGAGAAATAAAACTAAAAGTAGATAACTTATTCATAGACAACAGTAGTGATTAGAATGCTGACAAAATACCCGAAATTATTTTGAATTAACTGAAAAATATTTAAAAGCTATCTGCTATTTTTCTATCTCCATTTATTAGTTATTTTGTTTTGGAACACCTACAGGTTGGAAATGTGACATAATCAAACCAGCTTTCAACTGGGCTTAAAGTCAATTTTCCTTCCTAGTCCTGATTCAATTTAAAATATATTCTCCTTTTGTGTGGAAATCTACCTTAACATGAAGATGGTTAGAACTGGAAGTCATGCCAAATTCTAAATATTTCCATGACATAAGGTTTTCCATTTCAAGCTCTGCAGTGCGGGGGCTGCTTTTTCTGGGTTTTTTGAAAGGATCTTGAATGACATAAACTTGGTGTGAGACTGGGCCTTTTGCACATCTGCCATAGCAACTCAGAATAATATTAGCACTCAAACAATGAACCACCATTAAACATTCAGTAATGTCCACTGATGTGATTTTGTGAGACAGAAGTTGTGTTTTATTTATTTACCTTCAAACTTGATGCAGCCCAGAGAAAGCAAACACTGTGACTGTGAAATTAAATAGCAGGTGCTATATATTTAACATAAACTTCTATGCCACTTTGAACATTAAACCTTACTGAGGATAGGTTATTGGCATGAGAATATACCAGTACTTCTCATATTCTTTCAAAAAAGCCATTGATCACTCTGCTATGTTCCACGTTCGAAAGAGATACATGATCTTACTTTCTAAAGAATGGCGACTTAAACAATTCTGTATCTTTTAACATTTCATCCCAATGTGAAAACTGAGTCCTGGTATCATCCTAGATAATGGGAATAGGATGATTTCTGTACCTGTTATATCCTTCAGCATCAGGAAAAAAAAAGTCTAGAAACTAATCCTGAAGCATAATGAAGAATTAAAACTTCAGATGTTTAAATTTAATACACAGTTTGTAGTAGAAGTGGCCAACAAATTTTCTTCCATTAGAAATTAGTAACTTCAATATACATTTCGGAATCAATTTGGCTAGTTCTGTTGTATTAGCTGATGCAATTAGAATAATATGATTTAAATGGGTTTATATTTCAAGTATGATTGTGCTGAATTGAATTATTCCCTACTTATCACAAAAATATTGGATGAACATTCCTCATTTTCAACCCACATTTTTAAATTGATTTCCATCCACTTCAGCATTACAAAATTTTTTAAATAAAGTAGGCAGATACTTCACACTCTCAAGTGCTGTCACAAGTAGCAAATATGATCAAGAATGCAAAAATAACTGAAATAAGTCCAATCTCTCTATATGAATATGCAAATGGCCACACACCTAAGGGAGTCTACTCCTCATCTGTTCTCTAGCCCAGAATTTGACTCAAACACAAAAAAAATACAATGTATTTTTTAAGGGTTTCCATTTAGAGATATTTAATTGTTGAAGAAATGCTGTTGATGAAGTTCAAGGTGATATGGACAGGAAGAGTAAAGGAGGATATAGAGCAAAACAATATGGACTGGATAATGTGGTTTTCTCCTTAAACACTATGCAAAGATCAGTTCCATCCTAGACAACCTAGGAAAACCTTCATAATCTCTTGTATGCATGGATATATAATGGAGTACTGCAAAAAAACAAGTTACCTTGTACAATCTGTCTTTCTGTGATACACAGAGACTCCTCTTATAGCTCTCCAGCTTCTTGCAAAAACCCTGACAGTTTTGTGGAATTCTATTCCAGCTGGTGGAGTGAAAATATCACTTCCCAGAGAGCTGAGATGTGTAAGACAGGAAAACATTTTGCATAATAAAAATTATGACTGCTTGGTAATGTAAAGTTATATAATTAATGTATATGGAATAGTAAGTTTTTAGATATAAATAAAGCAATATTTGAAAAACCTTATTCCATTAATGACACCTTCTATGAACAGATAGCAAAGAGAGTTTTAAGGGTGATAGTTTTAATTCCTAACATATTTTTGTGTCTAGTAGTGGGGAAAAAATATTTATTGTGATTATTAGATACAGAAGACAGGAAGAAACTTCTTTTTGGACAACATTATAAACCAAATATTAAATGAGTTTCTACTACAAAAAAAGTCATGAGGAAATATATAGATGCAAAAGAAAGGCTAATGCACAAGTCTAATAAATAAAAAAATGGGAGTTCTGAGAGACAAATCAGGTAGAACTTTCTTTGGCCTAACTCACATGGTACTCATTCCTTTTCTCTAGGACTGAGGAATGCGACTCATGTATAGATACAGCATCATATATAGAAAAAAGAGATGCCACTCCTATGAAATGGCACTAAGGAAGCTGGCAGGGAGGAAGGTGTCACTTCTTATGCAGCACATGGAGGCAAAGCAGTCCCCTTGGTGGTTTAAAACACAATTGGATGACTGGGACTCAGAAATGAAATAAGGGTCTGATAGACCCGTAGAAATGACAAGTAGCAAGCAGCAGCAAGAAAAAATGTAACTTTTGAGAAAGATGACCAAGACCTTTGGATGTATTCATAGTGGTTTTCCTTAGGGCTTTCTCCGCATATCCTGGCTTGCAGGAGTCACATCAGCAGCGACTGGGAAAGACCACAACGAAGAAACAAAACCCCACTGTCTGATAGCACCTGTACAGGACAACTGCTTGCATGGCCTTAATTAAAGTCAAGAAGTACAGTTACATTAACTGATATATCTGGAGATACAAATCTACTTGCTCCTGTGCAGACTTGTTTTCAATGTGGAGGTGTACACAGGGCTGGCAAATACAAAACAAGACTTGTGAGATACCTATGCCTTCTTGGAGAAGTAGCTGGAGGCCAGAGAGAATACTTTAGGATGTTTAGAACAACACTAGACTCTATGTTTAGGCAACTGAATCTCATTACTAATATCTGACAGGATTAAAAACTGTTAGAGAAAGAGATCTTGAAGGAACATCAACATAACCATATTTGAATCTGTTTTTAAATGCTCTGCATATGCAATTATCATAATTATTCTTAATAACAAATCTGAAACTGACAATGCATATGTTTCCTATAATAAAATATACCTGTATGAGGTATTGAGAAAGGTCTTTTTTACCATGACCAGAAAACTTCCTAATGAGAATCAAGAACCCAAATACTAAGTCAATATGACTTATTACATGCCAGAAACCAAAGCAGGGATCACTCCTAATTCTGTTTCTGAATAGCAGGAAGCCATGTTGTTAATTACATCCACCTTGTTTTTCAGTTAGCTGCTGGAGGTTATAGTTTTCCAATATAAACATCTACTGTAATAAAAGTATGAACATAAAGCCAGAGGAAAAAGTGGTTGCTCTGCTGCTCTTTGAAAAAGAGCATATGCACTCCAGCTCTCAAAGCTGACTAGTTATATGGACAGGGGAGAGGAAGAACTTAAGCTAAGACACCACAACCCCAGGGTTGAATACTGTTAAAACTTCATTAGTTCTGTGTTCTCCAGAAACTCATTATCTGAAATAACATTTGATATTTCAAAAGAGTCAAAGGGAATATAAGAGCCTCTCCTACTCTCTGTCCTTTTACATTTTCATGAAGAGTCTAAGTGTATTCAGTTTCAAAAATACATTTAAATTCTTTTACTTGTTTGTTCGAGAAAGATGTTTTAAGTCAGTATTACCTGGCAATAATTGAAAAAAAAACCTTATCAGAAAATATTCTTAATTCATAGAATGACAAAATAATTCAGGTTGAAAGGAATCTGTGGAGACATCTGTCCCACTGTCAACTGAACAAGTCTCAGGTAGATCAGGTGCCCAGAGACTCATCCAGTCAATTTTCAAATATCTGCAGGCATGGAGATTCCTCAGCCCTTCTAGGCACCTGCTTTAGCGCTTGACCACCCTCAAAACAACCAGGGAACAATTTCTCTTATTTCTGAACATATTTCCTATGTTACAACTTGCACCTTTTCTTTCACACACGTGGTCCTCAGAGTCTGGCTTTGTCTTCTCTATAATGACCACCATTAGTTGGCTGATTAGATGCCCATCAGCCTTCCTTTTCCAGGCTAAACAAGCCCATCTCTCACAGCCTTTCCTTGTATATCCTGTGCTCTGGCCCCTGACCAGTGTGGTGGCCCGCTGCTGGACTTGTTCCAGTACTTCAGTCTTTCTGTAGTACTGGGGAGCCCCAAATTGAGCACAGTGCTCCAAGTGCAGTCTCGCAAATGTCAAACAGAGGGGAAGGATCACTGCCTTCACCGTGAAGGTTGAAGTCTCACTAGTATCACCCAGGATGTGGTTGTGTTTCTGTGCTGCAAGGGCACACTGCTAGCTTGTTTAACCTATCGTCTACCACTTCTTTTCTGCAAAGCTGATTTATTGCCAGTTGGCACTCAGCCTGGGTTGGTGCTTGGGATTATTCCAGTTCAGATGCAGGATTTTGCACTTGCCTGTGCTGAACTTCGTGAGGTTTCTGTCAGTCCATTCCTCCAGTCCACTGAAGTCTCTCTGAATGCCGGTCCTTCCCTCCAATGTGCTTTCAAATTCAGTGTTAAATCTCAAGCTTGCTGAATATGCACTTCACCCCATTGTCCAGGTGGTTAATGCAAATGCTAAATGGTCTTGGCCACAGCATCAACAACACTGATTGGCCTGCATCCTCTTGAGCTTGCCTCTCTTACAGAACCATAAAATTGTTTAGGTTGGAAAAGACCCTTAAGATTATCAAGTCCAACCGATAAATTAGCACTGCCAAGTCCACCACTAAACCATTTCCCTAACTGCTACATCTATACTTTTTTTAAACACCTCCAGGGATGGTGATTGAACCACTTCCCTGGGCAGCCTGTTCCAATGCTTGACAACCTTTTCAGTCAAGAAACTTTTCCTAATCTTCAATCTAAACCTCATTTCGTGATCGCAATCGAAAGCTATTGAAAATTACTATGTCATTTCCTTTCTTCCAGTCATCAGGAACCTCCATTAATCACCATGACCTTTCAAAGATGACAGCAGCCTTGCTGTGAATTACCCAGCTCCCTTAGCACCCTTGAGTGCATCCCCTCCGGTCCCATCGGCTAGGCTATAGGCAAAGACTAGTCAGTTTAAGGGCTCCCTAGCTCCATTTCCGAATACTATGGATGATGCTTCATTCCAACTGATGCTCAGGGACCTGGGAGTCTCAAGAGCAGATCTTGCCAGTTAATACCTGTAAAAATAAAAGCCTGGCATAATTTGGTTTTATCTTTATGTAATAAAGATATTTAAAACTTCCTATCACATCTGACTTCCAAATGTCCCTCTGACTTTACTAACACTCCCCAGTTATCTTAAATAGTTTATCACTGCTGCATATCTTTCACTCATTTCCCATTCACTCTGAACGGGAAGAATAAGTCAGTCCTTTCTATTATATAAAGTTATTCACATTCTGAGTTCAAATGAGTCTTCTAATAGAGCGTTTATGACCACAACAAATATTATAGGCTACACGAGAAAAGTATCTTATGCTTTCTAATGACATTACCATATGCATAGATTTATTATCTAACCAAGCACTGCGAAACACAGGCCACCATTAGAAATCAGCTTGTTTCTTTTCTTGAAAAATTGTGTTTTTCAGGACATTTTTGACTATAAATGTTTTGGTCACATCCTATCATCTGCAGTGGCAACAGAGGCAGCTCAAAACCTCTCTCCTCATCTATTTGTATGCTGAGAAAGAAACTTCTTGATAGATGGCTTTCATAAGCACTTTGAAGTATGTCACATGCCAAGTTTAAAAAGCTTGGATCTAGGTTTCTTAATAATTTGTTTCACTCTACACAAAAAAAGTGGCCAGAGAAATCCCCTTATTCAATCTGTTAATTTTCCACTCTGTATGTTCAGTTAGGGAATGTATGATTTTCTATGCTTGAGTTTCTTTGTCTAATCATACTGAATATCATCAGCTGCAGCCTGTTTATGCTCTACATTTAAGTGACTACTTCCCCGTTCATTGAATGTGAGCAATCTTCTGTAGGATGCAAAGCAGAAAATTTTTTATTACCCAATTTTCTTAATGCCCATGCAGTTTCATGCTGATTCAAGAGATTGCAACAGCTTCATTCTTCACTTTAATTATTTGTGGCCATATTTTGTGAGAGCAACAGTTTTCACTTCAGTTCTACTCCTCTAAGTGAGACGTAGTCTTCTACCATCAACCTACTGAAGTAACTGAAGCACTCAATACATTTTCGATTCTTGTAGGTGTATTGATGGTTTCAGTACATTTTTTTCTTTCATATCACATTAGATTTAATTTCAGTGGATCCACTTTTTCCAGAAAATTTTACACTTATTCCTGTAAAATTCCAGTGAAATTATTACCATTGCACATGTAACTAGTTGCCACCCAAAGACAGATGCATTGTTGTGGATACGAGTTCTATATTCCATCAAGAAATTACATACAGATTAAACACAGATAGCCCTCCTACACTTATTTTTACTGCAAAGCAAATTCAGGAAGATACTTAAAATTTTTATGAGTACCTTTTGCTGTTAATTGTTACAAAAAGAAATGTGAAGTAATACTGTTGGCAATGAATTCTCTAGAAAAAATATAAATACTTTAACCCACATTTTTCTTAACAAATTGAAATCTCATGTCTAAATACAGTGTTAATTTTTTTGTTTTATATTTTGCTATTATATGTGCAAAGATGTTGTAAATAAAATATCAAAGTTTCTCTTATTTTACAACACAGAAGAAACTTTGGTTCAGAAAATCAACTAAATATAAAAGACAAATATGAAGTAAGTTAAAGTAAGATATATATTCCATAAAATTACAAGTCATACAATTATGATTTATATCTCTAAAAGAAAACAAAACCACTCATATTTTTATTGTTCTGTTAAATTAATGTTTTGCAGCTATCATAGGATAGATGGACAATAACTGCTTTTGCTCTGACCCTGAAAGAAAAGCAATGTCAAACTATTCTCTGCAACAGAAAAGGTACATTTTATCAGGTTGATGGGCGTGGTGGATCCTTAGTTTTCTGTTCTGATGATAACAGAAGGCTCAGACTGGGAGCCTGGAATACAAGGAAATGGTTGCTATCCTGATCAGGAGAGAGTCCACCCATTTTGTTCTGTGCACTTCCAAAATTGCGAAGTGCCTCAAGTGGGTCTCAGTAAAAGAGGCACCCTGAGTTATTTTGCTGTGGAACAGGATGAGAAAATTCCTTAATGGGAATCTATTTTAATAAACCAGCAAAAGACCTATAGCTAAGATAATTCTTTTCTCTTGCAGGAACAACTAAAGCCTTTCCATGGGTAACAAGCAGTAGAATAATATTTCATGCACAAGTCCTTCCTTTCCCATTCACTCACAGTGAGTTAGAATTTCATTTTAAACCAGTTTCAAAGCCCAACAGCAGCAGAAAACACACAACTATCATTTCATCATGAAACTGTGTTCTCAGTAGCTGTGAAAACATTGCTCTTGGTTTTGCTTCCTGCTAAAGGGCTGGGACTTCATCCTTGCTGCTCTGAAAGCAGAGAGCTTAAACAAAAAATCTCTTCTTTTCTCCTAGAGATGATGAGGCTCCAAAACACTGTCAAATTCAAAATCTCAGAAGCTGTCTACAGTTTTCTGCCAGGTTTCTCCTTTATTTATGCCACCTACTGCTGCTCTGTCATAGCACAGGCACAGCAGGAAACACAAATGAAAAGAAGAGCCACAAACACACGCGGCTGGATTGTGTTTTCCCAGTGGAGCAGCAGGAGGTAAAAATGATAGGGATTATGTTGCCACTTGCCCTGAGGCAAAATGTTAATAACGGAGGAAACAGCCTTATGCTTTCCTCTCCCAAGGGGGAAAAAAAGGGATCTTTGATCTTGGGAAATTGAGTTTTTATGCCCCTAAAGGTTGCTTGGTAGCTTATAAACCTATATTACTGCATGGGGTCGTTAAAATAGCAACATGATAATATAAGGGCTAGATTTTGTCCCAGGAAATTAGGTGTTTGTGCCTGCCAAGGTGGCATCAAATAGATTTTTCAGGTAATCCAGAAGAGCTTGCTTTTTTTTTTAAGCACAGCTTTATTACTACAGCAAGTTCTTTTTTTGCCTTTGTGTTTCAACATTTTCACATTGGGTAAATGTTTAGGAAATAAATACTATGATCTGTTGTCTGCAATATTAATCCATATACATCTTTCAATGGAAAGTACGAATAAAACTCATTTGTAGTTCACTGAAATCTACAGGTAATACAGGTAATTTCACTCTAAGTGTATGTGTACATAATTCCCTATCAGTATTAAAGGGATTTATGAGTATTTATTGCTGAGAGAATAGTTCTTTCACTATATTGATCCCAGTGAGAAAAAGTACTGACTCATGTCCAGCACAATATGTTAAAGCTGATAAAATACAAAAGTTTATTACAGATTTCCATTCTCTTCCTCTTCTACTTTTTATTTTGTTAGGGTCTTATTGCAGAAGCAATTTTATTTAGCTTTAGTATTTTTATTTGGGAGAAGGAATGTAGAAACATTACCTGCTGATCAGGAATATATAAATATAAAACAATTTTTTTAAATACCGTATTTGTATCACTCTAATAAATTGATGTTTTACAGAAGAAAGTTATCTCACAGGATAGCTGGGCAATAGTTGCTTTTGTTCTGCTTTGGAAAGAAAAGCAATGTCAAACTATTCTTTCCAAGTGAAATTCTACAATATTATCAGCTTTGCTGGGTATGGTGCATCCTCAGTTCTGTTAGGGTCTTATAGAAGAAGCTTAAAGATACATTAGCTGTCAGATTTTCTAAGTAATTTATATATAGTGGACAAGTTATACTGTGCACATTGAAGACTGCACACAGTGAAGTCACATTATCCTTCAGAAAAGGATATGAGTCTAAACTTCCTACCATATGTGAACCGTAGTCAGATTGCAGAGAAGGGGCAAACAGCTGTAGAGGTTCGTATGGCAACAGAGCCCGATGAACTGGAATGTTTCAATGGAAAGAACAGTGCAGAATCACAGCAGAAACAAGCCCTGAGTTAATAGAGTACAAACATATTGGTGGCCATATACAAATGGAAATAAAGAAATTATGGAGATGTCTGTACATGAGATGCAGTGCTGCAGAGAAAACCGGAGGTAAGCTTTACTAAGTCACCTTGGGTACTACAAGCAGTCGTGCAAAATAGAAGTGTATGTATGTTCATTTACCCTACCAAGAAGTCACATACTTTGTCTTGTAATTAATAAGAGTTGTCCTACCAACCCTCTGCTTAAGTTCTAAGAACTTCATTAGCATTGTGCATGACATTGAATAGGGGATGAAGAAGCAAATAGGTCTACTAAAAAAGGAAAACAAAATCACATTTAGCTACATACAACCTTGTTAAATATCACTATGGAATGCATAACAAAAGCATTCTTAAATTGTAACTTAATGGAATGACTAAATCACTTAAGTACATTCAACTCAGTCCTAAGACTACTTTAAGAAGCACATACAACTGAAAAACTAGCTAGCAGTATCTGCCTTGGGAAAGAAAATATAGCAAACTCTAGCTCTGAAAACATACTGTTCTCAGAATACCTCTGATCCCAAACTTTTTAATAAAAAAATTCACAGTATTAGGAAGATAGGACAGAAACAGGAAACCCCCTAAAAGAACCCCACCTCCGAAACTAAAGCAAAACCACTACCAAATTCCTCAGCAAGGAACTTACTAGGGAAAAAGAAAGAAAACAAAGAAACAGAATACCTTTCTTTTCTTCGTATGTGCTTTTTAATTTTTTTTTTTATTGTTGGTTTTTTCTTTTTTCCCCCAAAGAAACTGAGAACAAATTTCACTAAATTGAATCTAGGCTTACTAAGACTAAGTCCTGACACCTGAGGATACCCACAAAAGGTTAAATTCTGTTGTCAGCGAGTGAGGGAACACAGGCTGGAGAGTTGGCCTGGCCAAAGCTGGCAGTGGCCCACACATACAGAAATCCTATCAGGAGACAACTGTGAGGGTCACTAGAGGGTGACTACACAAAGACCAGACATACAGTGAGAAATAACCCCTTAGAAAAACAGTCAATTTCATGATGATATTTACATTTACAGAGTTTTTATTTAACTTTGCCATGTTTTATTTAGAGAGAAGAATGTAGAAGCACTACTTGCCAATCTGGAGTATCTATTTCAGCCCATGATAGGACTCACTGCAAACTGAAAATGATTATGTGAAAGAATAAATTTACCCCCAATGTTTACAACATGTTTGTTTTTTGATGTTGGTACTTTTTTGTATGTTATCTAATAACACTAATGACTTTAGTCCTTATGAAAGAATTAGAAAAACAAAGAAAGCTACAGAAAAATGTCTGCTCTGCTCAGGAGCTTAAGTCTGTTGCAACTAAGCTAAGCTCTCCAAATAACATGGAAAATAGAAAAGCTACGAGAGATTTTTGAAAATTAGTGACTTCCAACACTTCTATGCCTAAGGACATAATTGATGCCTAGAGCTCAATAGTTTTTATCTGTTTTTTTTAAGGAGATTAGCAATTTGGTGAATAAGGAAATCATTTACTGGATACTATCATGATGATTTTCCCTCTTTAGAGCCTTCACAGGTAATAGAACTTATCAGACACACAACAAACAGCACAACTTTTCTTCTAGGTTAAGTCTTAGAAAGGATTTTAAAATTTGAGCAAAAGTTTTTTGCAAGCCTGATAACACATTTCAAATATTACTTCTGCATAGAAAGCCAGAAGATTACTCGTTTTCCTCTCTCTATGTACTATTTCAGCAGAAAAGTCTTAGGTGCAGCTCACAGGACAAGCCTGCTTTTGCTGCTTCATCAGAAAAGCCACTTTTATTCGTAGTCTCCATAGTTTAAAAACAGCAGCAATGTACTATACAAAATACCTGGGTGGCTTCAACCTGTCTGAAAGCATGTTCCTCTCAGACCTGTTCTGGTGTATGCAAAGTGTGTACTTTCCTTTTGGGTCATCCGAACACTGTCAAAGTGTGGACTAGCGGATCTCAGACCTCGCCAAGAGGCTACCTGTGAAGTCAGGCGATGCAAGTCAGGGGGGAAGAATCATTTAGCAATAGGCACCTTGACAGTACTGGAAAAAGCACAACATTTTTGCCTGTCAGTGGAGAGACTAATTTTAATAGACCTTTGGTAACAGGGGTGTAGCAGCACTGGATGGGCACAGGCTGCCATCGCTGGTTGCTGTCAGCACTCGGCACAAAGCGCCTCAGAACAGCATTTTGGCAAGTGCTGACAGCTGGAAGCATGCCTTGTTACCTCCACCAAACTGCAAGGACAGGGCATTATAATCCTGTAGGGAAAAACCAAAGACAGCAACGCTGAATGCAGAAATACAGACTTTTATGTCGTGTTATCCGTTGTGTTACACTTACAATTACAGCCTAACTCCAGGGGAGGGAGTACAGTCCATATGCATGTCTTTCCCATTCAGACCAACAGAACTGCGCCTTTTCATATGATCTTCATCGTTAATAAAGAGTTGTGTATTGGCCTGTGCATCACAAGTAATAAAGGCTTTCACCATATTCATGTTATTATTTTCAGAAATCATACCGATGATGCTATCTTTGGTAGCATTCTGTTTTTACCCTGCAAGGCTTTTGCTTCTTGCTTTCATAAGCTTCTCATGTTCAGCAGTTGTTTCAGCCTGATTTTTTTTATAGTTGATACAGAGCTAGGTAGACCATCCCTTCAAGAAATATTGGCTTTTCCAGACATACAGGTAATTCAAGTAAAGCTACTTCAGAGAACTACACAACATTCACAAGAGGCATCCGTTTTTCTTACCACTGCCCCCCAAATACAAAGCAGATGTTTTATAGGAAGTGGTGAATGCTATAAGTAGCATTTTTCTGAACAAAAGATAAAATGCTTATACATTTGCATCTGACTTGAACTAGTCACTTTTTGAAACCTTTTCTAGGCATGGATGGAAAGCTCTTTCAAGCTGTGATTCATCTAATCTTAATATATATCCTCTTATAAGTAAATACCTAAAATACACCATGTTGATCTTGCTACAAAATCACCGATTTTTTTCCACTGACTAGAAATAAAGCCTCAGCTTTAGTTCTGATGTAGACATCTAAAGTTGGGTATGATGAATCTCACCCTGTTAGATTATAAAGACCAAGTCATCAGTCAATGCACCCCACTGATAAATGACTACTACAAAATCAGAGATACGTAGCACTTATCATACAAATAATTAGTGACTATAAGCTCATGTCTACGGTTTAAGGGACAGAATAATTTACTGTGCTGTCTCTGCATGTGCCCTGATCCTTACATTGAAAGAACAACTTATCTGATTTCGCAGATAGTAGCACTGTATTTTCTAACTCCATTTGAATACAGCTAGAGCCCCACAGTGTCCTCTGTCTCCCATACTCTGTCTCCCACAGGCTCTGCCCTGGGCTGCCACCCTGTACCCTTCCACCTGCTGCCAGTGGCGCAGAATCGAGAGATCACTGAGCACTCACCCAAATGTAACCACCCCTGTGCATCTCAGTACTCACAGCAGTGTAGATGTTAGACCCTTGGCAGCTGCCAAAATAATTAATTTTTTAAAAATCACTTATGCTTTTTTCTGTTCCTGCATTACAGGTACTAGCAGAAACTCTTTAAGCAGCCAAACTTGTTTCTTTGCTCATCCTTGTAAACGTGCTCAAGGAAATATACGTTCTTTGATGCTGAGTACTATCCATTACATAGCTGGAAAACTGTATAGCTGAGAGCACTCTACTAAATTCATCAGTAAGTTTATAATTTTTCTCATTTCCATGGGGAAAAGGTGGCAGAACTAGTTGCTTCATTTATCCTTGTATACAAGTCAGGAGAGGAACTGATGATAAAGTGTATTTTAGAACATTAGAAAATGTAGTTTGAAAAGCATTTTTCAGATCTATAGTTCATAATGAAGTGTGCAGAATGATGATAAGGATGAGCTACCCTGAATAAGTACTAATTTCATTCCTACTTATCTGTCTCTTTTCTGTGTCATGGCTTCAATTTCAGGTTATGATTACCTAGATAAAAATCCTTCCCTTAAGATACTTCAGCATTTTGTGTGTGTGTGTGCAAAGCAATTATGGAAAAGATCATTTGTTTTCTTTTGAGCACCATCTCCATGCCCAGGGTACTGAACTAATAAATGAGGCTAAAAGTTCATAAAATGAAAAACTGCAAGAACCCCTGTTGCTGACTTACTTGATTATGAAAAAAAAAAAAAGGGAAAATGGAGAAGAGGCAGAAAGAGTTAAGACTGTGCTGTAAGATGTCTTGAACAAAATAACTTGGTTCTTCCCAGAGGACAGGAAATGGACAGAGAAAGGACTGCTCAGTTTGAGGAGAAACGAAATAATTCATTTCAAAGACAATGGAAACAGAAATGGAAAAAAATTGGCTTGAGAAAGCAAGCTGCTTTTTTGCCAGGTGATCCTAATGGCACAAGCAAAGTGCTAGAAAATTCTGGAATTTCTGGAAAAAAAAAAAGAGGCACAGAGAGTTAGAATCATAGAATCATCTAGGTTGGAAGGTACCTTAAAGATCATCTAGTCCAACCATCAACCTAACTCTGACCAAAAAAAAGGCAATAAAAATCACTAAACCCTATTCCTAAGGACCACGTCAACCCATCTTTTGAACACCAGGTTAGCACAATCATATGCAAGACTGATGGCATTTGCAGCCACTCCAAAAACTTGCAGATCGGATATGCAATGTAGACTGCTGACAAAAAGGGAAGCCCTATATTTCTTTTCTTTCCTCTCTCAACTCAACTTTCCTCTCTCAACTTGGCCACTTTAAGCAGATTCCTCCCTTGCATAAGATTTAATTGATGAGTATGTTGTAAGCTGGATCAGTCTGAAGAGATAAGAGAAAACTGTTTTTTTCTGACAGGTTCATTTTGTGTCAGCAAATGACAGAGTTGATCTTGCTCACTGTGTGGTTGCCAAATTACTAATACAGGTGACTAGGAAGCTGGGACAGGAGCACGTGTCTGACGACATAGGCCATGGCTTCCGACAGAGACACAGCTGGACTGGAATAAGGGCACTGTGAAGTGCAGCTTGCATTTTTTTGAACTACACAGTTACTGTGCATGAGCCATCACAGGTATCGTCCCCAGAGATCATATCAACATGATTAAGGCCAGGGATACAACGATGAAGCTAGATCCTCCTCGTTACTTTCTGCACCTGGCTAGATTTGTGACAAATACTTGAAAAAACCCAATAAATGGAGACTAGGTTTGGGAATGAAGAGAGATGAGGATGGCAGCAAGGTCTAAGTTGAAAGAGCAGGACGGTGGCAGACCGGGCAATGAGAGAGGCTGAGAGAGCTGGGGTTGTTCAGACTGGAGAAGAGAAGGCTCCGGGGAAATCTTCTAACAGCCTATCAATACCTGAAGGGAGCCTACAGAAGAGGTGGAGAGGGACTCTGTCAGGAAGTGTGGTGACAGGACAAGGGGCAATGGTTTTAAATTGGAAGAGAAGAGATTTAGATT
>JAOXJM010000001.1:97376521-97387071 GCA_026413425.1 Tringa solitaria | reverse complement strand
ATAAGCAAGAGTATCTATGCAATCTGTTCCTTGCCTTCCCGACTTTAAATTTAAGCTCGTCTCAGCAATCAGCTCCCTATTTTCTTTTGAGAAATAAACCCTCACCTCAGCATTTGTAGAACAGAAACAGCATGAGAAAAATTATAAAGTTGCCATCCCAACACATGCATTCCTAGTGAACATCACACAAACTCTTAAGAGAATCTGCAGAGGGATTTAGTTAGATAATATATTATTCTATATAGTTCTTTTAAAAACGGAGGTATCTTAAAATACCTGGCAGTGATACAGCTGTTGCAGATACAGCTGCACACAGAGGAAGCTGGGACTCAAGAGCCGCAACTCCTTGAATAAAGAAACCTTCAGATTTTCTCATCTCTGCTTTCCTAATAGGTGTTTTCTTGAGACATTTAGTTCCCATTTAAAAGGCAACAGAAACAGGAAGAAGGTACAACAGCCTTTTGATTTATGTCACTACTGTGCAGGATACTCTCCTATCCATCTGTATTTTTAGCCCAGCAGACATGAAATGGATGAAATCCTCTTCTTCAGGAAGTCCAGGATGCAGAAATTTTCCCCCAACTTCCCAAGAACTCTTCATTCCCAGGAATAAAACAAGTCACATTAAACAAAATGGATGTAGCCTGTATCAAAGACTTCCAAGCTATGTAGGACCTCAATGATAAGGATCTGCAAGTCAGTAACTTCATGCAGTGGGTGGGGCAGAATATTCTTTCTGCATCTAAGATCCAAGGGAATCACCCAAACAATAATAGCTAAGAAAAAACACAGACTATTAACATCCTCAGAAACAACATAAAGCATATATTGAGCTGGTCTGACTTTATCACGGTTATAGTTTCCCTACTTGCAGAAGAAGCAATAGCTCAATTTTTATTTTAATTGCCACGTTATTCATTTTTTTTCTTTCTTTCCAACAGTTTTGTGGACCACCAAGTAATGTCTTACGGTTTATAGGTTGAGAAATTCGTCTGCTGCAGAGCAGCAAAGAGGGAGGGAAGATCCATTTTGCATCTACGTGTGAAGGGATGGCTGCTGATTTCTGCATCTGAGGGTCTTACTTCTTACTTTAAGTTAAAAATGGTTATTTGTGTGAATAAAACAAAGTAGTTCAAAATTTTTAATGACTCCTATGCTAATAACATTCTCACCCACGTAGTTAGAACAGGAAGCCGGTATACTCAGGGGGAAATTTTAATATTGTAAGAGTTTCATCTAATAAATAACTAATAAAATGTTTGTCTAATATAGTTGCCACTGAGTTGCCACTGTTTTCACTAACAGAAAAGGGTATATTTCCTGCAAATTTTGTTAAATGAAAACCCTACCCTTTAAAAGAAAATGCTGATCTGCAAAAAGAAATGTTGTAATTAAACAAGTTCTGTCTGTTTTGTGTATTTAAAATTAAGATAACATTAGTTACCCAGATGAAATATAACTCTTTCACTAAGGAAGATGCAATCTTCAGGGGAAAAAAAAACCAAACAAAAAAACACCCACAGAATTTTAAAGCCCTTTTCTTACACTTGACAGAA
This sequence comes from Tringa solitaria, assembly GCA_026413425.1. Classification (NCBI taxonomy): domain Eukaryota; kingdom Metazoa; phylum Chordata; class Aves; order Charadriiformes; family Scolopacidae; genus Tringa; species Tringa solitaria. Next base: position 97,385,515 of record JAOXJM010000001.1, on the reverse strand, counting down.
GATAAGAAATAGTTCAGGTACTTGATTTAAGGCTGCAAGAGCTTAAAGTTCACGAATTACAGCCGCTGCAACTGCGCTTAGAAGCTATTAAGTGACACAAAATGAGCAGCTGGTGCAGTCCAATGCAGCCTTGAGCTCTACATTTCAAATGTTTTCACTGGGAATGATTTATTTTTATTTTTTTTTTTAAACAGAAAATAGTGCAAATGCAGACAGAGCTGGTACCTCCAATGTCCCCCCCACTCTCCAGCAGGAGGCTGAGGGACCTGCAACTCCTTCAGCCTCTGTCCCCCTCAGCATGCCCACCCCATGCGGGGCAGTCAGAGGGCAGGGCTGGGAGCAGGTGGTACAAAACCAGGCTGGAAATGAACTGCCGGATTCATTAGGCTGACGACGCACTAACTGTGAGTCACCAAAGTGACTTTGTTCACGTTAGTAATTGTGGTGGTTTCATTTCTGTATTTATTAAATTAAGGTGCAGCTCAGCTTGCAGCCAGAGGAGAAATCCGTGTTATTACCAAGGGGATGGGAAGTGCTGAAAGCGGGTGCTCTCCCTCATTCTACCCACCTGGCACTGCTTATCCCAACAGCAGATTAAAAAAAAATTAATTTGTTAGCCAAGACAGACTGAGGAAGAGTAAATTCAGAGTTTAGAGGAAATTCACTACCCCATGCATAAAAATACAGTACATTTTAAAAAAAAAATAGAACAACTCTGGCCATCAGACTTAGCTTAATCTAGAGAAATAACATCCAGCCTTCTTGCTAAATTTAAGAGAATCAGATCAGCCTTTTAGACAGACACGGAACTTCAGATGACATTTTAGTATTTCAGCTTATAAACTGTCTGGGAACATTAAATGTGTTGGTAATATACAATTTTATTAGTAAGTGTAAATGACAATTCAGTCTGTACACCTTTAACATAAACAGCTTAATACTAATGAGAAAACACATTTGTTCCAGTTTTTCACAGACACATTTGAATTAAATCTGAGCTAAAGGCTCAGCCTTGATTTTCGATTCCTTAATGATGTCTCGTTAACAATGAAGCTGAACGAAAACTTGTCATAAATAAATGTAAAGGACATTGATGTGGGAAGAGATGTTATTTCATTAGTTGCACAACTCTTGCTACGCACAGAATTACAGAGGAAAGTAGTTTATAAAAGAATAAACATATTGTATGTTCACAGTAATTTTAAAATATTGTAACCTATTCTGGTTGTCCAATACATTGACTGCAATATAAGCACAATTTTTTACAGAAACCCATTTAATCCAACTTTCCCTACTGTCAGTGCAAAATGCTTAAAAAAATTATTACTTTAGAAAAGAGCCATCAGCTGGGAGTCCTAAAATTATTGTTAGTAGAAGAAAGTTTATTCTAAGAAACTCTCAAAAATTTATCTGTTATTTTGGCGAAGTGATAAGGGAAAGCTTTAGAGTGGTGTTCTGGAAATAGATAGCCCAACCAAGATTAACAATGAGGAAGCTTATTCTGAATTAATGAATATACATGTTGACTTTCAGCTTCAATTCTCTGGAATAATTACTCCACATTAACATATCAACAAGTAAGCAATCAGCAATCTCAGTTTCAGGTCACTGACTACCTCCTGAAAAGTGTTGCCCTCCCCACCTCTTTCTACCATACATGATCTTCATGCAAAACTCTTGATCTTCCTATTAGGTTTAAGCTATAAAATATTCCAGTAACCAAGAAACAAGAATTTCATATATCAAGTTTTAAGTGTATGAATGACAGAGATAAAAGGACATGCTAAGGACAAAGTTTAAAACAATGTCACATTAAGGTCAGCTATGATCTTATTGACATCACGGAGATGTGGTGGGATGGCTCCTATGACTGGAGTGTTGGAATGGGAGCATACAGGCTCTTTAGGAAGGACAGGCAGGGTAGAAGACAAGGGGGGTCATCCTCTATGTCAATGACCAGCTGGAGTGCATGGAGCACCACCTGGGAATGGATGAGGAGCTGACAGAGAGTGTATGGGTCAGGATTAAAGGGAGGGCAGGGACAGGTGACATTACAGTGGGAGCCTGCTACAGGCCACCCGACCAGGAAGAACAAGTGAACAAGGCCCTCAATTAACAGACAGGAGCAGCCTCATGTTCACTTCAACCACCCCAATATCTGTTGGAGGGACAACACAGCAGGACGTAAGCAATCCAAGAAGTTCCTGGAATGCGTTCATGATAACTTCCTTCTCCAAATGATAGTGGAGCCAATGAGGAGAGGTGTTACACTAAACCTTGCTCTCACCAACAAGGAGGGGCTGGTGGAAATGTGAAACTGAAGGACAGCCATGGCTGCAGTGACCATGAGATGGTGGAGTTCAAGATCCTTAGGGCAGCAAGGAGGGTGCACAGCAAGCTCAATACTCTGGACTTCAGGAGAGCAGACTTTGGCCTCTTTAGGAATCTGCTCGGTAGCGCACTGTGGGATAAAGCCCTGGAGGGAAGAGGGGCCAAGAAAGCTGGCTAATAACCCAGGATCACCTCCTTCAAGCTCAGAAGCAATGCATTGCAACAAAGAGGAAGTTGGGCAAAAATGCCAACTGCATGGATGAACAAGGAGCTCTTGGACAAACTCAAACAGAAAAAAGAAGCCTACAGAGGGTGGAAGCAAGGACAGGTAGCCTGGGAGTAATACAGAGAATTTGTCCAAGCATCTAGGCATCAGTTTAGAAAAGCTAAAGCCCTGACAGAATTAAATCTGGCCAGGAACATCATGGGCAACAAGAAAAGCTTCGACAGGTATGTCACTGATAAAAAGATAAATAGGGAAAATGTGAGCCTTCTCTGGAAGGAAACAGGATACCTGGTTACCCAGGATATGGAAAAGGCTGATGTACTCAATGATTTGTTTGACTTGGTTGTCATCGGTAAGTGCTCTATCCCCACCACACAAGTCAGAGAAGACAAAAGGCAGGGAATGGGAGAATGGAAAACTGCCCACTGTAGAAGACAACCAGATTCAAGACCATCTAAGGAACTTGAAGGTTCACAGATCCTTGGGACCTGATGAGATGCATCTGTGAGTCCTGAGGGAACTGGCAGATGAAGTTGCTAAGTCATTATCCATCATAATTGAGAAGTCGTGACAATCTGGTGAAGTTCCCACTGACTGGAAAAGGGGAAATATAACCCCCATTTTTAAAAAGGGAAAAAAGGAAAACCTGGCGAACTTCAAGCTGATCAGTCTCACCTCTGTGTCTGGCAAGATCATGGAGCAGATCCTGCTGGAAACTATGCTAAGGCACATGGAAAATAAGGAGGTGATCAGTGACAGCCAACAGGGCTTCACGAAGGGCAAGTCGAGCCTGACAAATTTGGTGGCCTTCTTTTCTTTACAAACTGCCAGAGAATCTTCTTGCTTTACTTCAACGGACTTCAGGAGTGGGCAGAACACACCTTTCGTTGTCTTAATTTGGGGACTGATAATACAGCACTCCTGTGGGACTGGATCCAAGAAACAGCCTAGCGTCTCTGAGACTGATGGGCTGTTGAATCTCTGAAAATCCACATACCGAAGCAAGTAAAAAATAAGTTACATCCCAACAAGTAGCACAGCTCATTATAGTTTAAGCTTATTATACAGTTTTATACAATTTTCTAATGATATTACTATATAAAAATCCTGGCCTAGTTTGCCATGCAGTCATCTGTTCTTTGAACAATACTTTTAAAATAAACAAACATGAATACTTCTTTTTTCCCAAGAAGGCTATTTTGTTAAAATGTGTTTAGTGCTGATGATAATGACAGAGCCAAAAAAAAAAGCCATTTAAAAACCAAGGAAGATATATGGCCAGCACTGTTATTAGCTGCTAATTTGGCTTTTTGTAATCTCTTTCTCTCAGTTTGAGAATTTTATTCTCTACCAGATCATCAGAGAAAAGATAAAGGGTATGTTACATGCTTTCCCTGAAACCAGCTTCAACTGCTTCCATTGGGAGTAAGCTTAGCATCACGGTATTTAGAGACTGAAGTGTACTTCCTGAAGTGTAAAAAGTACAGTATATACTATGATATTGAAAATAAATATATATGCAAATAAAATAAAAGTAGCAGTTCTCAGAGCTCTTCCATTATTATATATGCCATATTCCCCAGTTAAGAATGTTTCCATTAATTATCTTTTATCTAAAGGGAGGTTTTATCTAAAAAAAAGAACTATTTTGAAATGAATTTTCACACCATACACCCACTGTTACAAAAGTATACTTTAAAAATGACCAAACCCTAATACACTTAAAAGCTTAAAATGTAAATGAGAGAAGGAAATAGCCAGGTGGATAAAAGAAAAGATTTGCTTGAAACTTCTATTTTTGGAATACTGATATTAGAATTTCTAACAATAATGCTCATTGCAAGATAAGTTTTATGGGAAGAGACGTTAGTATGGAAATAAAAGCTTGGTCTTTTGCACTGCAGAGAATCATCCTCCTTTGAGAGCATGACCACAGTGGGATAATTAGTCTGACATTTAAACGTTCCTATCCTTTTAAATTGTTTATGCCCTTTAAACAAAACAGCTGATTATGAACTTCAGTATTTATCATCAGTCTAAGGGGAGTCCTAGGTTGCCAATATGTAGATAATTCACTGAAACAGATCCAAGTATTCTTAACTTTAATAAAACCTAATCAAATTTTAAAAGTACATCTTTGATAAAGCAAGTCTTTATTGCTTCAAGTCTATCTTCAACTAAATCTTCTGTTAATGGCTGGTAGAGAACACATCTGTGAACGCTGAATGAAAGGTAGCTTAATAAAGCAACTTTAAGTAAGTCTCATCAATTTAAGTTATACGATATGCAGGTTTGGGGCACAAGTTATGGAATGCCAAGTGTAAAGTAAAGAACATCAAAAATTGAAAAATATGTTGTTTAAGGAAAATATTTGGGGGAACAAGTTATTTTTGGTATTTTACTGGAAGGATCATGTTGTCTATTCTTTCACATAAAGACACACAAAACACTGACTGCTTGTTTAAGCTCCCTTCTAGGCAAACAGCCACTTAGACTCTTTCAGAGGGCTTCTGTCTTGTCCTTACTGCAGCAAGCAGCACTCCCCCCATGCCCTGCTCCACCAAGGGCAGAGGGATATTAGAAGCTACACCCTTACCCAGATTCCCTGCTCTACCTCCTCCTCCTGTGGGAAGACCTTGGACAACAGGCCATGGCCGTGCTCCTTGGAGAGACTGGGAAAAGAGACAGAGGAGAAATGCTGCAGCCCGGGAAGAAAACAGAATCTACTTGTGAGGACTAATGGCTCACAGCAAAACCCCTCCATCTGCCTCATCCCTTTTTGATTCCCACCACTTTCCATCACTTGTTAGCCATGTGGGCACCCCATAAACATGGAAAAACAGAAAGGAGGTGGCTTAATAAATGCAGTTTCTTCAGCCCTGCCCAGCTGCTCTATGAAGGCCACAGCTACCTGCAGGTATTTCTGAAAGCTGCCCATGGCCATTCTCTAGGACCTGTCGAGCATCTGGCAGGGAGGCAGGAGCTTTAAACTGACCTGCAGCAGCTGGGCATCCAACTCATTTGGAGTCAGCACAGCTGTTATTACATTGGAGCCAAATTCCCAGTTCTTGACAGGCGACATTCAATGTTATTTTTTATGCTGTCAACTCAGAAGTCAGCCAGGTGCTGTTTAAACTATTCTAAATCCAGATTTTGCATACACAGCAATAAGGGTTTCCACTGGTGATATGAGAGTTGATGTGATTAACAGAGCTTTTTCATCTTTGACTACCATTATTTCCATACAGCCTGAGGCCAGATTACTGCTGTCCTAAGAGGTCCCACATACTCTTACAGTTAAAAACTTTTCTTAAAATGAATGGGATGTGAAATTGAAAAAAAAAAAAAAAAGTATCTCCTAATATTATTCAGAATCCGTTGTGCAATAGGGAGGACGCACACATACTTTACTTTGATTCAATAATGCAGAACAGTTGTCACCATTCAGATAACATGTCACTGACCTCTTCCCAGATCAGACTAAAACTATTATTAATGTCAAAACCCAACACAATCAGTGTTATGCATTGGTACCAAAAAGTAATTTCAGTGCCAATTTTTGAAAAGTCTTCCTTCCCCCGTTCTCCTTTTCTTCTGCTGCCTCCTTCTCTGCAACTATTCTACAATGTGTTGTTTGGCATATAAGTGGGACACAGTCTAGACAAGCAGACTACATAATGAAAAATACTAACCCTAAAACAGTTAAAAGCACTCCTATTGAGAAGCTGGCATAAGAAAGGTCTAATGCATCATTTGCAGATCTTGGTGAGTGGGTCTTACTACTACTCCCTACCCTGATCTGAGGAGGACATTTTGAAAGGTGACTGAAAAGCTACTAAGAGTGCAGAAAATGAAGTCTGACGAAAATGTCCTATGGTCAGACTCTTAATGAGCTCAATCTATTTATTTATTTATCACAAAAAAGATTTAGTAGTGGCTTAATTACAGTATATGGGACTTTCAAATGGAAGAAACAACAAGATATTAAAGATCTTTTGATGTACTGCAGGAAGTAAGGACCAGACAAAACCGAAACCAAAGCCAAATTCCATCGGCCAGAAAGAGAAACTGGATAGATTCAGCCCAGATTAAGGCATTACATTTGAACAGAAGATTAAACACCTAGACAAACCAGAGAGGGTTTCTTAACCCCCGATATCTCCAAGTACAGACTGGATGCAATTCAAAGAGATTTGTGTTAGCAAAACACAATGTATACTTGAGAGGAAACAGCAGCTAATAATCTCCTTCCAAAAAGAGGAAAACACTCTTTTAAAAATTGATTCAGAGTAAGAAACAATATTTAAATTTTCTGAATTGATTTCACTCACCTTTCTTGGCTAATGTGACCCTTTGTAAACATACCACTGGATAACAATACTACAGTCCGGTCTGGCCATAAAGAAGTCAGAAATAGTTCTTGCTCATGGATCTTTGGCCAGGCACTGCTCTTGCAAGACTGAAGACAATTCCTTAGCCTATTCAAATTAAGAGCTACATTGCTGAAAAGTGTCTTAATTCACTAAGATGTTTAAATAGTTATTAATAGGGCAATTTCAGAAAAATAATATAATAAATCTCAAGTTTGGTTTTTTTTTTAATTAATAGTAAGACGCACACAGAGTTAGTCTCTCCCTTATTAACACTCATTTATCACTAGTCAAGCATTTTTAAAAAATAGATACAAAGTTACTGAATCAAATCCAATAAAATAACTCAGAAATACAATTTTGAAAAGTCCTTTGTCTCTTCAAGGAATGGTTAGCATCATAGCACCCTACAGCTACGTTGACGAAAACACTGAAGCCACAGAAATGGCCCTTTGGCATGGAGTGTTTCTTTAGCCTGTGCTACTTACTTTGGTAATACACAGATTTAAATACCGCTTTAGGAAGACCTCCTCAAACTGGTATAATACAGTTGAATTGTAGGTTGTCCTTAACACAGATATGATGAACATCTGGGAGTTGCTACGGTTAATGAGTACGTGACACAGCAAGGTGGATTCACTCACACATCCCTTAATTAACACATTTATAAATATTCATAGGTCAACTAGATCTTAATTATTCCCAGAGATTTAGAGAAACCTAATCTTCTATTAAAACCTTAGCCTTCATCTTTTTATCTGCTAGGAGTTTTTTGACCAAATGGTAAATCTGTCACTTGAAAAAATCTGCTCCGAAGAATTTGGAAAACTCATTTCAGTGAGAAGTTAATAAAAACAAAGTGAAATGTGAACAGCATGGTGCAACAAGCTGAACAAGGAACACTAAAAACATGTACTATATTGTCTTATTTTGGGTGTAATACCATTTTGTGTTGGTATTCTTCACACTATAGTAAACCTTGAGGCAAAAACTAAAAAAGGACTTACTATTTTATTGTACAGATGCATGAATACACCTCATGAGTCTGTGTACATATCAGTATGTGACGAGTCTGTCCCTATACTGCATACAGACGAATCAATTACCAGCCACCTGATTCTCCTTCTCCACAGTGGTTCAGCTGAGCCATTCCTCTACTCCACAAACATTCCCAAGCCACATGGACCTCCTTGACCTGTTACAGTATGGCAGAAAAGCACAGACCAGACTTTGTTGGAGGTGCTGGAACAGCATCCCATCGTGTATCAAGGCATTTTTACCACACCTACGTTTTGCAATGCAACCCTGTGGGCGGAGAGGGTGCAGACGCCCAACAGAGCCCTGCACTAACTCAGCTGCAGCATTTATGGCAAGTTGGCCCAGGCATCCACACTGCTCTGTGTATTTCAACCTTGCCTACTAAATACTGCCTCCTCCCATCTGGTCTACTGCTGGCTAACTCTTGATCCATACTTTTGCAGGAAAACATGCATGGAGATTAAATCTGATTAAAAAAAAAAGAAAAATCTCACCAATTCCAGCCCCAAAACTGTTCAGAATCACCTCTTCAGAACTGAAGATCCCTCAAATAGACTCATATTCATCTCCAATAACAACTGAATGCCCAGAAAATAAAACCTGTAGTGCTTAGAAACCTGTTACCAACCTTCCTCAGGTTCTAATTTTTTTCTTCTCTTTCCTGTTGCACATTTTCCTGTGGCAGAAACTGCTTCGCAGTATCACAGCTGAAATATTACCTACAAAGATCCTATACACGAGTTTCAGGAGATGAAACGTCCATAACTGCTGAAACACGAGTCCCAACAACAACTCTTCTTGTGAAGGCCTGCAACTTCTAGATATCAGTGCAGATTTTGCCCTACTGATGGAGGTAGGAAGGGTGGGAATCTGCACTACATCAGCCAGAGGAGAATACACTGTGCAAAGAACAACTATAGACTAGTGTAGGTGATTTTTGGATATGAATGTGCAGGCACTTTTGCTCAAAGGTTAGAAAATAGGCAAGAAACAGGTGGGAGAATGGCACAAACCCATAGCTATTTCAAA
>JAOXJM010000001.1:97347983-97375370 GCA_026413425.1 Tringa solitaria | reverse complement strand
TGAACTGGAAGAGACATTGCTAAAAGCACAGGTACTTCAAAAATCTTACAAAGACTACAGGGGATGCCCTTGCAGTCAGTTGGAAGTTAGCAGGAGTGTGACTCTCAGGAGTCTTTTTTTGGTGACAGAAAGCTTGAGTACAACCCAAAACTGAATAGTTTCTTTGCCTAATCAAGGGCTGCATACTGGAAAATGAAGGCAAAATAATACAAGATTGATAAAAAGTTTTATATTTTGCCAATTAAAACAGTTGGCAAAATATAATTTGATATGTGTGTTTATACAACTTACTGAGGAGAGAATTCACTGTAATGCTATAATTAGAAACTGATAACTTACTTATCTTCCACTTTTTCATTATGAGGACACTGAGAAGAAATTAAGTATCAACTTTTATAATATTGGTATAACACCTAAAGAAATAGACATGAAAACCCTCATCAGCATATTTGCACCTAGTATACTACTTTTTTGGGTGGTTTCCATTTCCAAATTTCTTTCCCTGAAAAGACAATATTTCCTATGATCCTTTTTCTTTTATTCACACCCATTTTTCTATTGTATCCTGCTCCAATTCTCACTCATTATTGTTTTTTTTTTTTATTTTCTTCCGTTCTTTCCCTTTTACTGATCTCAAGACTATACAAGAACTATATTGTTGGCCTGTAAGCATTTTATCGCAAAAAATGCATCCTACTAAAATAAAGTTATCTTCCTAAAAATACCCTGGTTTGGTGACTTTAGGAATTACACTTATAATACAACAACAGATAAATTCAAAGCAATGGAGAGCAATTATAGCTACAGGTATCCAATATATAGCAATTATTCCTTTACAAAGAAGCATAATCTCACAGTCCCTATACTGAAGAACATTAAGTTATTTCTGACTGTTATATGCAATTTTATGTATACAAACATAAGTTAGATTTTGGTACTGCACACAAATTAAGTTTGGACAGTTTTGAAGCTCACTAAAATATTGTAAACACAATTATAAATCCAGAAATGATATCTAGCTTCACACTGCTAAGCATATAATCTCCAAGCCAACAAATGGAAAATGACACTTTCCATATGGGTCATGGCTAGTTCCCTTATTTCAAAGTGGCCATGTTCTCATTACGTAGCATTTGGTGCTCCAGTTTTAAAGAACAACTGTTCTTTTTTGATATTTCTTTACTTCGTATTAGCTTAGTTAGCGTGAGGGCTGAGCAAATGAAATAAATCACACCCATTCTAGTTACTGATGGAGTCCTAACAGCAAACTATCACCAGAATTGCAATAAAGTCTTGTTTCATAGGGAATTAGTTGGTTCATTTAATGAAAGAGCTGAAAAGAAAATATTTGTATAGTGGGTGCTCAGGGGACCAAAATTTAGGATGACTGAGGAGCTGAGTTTTTGACCGTATGGAAGCCATTACTATTACTTTGGGTAACAAAATGCTGAAGTGCATTATACTTTTCATGATGTAACTGATATGGTTAACAGTGCTTTGGAAAAGATTAACTTCCTTTCGAAAGAGGCAATATGAAAGAAAAATTAGTTAATATGAGACAAAAGACATGATACTGTGATACAATGTAAAAAAACCTCTATGATAATGATTGATAAGAAGTGTACAAGGTTCACATGACAGCAAAGGCTAAAGGAAAAAAGGAGAAATTATATGACCATGAACAAGGGAAGTTAAGAAATATGATAAAACTTTAGAAATAACAGCAGGATTTCTTATGGTGAATTAGTAATTAGATACAGAGTAGTACAATGGCAAGTCAGAAATCTTACTGCAATTTTGTTGAAGGTTGTTGAAATTCCTTCACCAAATAACATATCAAAATTACAAAAAAAAATTAACTAGAAAATGTATGAACTATTGTAAATATAAGTTCACCAAGTATAATTTAAATCTTTTCAGAAATACCTATGAATATTTCAGTTGAATTGTAAATGTTAATAATCAAATGCTGATGGGATAAAAACTATGTCACTTGCTGCCAGGCTGAATTTCCTGTTATTCACCCTTTTTTTTTAACAGCAGTGTTTCTCGGAATAGCAACCTGTAAGTGCTGGGATTCTGGAAACGGTTTTGAAGAACTTCCAGCAAAACCAGGAGTTTCAGGATAAAAGTTCTTGGCTTTTGCTTTATGACACACAGTGGAAAGTCTTGTTCCTTATATAAAATCTTTATTTTAAATGTTTGGTTGAAACACACATAGTGACTTTATACTCAAACAAGGCTGTTTCTAGACTCTATTTTGTTTCAGTCACTTCCACTAAATGGCAGTTCAGAACTAAAGATAAAGTTGCAAGCATCGCAAACATCTTCATCCGCTTTTAAGGGAGTAAAAGTATTGGTTGAGTGATTTACCAAAAAAACCCTCCAAACCAGTACAAGAGAAAAACCTAATGATTTTTAACCAACAAGCAAGTTTACTACAGTTCTTCAAATCGGAATTCAGTGTAATTGTCAGCATTTTCCCATGCACGGCTAAGAGGTGAAAGAGAAAAGGGGAAGTGGGATAAACAAAAGATCTACATGAAATCATCACCTAATTATGCTTCTTCAAACAGCGCTTGGCCTGTGACTATATGTGGAAGACTAGCATCTTCTCCCCTGACTCAAAACCAATTAGAATGGCTTTGGTTAATAAATGTTTTGCTTTTAGCTTTTAATATAATGGACATCTCTATTGTGTATCTGAAAAATCAATAAGTCCAGATCAACAGAAATGCAAAAATCAGCATTTTTTCCCAGTACTGTGTAGGGTTTTTTAAACATTGCTTCAAAACATCAAGTAACTTTGGAAAGCTAGCTGACAAATGTACACTAATGCATGCACCGAACAGGCAGGTGGAATTAAGTGGGTTGCCACCCGCTTCCATCTTGTACTGTCCTCCTAATGCGCAATATACCTTACATCACTGGAAAAAAGAAACATATGAACCTATCTTTACCACTTCAGAACCCATCTTCCTACTTTGAAGAGGGGAAAAAAAAAAAGCTTTAGATTCCCAGCCATAATTTAGTTATTCTGAATGTAGTATCCAAATCCCGCCAATGAGATATGCCTGGTATTATTGGAGAAAAGTAGGCTAGCAAGGAGATCTAAAAGAGATTTTGGCAATAAGCTAGAAGACACATTTCTGCAAGCAAGAAGTTACAGTATTTACTACAACCTACAAAAAATAAAAATAGATTTTAAAATATATAGAAAACATTTTGTAGACATTATCAGTCACGGCTGATAGATGACTGAATAGAAACCAACTAGCTACGTAATACTTTCTTACATTTCAGATACATCAAAACCACAGTGAAGCACAAGCACCCTTCTGTCCAGTCCAAAACGGCAGCTATGTGTGCTGTCTTGCTTTAGCATAGTATATTGCCTTCTGTCATTCAGCTATGCATGCTTCTTTTTACATTAGATTTATTTTAAAGTTTTGGGTTTTTTTAAATTTTAACAATATATCTTTAAACAAGGCTATCAAAATCAATATCCACTTGATTTTTTCAGTCTTTCCATAATAGATTTTGCTCTCCTCTAAAGAATACTGTACCTGCTACTTAACTGTTATGAAGATCAAACAGTTCCATTCTAAAGACTGTGAATGATGACTCAGGGCTAAATTTCAGGTCCATTGAGATCCTTCTATTAGTTTTAACTCTATAGGAGGAAATCACTCAAGTACATCTCAAGTAAGGCTACTTCTGAATATTTAGTTGTTAGTGCTTTTTAAAAAGAAATTTAATTTCCTTATACATTATTTGCAATGTGAAATATGAGTATCATTGATATACATCCCAAACATGAAATATTTGCTCTAATGTCAGAAATACAGTACAGTATATCTTAATTGCATGCTCTTTTAACAAAAATCTTTTTTAATGTTATAAATCAATCAGCATGGTTTGTATTTAATCACTGCTGTAAGTGTAATTGCCAATTCTTTTTTGAAGTGCTAGGGGGATACTTTTTAGATAAAATTTAAGATGAGAAATGGGAATATCTGGTGTCTGCTCAGAGCTTCTGGATTTCCGTTTACAGAAGCCAAGAGGAAAAGCCATGGGCAGAGTTTTGAAAAGCTGACTCTCAGTTTCACACTGCGATGGACAGCTACTGCAAACTGTCGCCCCCAAAAGATGCAGTCACTAGAACAGTTTGTCTCAAAAACTGTGGTACGTTCCCTATTCATTTTTTCCCTGCATGATGGGAACATAACAATTCTGTGAATAAGGCCCTTAACATCTCTCTGCTAGGACAGGATATATGAGTAGCAATTATGATAATTAAATGTAATTACATTAAAAATAATTAGCACTTTAGCTATCAATTGCTGTGCACTGCACAGCAATTAAAAACAGACCAAATTTCAGTATAATTTTTATTACTCTGTTCTTCATTCAAAACAGATAATGGTAGAGGGTATTTTCTTTCCATGTGTGCTGTGCTCTCATTTTAATGGGCACTATCATCATCTGAGTAGAATAAGTACTACCAGAGGTGACATAATTGTCAAAACATTACGATTTGGACTTTTTCCCAAAAGACTCAAGTAACTCATTTTAATGTATACTTATGAGACCGTGAACAAAAGATGCCTGCCATCTAACTTTATGGTTTAACAGATCTTTCCTCATTAAAGATATTTAAACATAATTAAAATGGATGATAGGATCAAATTGAGTAAACAAACTGTTGAATAGACTTTATTACTGATTGACTATGGCATTAAAAATACTTCAGCATGCCAGTATCTTGCGAGAGTTGACTCTGACTGTTTGTAGGTATATAATAGAAAACACACTGCAGCATTTATAGAATCTAGCTGTTTGGTATGAACCCAAACCGAAATGACATAATCTTTCTGGATTACTCTCAGCTGACACAGAACATGAGGTCTTCATAATCTTTTGAGCAAATGAGTGTGGCTTGAAGTGCTCAGAGTTGGGACTGAGAAGAGACCTCTTCTGCACTGGGTAGCAGGAATGCAATTTGAAGCTGCCTCAGTGACGAACAGATTCCCCAGATACGCTCATAGGAAGACACCTCTCCTTCTCTCATTTTTTAAGCAGATCCCTCTTTTCTTACATAAAACCTTAGGGTATTGAAAATTATTTCATTCTGAAACGACACTAAACTTGTTTTCCTTACCTATGAACTGAAACAAATCAACTGACCAGATCAAAATGCAGACAATAGATAAAGCAAATTCATTACTTGCCAGTTACTAGTTCTCCAAACTCAACTAATAATAGACTCAAAATTAAAATTTAGTCCTTTCTTGAATGATGTCATAGATTTAGATTGATTAGATACTCACAACTAGATTGGAAAGAATAGATTTGAAGTAATCTGGGAAAAAAAGGTTTCAACTGTCATCCTTAAAATTACTATGTCAATAGAAATACAGAAATAAGAAAGGGAGTCATTCTGCGATCCCCCAGTATACATCACCTGTATAAGTGGGTAATAGACACAGGAGAGACTGAGTAAAATTGCAGAATTTGCCTAGCAGTGTAAACCCATATTAACACATACAGTTAAATAAAATTATACGCAAAGGAATCAAGGAATAGACAGCTCTGAACCTTGATGACCAGTATTTACTGTTAACAAGGTACTTTTAGATAGCCCATTGTCCCAATACCACCTCTAAGCCACCTTTAAGACAGCCTTTCTCCCATCCTGTGTCTGTATTTAGATGACAAGTACTGCAGAGCACGAAGTACTCGTATGCATTTGGGCAGCACTCAGTACACTATTGTCCATGTCTTGGTTTGACAACAGGTGCCACAATTATAAACATGATTAATATCTACACCTGGAAGATATTTCTGGCCAGTTCATGAGATATTTACTATCAGCATCATAAATTCTACAAGTCATTCGAAACGTACTCATTAATCCTTAATAGAGTAAATATTTGCTGGTCCAGTGAGGCAACAAGGAATCCAATATTTATCTGTGTTAAAGAAAATCCATTATTTAAATATTGTCTAAACACCTGCCTCATTCGCAGGCTTGTATCATAAAAATACCTGTTCCCACACTTGGCATTCGCATTAGTCTACACTTCAGAAAGATTTTCTGAGGCCAAACCATTAGCTGCTCACACTCTGCATCTTCTTCACAGACTACAGCAGCATTAAGCACACGGCTGTTTCAAACAGATTTACAGCACTTACTCCATTTCTAATGGAGTGCTTATAGACCTGTGCTTTTAGGGGTTGCAGCACTTAAAGACATTTTAAGGAATATTAAACTTTTATCTGTCTTTTCTTCTGCATTTCACATTCAACTTCTGCCCTCTAGAGCCACAGTCTTCACAGGCCTCTAAGGGAATTCTGGTTGATTGTCATGATTGGGGCACATGCGTAGGATAATGTCACTGCCCTCCTGCTCAGAAAAATCCCAGAGGTAATGGGGTCAAGAGAATAAAACTTTGAGGAACTGGGACCATGGAGGATGACAGGGTGGGAAGAGAGACAGAGAGACGCAAGGGAGAGAGAATGTCACTGGAGTTGGATCTAGTCTCAGGTTTGCAAAATGTAACCTTGCACTTGGTAACCTGAAATAAGCTGGGAAGATACTGCTTGGGCTAACTGGACAAGTACAATTATTTGATTTTGAGCTGATTTCAGTAGATCCTGATTTTTCAGTATAATGACAAAAAGCTTAATTCAGGCCTAACCACTACTACTACTTTTGAATTTTTTTGTTTAAAACTTTTTAATTAGACCAGATTTCAAAGGACAAACTGAAAAAAAATATCTAGAACAAAATATTTTTTACTAAGTTTAGTCCCATAACTTCCGTCCATCTGTATAACATCCTCCAGGAGGATGCACAACTCATTCTAGACTGCAACAGGTGAATGGAATTTAAATGATTTTATGCAGACATGCACACACACACAAATAGTATCTAAACACAGAAATGCTTAAAATAATCAATAAAGTCTATCAAGTCATTAGCTTGCCAAGACATATTTTTACATGGCTGACGTCTAAAGTTATTTATGAATCATATACTTCCAGGCGGAGTCGTTAAACAAAACCTTTACATCTCTCACCAAAATAAATCAAACCATTAATAAATCTAACTTTAATATCTTATGTACATGTGTATCTTTCAAATCCAAGTTCATTAAAAAAAAAAAAGAGATCAAACATATCTCTAGAATGTTCTTATTAGGTAATGCTTTTTGTTGACAATGTTCATCACACATTTTTAATTTAACCCCTTCACTTGCCCATGTAATAGCTGGAATAAAACATAAGGTGATTGAACTAAATTACAACAAATTCAGAATATATAAATCTATCCTTCTAAAAGTATGCAAAAAAACCCTGAAAGGTGGTAAGAAGAATGAAAAGAGATTAAAAAAAGATAAGGTAAAACTAAAGGAGTGGGTTTTCTTTGATACAAAAAAAAGAGGGACGGAAGAGGGAAAAAAAACCTATCCTCTGTTGTGATAAAGAGGATGCTGTCCAATAGATGATGATGTACAGAAAGAAAATCAGCTTAAGCTGCAAAAAAAAGAATCAAGGTAAACAGGGAAAGCTCTTCTTATGATGGTGAAAGGCAGCAATAGGAAGCTTGTAGTCTCCTTCAGTGAAAGTTTTAAGCACCTTAGAAAAAACCTCTTTCAGGGTTAAGTACAGTACATTGTGCATCAATGCCAGCTGCTGAATTAAACGATGTCTGGGGGTACTTCCTAGCCTCACATTTCCATGAGCACTATGATCTCTGCAGGTAACACATTAGAATATGCTGTTAATCCCACTTCATGTTCCAGATACAAGACTCCCTGTGGGGCAGGAAAAAAGTATATCATGGATTTAAGTCACAGCCAACACCTGTAATAATCTTGTAGAGAGCTGAAAGGTAAAAAAAAATAGCCACAGAAGTGATAATTCTGTGACCTAAGCTTACACCAAAGTAACAGAAACTTAAGTGATATCATCAGTGGTACTATGTGACACTATATTTGCAGAATAATATACATATATTTTGTGGAGCTGTCCTTCAAATGTGGAGAAATATAAATAGGTTTCACTCAGAGCCCTCCAGCCCAAGANNNNTACGGGACACATGTAGTCAATCAAGAATTTATCAGATTGTGCTGCTGAGCGAGCATGAGGTTTTCACACATAGTTGCATATATTTACCAAGCCCTCTTTATGTACAACCATTAATAGCTTCTGGTTCAGAAATCAATAGTTCTGTCGTTCATTTGTTACAAGGAGTGATTATAATTGCCCATTTTTCAATCAGGAAGAAATAATTGATGCAAAAGGCCCATTTACTGCAGATAAAGGAGATTGAAAAGTTTATGGTAATAGCTGGGGCCAGAAAGAGCCTTTTTAAAGCAGCTCCACAAAGAGAAATGAAGGCAAGTGAAGATTAATCTTGTATAGCTGGAGCGTGTATATAGCTGGAGTGCTTGTGCAGGTCAATATAGCTGAACAGAAACTTACTTGCTTCTGAAATTATTTATTTATTAAAAGGTACAAAATAAATAAGAGCATTCACAAAACTCTCAACCTACTATAGGCAGTCTGACATTTTTCACTCAGCTTAACACGTGCTCACTAAAATAAAACGGAAATCACAGCACCTACATTGAAATGAAAGAAAACTACAAGCCTAGGACTCTGTTCCTGCCTTTATTAAAACCTACATAGCAGTAAGTCTGTCTAACACTGCATTTATTAATAATCTAAGAAATAAACTAGAAAGAATTTTAATCAAGACATGCTTTCCAAATGTCTTGTTAATAGAAGATACTATTCAAATAGCTATTTCATGCTAAAGAACTGCATATTATTGCCATTCTTGCCTGAAAGTGCAAAGGAGCATACTTAGATATGACATTTGAATTAAGGTGGCTATATATCTATGAGAAAAACCCAAAGGTTTT
Organism: Tringa solitaria; assembly: GCA_026413425.1. NCBI lineage: Eukaryota > Metazoa > Chordata > Aves > Charadriiformes > Scolopacidae > Tringa > Tringa solitaria. Next base: position 97,366,437 of record JAOXJM010000001.1, on the reverse strand, counting down.
CTGATACTGATACCTACCAGCAGGTAGGTCAGTGCTAACACCAGTTTAAGAAGCCTTTACAAGCAAAAAATCTGTGATAAGGATAAACTATTCCTATTAAATTTCCAAATGACATCAAAAGGGGAAAGACTTTCTGAATATGTGAGGACAAGATTAAATTTCAAAGGATTTTTAAAGAATTCAAAACTGCAAGTTAATAAAAAAAAGTCTTTCAATATGAGAAAGAGCAAGATCCATCATTCATGCAGAAATAATAATTACCTAAATACAGAACTAGTAAACTACAGGCAGGCAGACAAGCAGGAAGTCTGCAGAAAACAATCAGATAATCTGGGATTCTTAGGGGGCCAACATAAAGTATCACACTGACGCAAAAGGAAAAAAAAAAAAAGTTGTCCTTGAATTCAGCTTTAGAAAGGCATCAGATTTTTTCCAGTTTATTTTGGCCCCTCTAAGGTGCCACATTTCAGGAAGAATATGAACCAGGTCATGAAAATTAAGAAAAGAGCAACGAGCTTTCAGCATCTATAAAACATGATTTTAAAGAAAGGTTGAATATCCTGGACTTATTTAACTGCATGAAATGAAGACTGAGGTCATGATAACAAGTTTTCAGCAGCAGTCAGAAGGTCACTTTAAGGACTGTGGGATGACCTATACTTTGTATCTACAGCGAGTAGAGCAAGGAAAACATTTAGGTTGGAAGAAGGAGAACAGTAAGGACAGTGAAGCATGAGGATTTATTTTCTGAATCCATGCTTGAATCATCTATATAAATAGCTATCAGGAATGCTGCAGATATTTTTAATCTAGTTGTGTCAGGGAAATGGTCTGAATGAATTCCAGAGTTCATTTACAGTCCTATATATCTATGGCGGTTTTCTACATACTGCTAAGCACACACATCTGTGTCTTTAAAGACATATATAAACAGAAATAGTTTTGTTCTTTAAATAGGCTTCACTTTGTGTCTCTCAGAGAGAGTAATCACCTTAACAAAGATTTGTGAAAACCAAAAAACCCATACAGTAAGTTTTTTCAAAAACAACAAAAGTAAATTTGGAAAAGCTCAAAGTTTTTATTTCTCCACATGTAGTTTTTACAAAAGAGAATATAATCCTGAAATCCTTTACCACATAAAATGACCACAACAAAGAGCAGCTTTGCCTAGCTCAGAATATACAGCTTGAGAAGTCTTTACTGAAAAAAGCGGTCATGAAGCTTATAACATAAGAAAAATAAGATGCTTTATTAATGTAAATCAAAGCAAACTGAACAGACTAACTATAAACAACATTTTTGTAATATATTAAATGGGTTGGTTTTGGTTTGGTTTTGGTTTGTTTTGGGTTTGCTGTTGTGTTTTGTTTTGTTTTGTTTTTAAATAAACTAATGAAAAGATCACTATACTTTAATTCAAGAAACTTTCATGGTGAGTTACAGGAACTATAGAGAAGAAAAATTAAGTGAATGGGGAATGGTCAGCTGAGGAAAAAAACAAGAGGAACAACAAATTAAGTACTTATAAGTATATAACAGGCATTCTGTAGAGATGAGCAGGTCAGTTATTTGCACTACGGTTTTTAGGAGAGAAGCAGGAGTGGGCTGAGGCTGCATCACTGGAAATGTAGGTCAGTTATTGGGAAAGCATTATTCTAGAAAAACATTAAGCATAGGAAAAATTTGTTAAGGGAATCTAGAATTCCCTGAGAGATTTTATATGCTGTCTTTAAAGCTTGAATTAATTAAACTTGAAGGAGTAGATTTTATAAAACAGGAATTAACCTTTACTTTTCTTTCATTGTAAAGATTTATTATTCTGCAATTGAACTGAATTAAAAAAAAATGTTTTAAAATGTTTTGTGTTCATTTCACATGCTTTTGTTCTTTATTGTCAAAGATACTTCAGCCCAGCAAATTATCTTGAGTACAGCATCATCCTCTGACTCAGGTATCTAACATTTTGCCCTCTCAAATTATGCCTTTGTGAGTGGATGAGAAGATAAGCAGAACTGACATCTTTCTGCATATAAACATTGTGTGTATATAGCAACATGCACATATGGCCAAACAGCAGATATCCAAATGATCTTTAGGGGTCTATTCACACTTCAAAGCTTCAAATAAACATATGTGAACTAATAGAAAAACAAGTATATGTCAGACAAAATACGCATAACACACACCACATACATGCACCACTGAGTTCATATTACGCTTTTGAGTTAGTGTTATTACTATTATATATTTGTATTATAAAATATTATATAAATAACACCTATGTTGATGTGTTAGACATTAAACATGTTGGTATTATATTTATAACATATTATATTACTCTTGCTATTTTCTTTTTGGAAGCATCTACAATTCCTTTCTCCATTTTTAACTGTCTTACAAAGCAAAACCTGAACCTCTGGATTCTTGCAAGCTGAGCATGCAAGTGACAAGTGAATATCACGCTCCTCTAATGCAAGCCATATATCATAAGAACCACATAGTATTTTTCAGCACTCACTCACAAAGCAGCTTGCCTAAAGCAAGGTCATATTCAGTCATTATATTAGAGAATCCTTCTGCATGAACGTGTTAGCTATGTGGTGTGTCACTTTACGTTTATAGCAGCATTACTCCAAGTTTGATGTAAATTTTTATGACCCAGAAGGTTATATCACTTAGGCACTCTGTCAAATATCTTCAGCCATATCAGTCAACCTACTTTTTGACAGAAGAAAGCAAAGCATACACGCAGTACGCAGACCAAAGGGTCTTTGCTGTTCTTTCGGTGTTGTTTGCCCCCAAAGGACAGAACACTCCATCTGGTTTAGTTAAGGAGTTGCTGGAGCAGTGCGTATGGAGCACTCCCTGACCTTCTTTTGGAAGTCACTTCTCAAGGTTAAGCCACATTTGAAAAGCAGTTCATCGTTGTATCTACGGTCTAAAATAATGTTAAATGACAAGCAGCACCCTTTCTGCCACATCATTTCACAAGTCAGCTGTTGGAGAAACATGAATCATTTCTGTTGCACCGGGACAATGCCAGAAGCACTGCCTCTCCAGTTCTCTCTGCCAAAGGAAGGGAGAAAATAAATACATACATACCTACATGCTCAAGCAGTTTTCCCCTGTATACTAGTGCCAAAATTGGTAAACAGGCAGATGTCAAGATAAATTGAGTACAGAATTGGAAACAAAGTTTATCCTATGGCTCATAAAAAGCAACTGATCAAAAAGAATATTAGTTATGAAAGAAAAAGAATACATGTTATGAAAGTGTTTTCATGTATCTTTTGCCTCATTTTATGTTTCTATCTTTTTATCATTGGATACTAATTCCTCATCACACCTAAAATCATAGGTTTCTAAGTCACCAGCGACCAGGGGATATTGAGGTCTAACTCAGGGAATCAAATTTCCATTAGCCCCAGTCCTGCGCAAACTAACAGAAATTTACAGCGGCATGCAGAGAAGTGAGCTGTGAGTCTATAACACAGCAGTGAATATAAAGACTTTATCATTTTATTAGGAAGTATCTGCTGTGCCACATGGAACACTCCAGACACCTGTAAGATGAAAAAGTGATGTTTGGAAGCACTTCAAGCACACAAGCACAGAACAGGCACAGAGCCTTTCTTTCTGAGTGAACTTTTGATATATTTTCAGGACCATGTAACCAACTACCCTGAAAAGCTTGACAGTGGATGCTAAATAAAATTAATAGTATGTGATAGAGCTTTGGACATGGCATGAAAAACCTCAAATAGTACTGATGATGTACTAAACATCAGAGAACAGAGATAAAAGACTGTACTTCTGGGTAAAGAACTTTACACATACCGAATGCATGACCACTTGTCCTTACACCTAACTCATTTTAAATAAAATTAATAGCTAGAAAAGACAAAAGCAAAGTAAAAAGCTATCAGTGCAGTACTGATTAAACAATAAATTCCATAAAATAAGAGATTCCTCTGTGTAGCAGGTTTTATTAATTCTGTGCATGTGATCAGTCTTTTTAGACGCTGTTGAGACCAAATAAAGCAAAACTGAGCAAAAGAAGATATAAGTTCTTTCACACAGGTAACCTACTAGAAAGAAAACCTGCATGCACACAAACAAACCTTTACAACAACGTAAAAATGTATGCTTCATTACAGGATAAGCAGTGATCAAGAATGCTAAAGATGCTGGAAGCTCCATCTTACTAGATAATAAAAAGGTATTTGATTCCTGTGTATCAAAATTCTAGAAACATTCACAAATCCACAGATATTTAAATATAGTTATTTTTAAAGAGCAAAAAAATCCCCCCAAAAAACTTACCCCTCTTTCACCCTTGTCTGAGTGACCACAAATTTCAGGTGATTCAACTTAATTTCTCCTGTTAGAGAAACATTATAACAAAATCCCATTTACTGAACCGTGTTTATTTATATGCCATAGATGTTTTTCTCTATATTTTGAACATGTCTTATATGAACTTTCTTATGAAAATTCAGTTATATATAAGACATTTTGCAAAATTCAGGTCATCTATCCTGTTCAGTGTTTTCCCCTCTTCTTCAAATATGCCTGCCCTTCTTGAGCTATTTTCTTTCCACTTCATGAACAAGAAAAGTAGCAACACACTCAAAATATCTGTTGCCTGATACTGCTCAGCAGATTCATTTCCGTGGATATTCATACTTAATCAGGATTCTGCCATTTGCAGTATCAATATTAACCACTGCCCTTTTCCTTCTGAGCACAATTATGAATGATTAACAAGACTTATAGTTCATTACAGCCTTGTAATACAAGCTATTTTTCCAGTGCTCTGTTTAGTACATTCAGCATTATGCAAGGCTGGTGTGGTACTTCACAGCAAAATGTTATTAGTACTCTAACTTTGCTGTTCTTTCAATGTCTTTGATTATTGGAACATATGGTGTTGATGAATAAATATCATGAAGTAAGAGCTAGGATGTAAAATGGAATCCGAAGAGCACAGTATCAGGGAAGACACAAAACAGCCTATAGCTGAGCCAAGCTCAGGACTTCTTTTTAGAAGCCAGAATACTTAACCATACAGCCTGATATATCTGGAAGGACTAACATCATCTGGACAGTGCACAGTTTGTAAAATCACTGTTAATTTCTGATGCCATACCAACACTTAAGGAAAAAAAATAAAACCAAACCCCTGACAAATCTACATGAGCTCAGCCTCACCTTCCCAGTTCTCCATCAAGGACAATGTATGTGTGAAAAATACCACGACTCGGAGCAATGTATGTTTTATACCTTTGTACATTTTTTGTGACAGAGTGCTTTACAATATTTGAAACTATTATCTGTTCTGAAAGCATTATACATGTAATACCTTGTTCATCTGTGAGGTAAGAAGATAGCAAAGTATTACCTCTACAGTACTTGAGGCTGAAAGCCCCTTCCATTTTAAAATCAGTTTTACTCTGCTTAAACTGAACTGTTGTGAGGTGTGGTGCATCTTTAGTGGCTTCAGAGCAGGACTGGTGATATAAATATGGGATGATTCAAGCATTTGAAAAGACATCACAAACGTGCTTGGCTCCAATTATTCCTTGTAGATTCACTAATAAGCAGAGAGTAAGAAAAAATGTTAATCTCCACAGACATGTATTAACTTAATGCATATGCCAGAATCCACCTTGTCTTTCTTGCCATTGGTATGCAGACTAGGACCTTATCTTACCTGAAGGTAACTGAAAAAATTAAATAGAAGAGTTTCACTATGAAGCAGGTGTGGAAGATAATGTGCCCCAAGAAGAGGAAAAATTGGCAAAATGTCCCACTCAAGATAGCTCAGGTCCCTAGTAGAAATGTCCAGTGAAGTACCTCTGGAAGAGGACTGTCTTTCACCCCATGTAACATCAATGCAGCCAGGAACACCTTCTAAAATGCTAATGACTTAATGACATGAGATAAAGATACATCCTTGGAAAACGTGGCAAGGATGTACTATATGTTGCATGGATGGAGAAATAGGAGAGAAGAAAAATAGTGCTCTTCTGTAAGGGTTTCCAGGCACTTAAAGTTTCCTTCAAAAGCCTGTCAAGAATTCAGGACAAAAACTATGCTTATCAAATATCACTTCTCATTTCTTTTACAAGCTCAGTTAGTAGCTCTACTCTTCAGAAATGTCAAAGCTACTATTCCCTTGCTGTTATATTTAAAGAAAAAGGGTAGGGATTATGCAGGCACAGCATGATTCACTCAGACACTGTCATATTCTACTTACAGCTACCACTGTGTAAATAATCACTAACACTTGGGAAGGAAAAACACACGCACCCACCCAACCAAACCCATTTCTTTTTCTGTTGAAAGAGGTTTGAAATTTGGTAACTAAGGTTATTATTAACACTAAGATAAGGTGCAAAACTTGTTCAGATCCTTACAGAACTGTTTAGTAAAACACTTATGAAAACAAAAAAGAAAAAAAAATATTCGCTTGTGTGAAACTCATACTTTCTTTCTGGATGATAGGATTGCCTTTTAAGGCTTCTGATTAACTCCTGAACAAGATTTAGCTATCATTTCCTTACAATCCAACAGCCTATTCTGCAAGAATCTGCTCAACATCTGCTAACATCTTCTGAACATCTTCTAAACAGCTGCTAAACTTTATGACTCCTCCACTCCTATGATCATTTTGGAGCTCAGTCACAGCTCTGCCAACCTGGTTCAACAGATTGCTTTGCTATAAAACGAAACTGCATAAACCAATAAAAGAACTTCAGCCCCCAGTTCTAGGGACTGGAATAAGGGTGGTTTGGGTGGGCAACATAGTTTTTCATAAAATAATACTCAGGAGCAAGTCTGCATGTGCTGAACAGTTTCTGGCAGTATACTATTGACTATCCTAAGTTTGGGTAATTTGATAGTTCTGGCATTTTCCATTTTTTTCCAACTTTTTCCATTCTAGCTTTCAGCTAAGTAGAAACCTTACAAGTAAATATTATAATGGAGATACAGCAATATAAAACTGTAAAATTTCAGCATTTCTGTTGTTATGTTTCGTCCCTTGACAGCTGCATAGGGAATTCTCTAAGTGATATAACTTTTTGACTGAAGTTTCAATAGCTTAAATATGTTCCTCTGAAGCTGGTCTAATTTTAGGCTACTTTAGGGTCTCATTTAGAGCTCCAACTGACACCAGCATTTATTTATTCTTTTCTTCTCTCTGATTGCACAAAACCGCAGTGTCATAGTAAGAAAAAGCTACAGAACATTTTAATAATGTGGAAGCATTTCACTTGAAACTATGAGATGAAATGCCAAAGATAATTTAAATTGAAGCCAGTGAACCAAAATCCCAGGCAGATTGTAGGGTAGGCTAGGCTCAGATTAAGGCCTTGGGCTTTATGAGAAGTTTGAATGAATCTGGAATATGGTTCTGACTCCTCATACACTGTAAGAAATCTAACTCTGATCAGTTGCTTGTATGTTATCTTTTTGTTCAACTCGGTCACAACTTAGTGCCTTACACTGATATCATTTATATAATTTTATTAATTTTCAACTGCCTCAACTATTTTCAGTAGTTTCAGAAGTTTCTTGTCACACACCACTATCCATCCAAACTAAACCATTTCAAACCACTTTTACGCTATAGTTTTGTTTCGATTCATTTGCGACCTGATTCTGCTCTCACTGCAATGACTCTATGACCATTCTGTTCAACAAAACTATGAAGCAGCAGCAGGGGTTTTCTTGTTTAGGATTTCACTCGATGCATGTAAAACTTAAAAAAGCGATCACACAGATCACATACTACTACTCTTTAATAATGTAAACCTTTCCTCAGAATTAAATACTACAAAAATTGTCCGTGAAGCCATCAGATTTTTTTTTTTTCCTAAAAACAAACCACTTGAATACACAAGATTACACCAAGATTTTCAACTTCACCTGTGTCCTAGGAAACATTGAATTATTGGAGAACAGTTGACCATTATCAGAGTAAAACCTTCAGTCTGAGCTCTTGCTGTCTCACTCTCTTGCTAACAAGGACACTCTCTCGCTCCACGATGTCTGCATTCCCTGCTTGCATGCCTCTGCCTGGGTGCTGCTCCGGAGATTCCCTGATTCGTGAGATATTGACATTAAATTTGTTCTTTGCGTGTCATCTGTGGTTTTGTGGTTGTTCCTGTGTCCTGCCTGCATCAACTCACACAACAACCTTGCATTTTGTCATCCCCTGCACTTCAGACAGCATGGTGATATCGGTATTACCAATTTTAGAAGATTTATGCTCTCTGATTGCAGTCAATTTGTGACAAAGTCAAGATCAGTAATATTTACTAACTTAAGTCCTGACATTTTTTAAACATGGACAATTTTTCCAAGACCCTGGAAGGATCTTGAAATGGGTGTTAGACTAAAGAGCCATGGGCTGGCTGCAAGGACCATTAAATTGGCAAAAGAAATTTTCCAAATCCAATTCTTTCACAGTTGTCTTTACTAGTCATTTTTTATCATTTTGTCCAGTACAGTAAAAAATACACTAAGTAAACATGCTCTGTCACTGCATTTGGGAAACTGTTACGTGGTGAGTTTTACTAGCGTATCGATACACTTTCAATAACATTTCTGCAACACGATTTAAAAAAAATAGTATTTTTTTTAAAAATAATCACCTAGTCACTTCCTGCAGGCAATCTAACCACACTTTATGTGTATCTAGCTTTGCATTTTGCAGCCTTTATCTATTTTAAAATGATGCCTCTTACTACTTTTCCGTGGCTGACAAACCAGTCTCCAGATGACGTGTTCTTGCTAACCCTACAGGCTACCTTTGAAATCCTTTTGACAGAGAAGTCTCATCTCTTTTAGCTGTTTTAGAAAAAAGCAGACCCATACTACTTTTTCAAGATCTCTGGAGCCCACTGCAGTCTTAAAACCTAGGCTAGTAAGATCCAAAAGAACTCTCCACAAATCAGGTGAATCAGAATTTGTTGCTTCAGTTAACCCCAAAGGAGGTTAATTTAAAAATGTTAAATATTTTTTCATAAACAAACGCTCTGAAAAAAATTACTATGAAATTTCAAAATTACGTACCTTCCTCCTGTTCAATCCAAAGTAATAAAATACATTATTCCAAAATAAACTGTTTAAAGTGTTGCATTGATATTAAAATTTTCATTTTGAAGTTGGTTCCACGCTAGCAGGATGCCAACATTGCAATTTATAGTAAAGACAATCCAAATCATAAAGGATCAAAGGGAAATCACATTTTAGGTCTAAACTGTTTAATAAGAAAAATCTCTCATCACCTTAGAACAGTATTATTTAATTCTTAAAAGCACAGAAGGCAAAGGAAACAGGTGCAGGTTTATTTAATTTGATTTAAAATGTATTATTCTCTGAACTTTTTACTGAGTTACCTAAAATGTTGATATGTCAAGATTAAATGGTCTTTAAAAAAAACCAACAAGCCTCCAAAGGATTATTTTACCTGGAGGGAGCTCTCTATTACAGAAGTCGAAAACACAGAAGTCATAGTGTATCTTCCCATGCCTACTCAGTCTGGCTCATAAAATAGGTGGAGGCTTATCAAAGAAATTTCTAAACAATCCCTTCATGCAGTTTAATTTTAGCATTTTCCCCCTTTTCTTATTCCTATAAGAACTGTTTATTGTACCTAAAACTATGATAATTGGAATAATTTTCTGCTGCTGTATGTATTCAAACATTATGAAATCTCTCATTTGAACATTATTATGTATTGTGCTTCTACTTCTTGATTAAGAGCATCAAACGTAGGGTTAAGCAAAGCATAACTGGGGGTTACTTATGTGACTATGAGAAGATTACCTTCACATACCTAAAGGAGAAAACAGCTTCATAATCATTAATTTCTTATGAAAACCTTGGGGGAATGGGGTGGTGGTTACGATCTGTGATTCTGGCTCAGAACTAACAGAGAATAAACAGATGATAAGGGGCACAAGATCAGAATCAGCAACCAACACTGTTTCCATATGGACATCTCAGTTGAGAGCAGAAACCCAGAGGTAATATCTGCTTTAGTACAGTACTTTAGCCAACAATACAATCATCTTATCTTCACTTCCTGCCATCATAATTCAAGTATATTCAAGCACAAGTGAGGAGTCCCCCGGTGATTTAACAGTGGAATCAAATTCCTGGAAGATTACAAATCTTTCTAAAACCTAATGATCCAGTCAAAAAGTCTTTCTATAAACAAGATACTTGGGCTTGTGGATATTAATTGGTGTAGACCATCAAATTCAAATGCATTAGCTATTTCTAAAAGCATCATCTGTGCATCTACTGCAAATTCAGTAATTGTTGATGTCTCTATAAGGTCTTCCACATCAACTGTAGCAGGGAATTTCTAGCAAAAATAGAATCAAAAAGCTTCTCAACCTAACTATATTTTATTGAATTGGTTATAAAAGCTCATATTTATTATTTGAAAGTTGGAGAGAATAAAAAAGAAAAAAGGGTTTCAGTCAAATTAAGTCAGTATGTTCAATTGTATAAATAATAGTATCCATTCTTCTTTCGCTGTTACTTCTGTGAAAGTCGCAGAATTAATCTACTGCAGTAAGTTAGAGATATTAATTTTACAAGACTGTAAGAGAACAACCAAGACTGCTGTCTCAATCAGCTTCAGATCATGGGAGAGTTTCAGTAGCTTCTTCGGGCAGTTACACAAACCGAATGGCAGTTTTGTGAACTATAAATCCTGGTTATTTTAATCTTGGTGCAGAAAGACAGAGGGGAAATTTAGCAAACGCACGTTTGCCTTCCTGTCCTTCCCTGTTGTAAATCAGCACTGAATTTGTACAGGTGTACCTTACACAAAACAGTTTAAGTTTGACAAAGTTATGAAAAGACCTTCTTTATGATAGGAACTGGCAACCAACATTGTTTGCATTTTATTTATTTGCATTTTCAATTGTTACATAGCTACAGGAAGAGAATTTAACAGAAATAGCTCCTATGAAATAATTAGATATAAAAGCATCTAACTGATAAAAAATACACACAACTCTCAATGTCAGAAGAGACTAGTATACCTTTCCCAAGGTTGTAAAGTAATAAGAATGTAAAATTTGTTCCCCAGAAGGACTGTAATACCATTAGCCTTAGGCAATATAAAAACTAAACAAAAGATTACAAAAGCTATGCTCTCTCCTGCTGTAGACTAACTCTGAAATAGAACATCGGAACCAAAGTGATGCATAAGCAATGCAATCTTAAGGGCAATTTTTCAATATCTAAGGCAGCAGGTTTGTACCAAAATATTCAGTAAAGCATTCTTCTAGCAAGATTTTGGTAAAAAATGTACTTTCATTTTTATACCTTATCTCAAGGAATATGCTTGAGAATTAATTTAAGTTTTTAGAGGATTGCAGTTTTAAGCAGACATTTCAGATTTTTTGAAAGGAAAACCTCACTCAATTTTGAGGCAGCAGTTTCATTGCTCTTAAGTATTATCTCTATTATTTCTTGTAATCTGGAAATTCAGAGCTGGAAAAGTATAGAAAATTCATTATTTGCTTCATTTCAGATATCCTTTCTTAGTTTCTTCATTAGGAAGACACCCTAACAAAGTTACTGACATCTCTTCTATATTTTGTGAGACTAAAGTCAATATGTGTTTTTAAAGAAGATGCTATAATCTTTGCTCCCATGTGCCCACTCATGGTACTTTCTTTTCTGCTTTACACGAGATGTGTTATTTTTCCTGAATTCACCTTTTACCTCATTCCTACAGGGAGTAAAATGCGGAACTAGACAATTCAAAAACAGCATCTAAACTGAGAGCAGCCTTTTTCTTTAGTCTCCTTGGCTGTGTACAGCTAAATAAAAGCAGTCCCTGATGTCTAATGGCTCTTACTGGCTTTATCATGCTGCTTATAATACACAGGATTTATTTTTGGAGAGACTTTGCTGAGGTGCAGAGCTAAGTCATGGAACAAGCTGATTGTTAAGCACTATGGACAGTCAAGAGTTCAGTGTGTAAGCCAACTCCCTGTAACTACCTTTTGCGCAATGCTGAGCCACCAGGAACTAAAGTTATTTTGATGTTGAACAAATTCTTCATAAATTCTGTGGAAGATTAAAACTGTATGCTCACCCTGATAAACCTTCAGCTATATACAAGTGACAAAAGCATATGTGCTACTGCTAAATATTTTGTTTTCAATAGCTAAGACTTTGTTGAAAACACTTATAGTTTAGGGTGGAAAAGAGGGACACGGCAACCAGATTGTGTTTGGGATGTTGCACAGCTACGGGGAGACAGAGTTTGAAAGCTACATTACATTCAGCTGACAAGGTGGCTGGGGATGCAGCAGGCTCATCAAACTTTACAGATGGCTTCGTAGTGAAGGAGAGAGAAGGCTGCCTATAATTGGCTGCTTCTCTCGTCAGCCAAACTGAAAAGGCCCCTCCACCCTGGGGAGAGGGCAGGCTGGAGGGTTCTGCTGTATCAGACAAGGAAGTTTTGCTGGAGCTTTTCCAGCCCCCAACCCTTCCTCTCATACTGTTTGCTTACACATCTCTGGCCTATGGACACAATGGTGTAGGGTGGTAAGCAGTGAGTGCTCCAGCTGGACCCTGCAGGAGGGTCACAGGTTCAAGGAAAGTGCTGCTCATCCTGTTTCTGCCCATGCTGGCCACATTCCTTAATTAAGGATGGACGGATGGATGGATCTCACAAGGAGATGAATAATGAAGACAGTGTGCCTGAAAGAAGCTTGCGCTGGCAAGAGAAAAATTGCTGGCATTCGATTTCTTAAAAATATGAAATATTCATATGACGTATTTCCTGTGGCATCCTCTCATAATTATGAGCTTTACCTATAAGAACACTGTCATACAGCTCTTTCCCCTAATACAGTGGGAAATCAAGTGAGAGAAAGATCAGCTGACACACATTTTGCAGTTTGAGCAGGAAGCGCTGTGGAACAGTAAAATGAAATCAGAATTTTATTTTTTTAAAGATAAAAATTTATTTCCTACGTGAAAACCTTTTCTCTTCAGCAAGCAAAAGCAGCATTTTAACTACACAATATATTTTCATTGCAATCATTTAATGAAATATGGATTTGAAACATGCAGCAGTAGATTGTGTTCAGGAAGTATCCAAAAGTGAAGAAAGATGAGGAATACTTGTTTTGACAGTTTGTCATAGCCCTGGAAGACCCATGCTAATCTATCCTATGAAGTATAATAATATTATCCTAGTGCTGGTTACAAGACTTGCCTTGTAAGGAGTGTGTATTACAAGTCATTTAGTGGACAAAGCTTACAAACGTGAAGTAAACAATGAGCAACATTGTCAAAACCACTCCTCCCTTGTTTTAAAGACAGCAATGTTAACAGCCAGAAGGAAACCAAATCAGTAAAAATAATAATAAAAAAATACTGCATGTATCATAAAATTTGAGATTAATAAAACCTCTGGAAATACATCTGATAAAACCCCACTGATGTAAAATTTTTCATTCCAGTAGAATAAAAATACTTCAAGCCTAGGACAGAGATAATGACTATTGCATAAAGTATAAATCTTTTAAATTGCTCTCTGATTCAATTAAGTATTTCTTTCCAAGAAGACAGCAGCAACGTATGTGTGACTATACACAGAAAATTGCATGTTCATATATATAAATGTGTGTAAATACAGACACAGACAATAGAGACATACATATTTAAATACATACTGATACTCTTAATTATAAAGATGTTTTTCATCCATACTTAGAATATCCATATTAAAAATCAGTAAAGAAATTCTCATAGGTAAGCGAGGACTAACGAAAACTTTAGCATATCATTATATTTTACATTATGAGTGTTCTTAGCATAATGATGATCACGCCGTTATCTTAGCAAGCCCTTAAAGTTCATGAGTCAGGGTGATTCTGTATTCCTAAAAATGCAATGCCCTGGATGTTATGGATTCTTTCCTCTAGGATTCATGTGAAAAAGGAAACGGTAAGTACAAAGTGAAAATTTTCTGGAGTTATTGGGGTAGTTCCTCCTCCTTGAGGATCAGTACGAGACACTGTAAAAATGAACTTGTTTTAATGTCCTTTACATTTTAGGCATTTCCATAACTCTACATATTCTCTAAGCGTTTTTATGGGTTTAATAAAAATATTTTTGTATTTTTCCATGAAATTACTAATCTATATTTTTAACCTTCATTTTAATGTAGTTTTTAGTGTACATTTTCTAATCACTTTCTAAGAACTAATTAATTTAGATAGAAATACAACAAAAACCTACAAAAAACATAGGAAAGAATTTAGAGGCATCAGCAGTATCCACAAAGAATAATCGCAGTGCAATAACTCTGCAATCTGAGTTCACAGCTGCTCACTGTCATTGAGAGGATGCTAAAAAACTTAAGTACATCGATAAATACAGCACTTCATTTATAATATCTAATAGTTCTGTATCATTTAGCTATTTTGGAATAGAGGTGGAAACTAGGCCAATAGTGCTTTATCCTTGAACCTCAGTATCCCTGTTTGCTGATAAAAAGGCAAGTCAAATCAAATCAACTTCAGAGCTGCCAAATACATATACAGCTAAATCTTGCATTTCATGTTTCTTCGTATTATACTGGCAGCTTAGGGATCAAACACATGGGAGCTGTTGAAATTTTAACACGTTAAATTGTTTAACGAGTGAAAAACAGTACAAACTATGTGAATAACTCAACAGTTAAAGAGTTAGGAGGCAAATCGAAAAGTTGAGGCCAACACAGCAAAATGATTTAAATACATTTTCTCATCTCTGTACAAAGTATAGATAAAACAGAATCAAAAGAGCCTGGCAATCTTAAATCTGAGTGTAGGCGCCTGGTTAGCAGAAGTTTTATTTGTGGTTTCCCCTAGTTTAACTCTAATCATCTCTCATTTAGCCTAACAAAACACAGATAGCAATACTGGAAAGTGTAACAATAGTGCAAAGCAAAACATTTACAAGATGTTCAACAGCAGTTAATTCAATTGCACTTTCACGTTCATCATGGTAAGTAATTACATCATTCTTCTAGTATTAGGTGAAAAAGTATGATATTGTCACTGCAGGATCTGACAAATACAATTAGGATTAAATTATTCTCACCCCAGTGACAGCTCAACAGACAAAACTGCATGTATTTAGATCACTACAAAGAGGCTAAAATCAATTTGAATTGATCAGTGATAATATAATTTTCAAAATTATCAAAGAAAAAAATGCAGCATATACAAGGTCTAACATCAAGAATATTCTGTCCAGCTGTACTGATCCTAAGAATCAAAATCACGCTCTCATTAGTTTACTCTTTCACTATTTTGCTTTTTATATGTCAAATTATGTAGTGGTTGGGATGTTCCACCCAATGCCTCAATTAAAGCATATCTGGTTGACTATTTTTCAGAACTGTTACTGAAATTAAGGTTCAAATTAGTTATAGATTTTGTGTTCAGCTTGAAATATTAGTACCATTCCAGTTGGTACTTTGCAGTGAGCTCCATTCATCAGACATTTGGCTGTTTTCGAAGAAAACCCCAAAAGAACCCCTAACATCTTATTCTATACTCGGGTCAGTTCTGAGTCAGATTATCACACGTGAAACATGGAAATACCGTGCCTCCAAACGTGCACTCCTTTCCCAAGAGTCCTGTGAGAACATAAGTCACAGGCTTCATCATCAGAAGGGTGGTATCTCCCCAGAGTCCCCTTCCTTTCCTCTCTTTTCACTGTTCCTGGTGATCTCCTAATCCCTTTCATCAGGTGATTTCTCCTGTAAAATACTTCAAAAGGGCAACACAAATATTCTGAGGCTCGGGGCTGGCTACATCTAGTATATAACTTCCCTTCTTCATTTCAGACTAGGTGCATAAAGATAACCTTTGGTAAAGGTAATCTCAGTGTTCCTGCAGCATTTTAAGTGCAAGACAGGTGGGATGGAGTTCTCCAGAGTAAGTCACTTAAAGCTTCCAGGTGTTAAAGGGACTTGATGATATGCAGCATTTTGACAGCAAACATCTTCAGTCAAGATCGGAATGTACAATTTTTCAGGGGACACTGACAGTCTTTTAAATAATTTAGTTCACAAAACTAACTTAAGGACTTTACTGCTTTGATTTTCTGGTGGTTTTTTTTGGATTTCAAGTGCTTGTTTACAAGAGGACGATATGAAAAAACTTAACAAGGTATCGCAAATAAGTTTATAGGTTTATGTAAACTCCAAACATCTTTCTGCATTGTGCAGATTCATGGTTCAGAAAATTTAGCAATCCAACCATGTGAGGTAGTTCAACGATAAATCCAAGATGAATGCTAGTCTTACTTTACATGCATAGAAGCAAGGATTCTTCATCACCAGAGCTCATTAGCTGCTAACCACATACTTAGATTAATAATGTAAGAACCAAAATAGTAGCAAGGCGCCTAAGTGTTCAGCTGAAGGCCTTGTGATTTCACTCATGAGGTCAGGCAAGAGGGAACAGCCTCACGTCCTTCATCGCTCAGAAGGTAAAAGACAAATCTTTAAGTTATGGAAGAACTGGAGAACAGACAAGTTATTTGAAAGAAACATGGTCTCTTCTTTGAGACACATGAGCATCCTCTGATGGGATGTGGCCAAAGCTGAATTTGGATCCACTCATGACCTGTAGCTAGCACAACCTGACTACAGCGCACAGAGCCACTGCAGTTACTTTACCAGCTCTCTGATCAGGGTGCTGCCACTAGTCTGTGATATTCACTGAGCAAATCAAAAGCCCTGTGACCACTCTGTAAACACCGTGCAGAAACATTCCCATCACCTGTGCTGCCAAGGAGCCCAGTGCCAGCTGAGACAGCCCCATGTGGGGCTTGGCCAGCTGCTGTTGTCCTGGCCAGCCCTGCTCACCTTTAAACTGAGAGTGAGATGGGGGAGATACCCTGATTAACTTTGGAGCTCAGACCAGGCTAAACAGAGGAGATCAGTGCACAGAAACGGAGCCATAAGGAAAAAAATTTAAAAAAAAAGAAAAAGAAAGGTAAGAACAAAGAACAAAAATGACCTGGATACTGCATATTTATAGCCATGTTATGGAAGGCAAGTGGCCGAAGAGGTGTTTGATGCTGTACAAACCAAAACAAAATTCCGTCAGACTCAGTCAGCCTTTGTCAGGCTGTTCTGAAGAACACCCGAAGTGGAGCAGCAGCTGTGCCTTCCCTTGAGGATACTGAAAAATACTTCTTTGGGATGATGCACTAGATTAACTTTGATAGCCAGTGGAAAAAATGGAGGAGGTGCCAGAAGCTTGGTTGCAGTATTTATGCCCAAGTTCTTTACATTAGTGTTACTAATAGAACTAGTTTAGGTAAACTCAGGAGAACCAAAGTTTGAAATTTAGTAAGTATTATCATAAAAGCAATGGAAGATCTCTCCCCTTCACACCTGTGCTGACACCAAGTAATTTTGGTGAAGATAACACAGAAAAACCAAAGATTTCTTAATTATTCCATTTCAATGAATACCATCAGGAATGCCTCGATGTAATGATTTAAAAATAGAAGTTGCTGAGACCCTGGATGATCAATAACAGTACAAAATACCAAGACACATACCCTACATAGCTCTAAGCTATAGAAAGAATAGCTATCAGTCATCACAATCTTCACACATTGATCTTCTAAAATCTGCAGTGTTTTCTTTGCATTTTTGAGAAGACTTATGATCTTTTTTTAAATAAAATAAGTGCTGGTGACTAGGAGAGTCTACATTCAATAGCACCACTTAAAGCTAGACTCAGGGTAAGAAATGCTGTACAAACTCTCTTATGTGGTTCACCAATGATCCCTCGAGGGATTAAGTTTCTGTCATTACAGATTGTCCTGAGAAAAATAAAGGGCAACATATAGAAACCCGCTGTTAAAAAGGACTCCGTGTGTGCTTGTTTAGGTCCCAGTATCATCATTAGTGACATGAGAGGAAAAGCTTCATTTCATTTCAGCAGGTCGTAGACTACACATGCAAGAAATATCACAGCAGGGTTATCCAGCCTTAGAATATACCAAATGAATTTTACTGCAGCACAGATCACTGCTGTACAGAGGCAAGATGGAAAATTAATGCCTTAGGTCAGAAAAGGAAACTCTACCACAGAATAGAGCATTCCAGGAACAATTCTCATACTGAGATTTAAATTCACCCAATAAACAGACATTTTTGAAAGATGCAGATAGAAGCAGACTACAGATCAAATTCAGATCCCTGAATGCATGCAGCTTATTCCCAGAAAAATGTATCATCGCAAATAAAAGGTCAAGTGTTACACAATAAAACTGAAATGGGAAATAGTATTCTCTTGCCATTAGATCTTATTTTTAAGTAACATTCAGGAGCATTGTGCTCTCAATCCAAATCAGAATTATTCAGAACAACAGCTCTACCTCACACTGC
>JAOXJM010000001.1:97315245-97326497 GCA_026413425.1 Tringa solitaria | reverse complement strand
ACACCAAATACTGTTCTTCAGTGCACATTTCGGAATCCAAGTTCAAAACAGCAATTTGCTAAGATTAATTCAGTTTGCAAATACTAAGTTTCCTATATATGCATACTTTATTCAGCTGCAGTTAGAAAATCAAAGCTTTAATTGGAATTTTTACAATTAAATATACTGAAAACCAGATTATGGTGGCCATTGCAAGGTTCGTTATTTACTCAAAATAATGCAAGATAAGCCAGTGTGATGTGACAAGAACGTGCAAGCAGTTTGTGTTCTTAGTATCAGTGTAGCTTCCTTGCAATGTAAAAATCAAATTAATGGGGCTTATTTGCTTGTTTTTTAAATCCTCTCTTCTGAAGCAGCACCCCTTATCAGCTGTTTTATCAAATTTGTTGTGTTATGGTTTATCTGAAAAATCTGCAGATGTCTGTAGATTAAGTAAAAAGGGTTGGAACTAAGCTACAACATGAATTTATATGGCATTGACACTTTTCTGGCTGCTAATCCAGGCAGTCATTGAAAACAGGTGCCCTCCAGTACTTATTTAATTCCTACCATTTTGCTGCAGTAAAAAACCACATTCATTTCAAAAACAAAATTAAGAGATGTGCTCAGTTTTAGGACACTGAAAAGAAGATGGCAAAATGCTATGATTAAAAAAAACCAATGCCACACAACACCTATGTGTATCTTTGAATGCTTTGCAGGATCTAGCCTCGTACCCAGTGTATAAGAAAGGGCACAAATATATAAATGAAAATAAATATAAAAGTCATCAAACTAACATAAAAACTTCAAGAAAAAGGCAAAGTGATTGAATACAGCCAAGTCAGATCTCTTCAGACTTGTCCAGCTCACTAAAAATTTATCTCCCTGATAGTAAGTAATACCACATTCATTTCACGTGGTCCACCACGTGTTTTCCTCCTACTTCAGTGTTATTTTTAATCCACACTTAATTGCAAGCTTTATGGACAAAATAGTTCTTTATGTGTATGTGGAAAAAGCACAGTGCAAATGAAAGAGATACCATATGTAATAGCTTGCGATATGAACTGGCAGTTAGGAATTAAAAATAGTATATATGAACATAAAAGTACTAGAAGTAGTATTGCTAATGTCCCTCTCTCAGATAACCACTTACATTTTAGTCTACTGTAAATATATACTTTTTTCTAAATTCTACAGTTCTTTATTTCAGATTAAGTCCAATTTTTGCAGTATGTTAGTAGTTATCTGTGATTAATTATATTCAGAAGCTTTGAACAAGTCATTATCAATTGCTTTTCTGTATTACCTACAGACTTGTCATTATCCACAATTCCTACTTTTTCCATGTTCTTGGATTGCACTAAAACCTCTTATTTAGATGTTCAACCTAAAAATTGAATTTGGAAATGTCAAACCTCAATGCCATTTTACCAACATTCAGAATTCAAGTTAAAGTATGCAGTGAGTGTTCACAAATGTTGTATAGCCTGATACAGGCTAAAGAGTAGGTTCTTCAGTGGAAAACACATATCACTAGTAATCACAAAGGTCTTAAGCACTTCCATTAAAAACACTGAAATCTAAAGTTCTTCAAATTCACATAAATTATGTAAAAGAGACTATTATTCCTTAAGCACAGTGAAATAGTGTGAATCCCTTCCAGAGCACTTGTGTATTTAGAAATTTGCTATAAATTCCAATAAACGATATGGCTGTTTACTTTAACAAAAACACCACCACCACAACTATTTAATAATTCTTGGATTCATACAATAAGATACAATAAGACCCATACACAGATACTATTTAAAAAAAAAAACCAACAAAAACCATTTAAATTTTCTCCAGAGGAGATCAGTGCAGAAAAGACCGTGATATATAGCTGCCCTCTCTGACACCCAAGAAGGGGGAAAGAGTGAGTGAGTTTTGTAGCCTTCCCATCCTCCCTGCTCTCTGGGATGTCATCAAGAGATACATGCTAAACAAAACACACCGTTTAACAGTGCAGAGGAAACAAAGGATAATGAAGAATAACCACGGAGTTGATAGTGATGAGTGTATCACCATGCCTGACTACTCTTTCTAACCTTCTTCATATCACCTCTGGTATTACCTCTACACGTGGTCTCACCTACTTCCCTTCCTGCTCCTTCAAAAATTGACACTGGCTTTCTGCACAACACTGTTGTATGTGCACACTGCAACAACCGTCTTTGAGGTAGGCTCACTATGAGATTTCAGTTGAAAGGAGAAAATTGAAATCAAAAAGAGAAAAATGAAAGGCCTTAATTTCAGGGGGAAATGAGGCTTCAATTAGAATTTATTTTTTATTTAAAAGTTGTAAGCTTGTATTATCATTTTACTTGCCTGCCCTATAGCTGGAAAGCAAAAAGGTATTCAAGAGCATTGAAGCAAGTTCCATCTGCAAGAAAAATCACCTGCAGTGATCTAGGAGACAGATCATATCATCTAATGCAGCCACATAGCTGCAGGAAGTCCCAGGACTTTCTGCACCTGTCCCATTTCACAATAGAGAAGAAACAGTCAATGGATGTTCTCAGTACTCCAACTCATTCAGCCTCTCTGGCAAATTCCCCTCCCTGACTATCCAATAGAGTTGGCAGGGAATTGCACCCTTTGTCCCAGGGATCTACTCTAGTGCAAGAGATCTACTCCTGGTTCTGCCACAGGAGGGACACTGCGATGGAAAGATTTTATCTAAAAGAGATATTTTGCAGTCTTTCAAGTTAAAATCTTATTTTGCCCCTTTTTTTGTAGTACAAATCCTTCTACACTTTTCCTTTACTGATCTTCCCTCAGTACCTGCTGGCTGGCAAAGAAGGGTATATCTCATGAGTAAATAAACACCTAGGAGAAAAAACAAAAGGAACCTTATGCAATACTGTATCTCTGTGACTACCAGGAAACTTGCTATTCCAATGTACATATTTTTTTCCTTTTCCTGTTTTGAGCCCAGGAGACAGGTAACTAAACATGACCGTATCATTAACTTTTTGTTTTCCCAGTAACAAAGACAAGCTATAGGTACATATAGGATGACAGGGTTAGTTCATATTTGCAAAATGAAAAAATTTTCAAATTGAATCAGATGAAATGGCTGAAGACGGGCTGTCAAGATAGAAATCCTAACAGTGGAACATTATGACAAATTCAAGTAATGAATAACAGAAAGAAGCAATTGATCAACTAAACAAATGCTCAGTATGTTCAGGTATTAGCTAGCATCCCTGGGAAGTGTTGTTCAGTCAGCTCAAGTTCAAAGAATTGGAACTTTGCGTTCCCACTTCTAATTGCATTTGTTTTTAATTAAATAAAGCAGGTGAGTCTGTCAATGCCTGTTGCTTTACATTTTAAAACAATTCTTCAACCATACCACACAACATCCTTTAGAGGGCCAGGAGGTTCCTGAGAATATTCCCCAGGAAAAATCAACTTTTTTTACAGTTAAAATACACTTCTGTATAGTGTTTGATTGGTTAAGACTCTAAAATAAATTCTGAAATTACAATAACAATTAGTATATGCTATGTATAATTAACTTTCTCTGCAATTAATTACTAACCTTGAGTAATTCAGAAAAATTTTGGTAAATCAAAGAATCAGACTTCAGTTAACAGTCACCCAATTATTACTATACCGTAACTAAGATGACCTGAACTATTGCAATTAAGTTTATATAGTGTTCCTCGTCATGATTGTTCTTTTCTGTGTAAAAAAACCCACCCAAAACCCTGATAGATACACTTGTTAAATTTAGATCAACTCTTGTTTTGGATTGACATTTAGAGAAGATACAACATTGAACTTGCTACTTCTAATTGATGTTTATTAGAATCCTGTGCAGCATCTCCACCTTCTATGCTATGATTTGCAAATGGGGCTGGTACCAATGATTTAGCAAAGAAAGCACTTCATATTAGAGACATCGCCAAATTATTGTACTAACTCATTTATTAATGCCTAAAGAAACAGAAGAATATGTGAATGCTGCTACTATTTCAGTATTTTGATTTAAAGAAGAAAAAATCTTGAAAGTAAATTCAAATCAAAGAGTGATAGACTGTTTACACAATCAGAGAAGATTGTATTTTTTCAAGTTATGCCATTAAGAAGTGTACATGACAAAAGTAACTGAACCTCTTGCAATCAATGTGACTTCTTCCCTACTGACTTCAAAAAAAATCCCCAAAATAATGAAAAATTCTCTGTCAATGACTCTCTCAGCTGTTCCAGACATACTGGGGTCTATATTTAATAAGTATGGATATTTTAATCCAGTTGTGTATTCTTTTCAGATACTTTCACTCTGAAATTATGCTTTTAAAAGCAAATACAATGGATAGGGAATATTGGTAGATTCACAAAGAGAGATATGTATAAAGCCAACATATATTGAAATAACTTAAATGTTGCCAGTTAGGTTGTTTTCAACTGCCAAAATCTACTTTACTTGCTTCACTATGATTTTAACAGCAGTGGTAAAACTGATCAAAGACTTTTTATTCCCATTCATGCTGCTTTGTGAAACTATGAGCAATAAGAAAGGCAGGATATCATTTCTTATGCCATTTAGTATCTTCTGAATAGAGAGTATATTTCTGCACAAATACCAAAACACAAATTTACTTTTTAAATTCTGTGACAGATAGGCCATATTTGCTACAAAAAGCTTACTATTCCCCTGAGCCATGTGCTGGTGTATAATTTGAAGTTTTATACCATTTGCAAGTAGGTAAAAATATTCAATATTAGCAAGCATTGCCCACTGCCCAGTTACTTGACAGATTTCAAAATACAAAGTTATTATTTTGAAAGTTGTTTTCATGCAGAAGAAAGTACCAGCTATCAGTTTTGAGTGTGTCACAGAGCATGTCTATGAGAAGCACTGACAGAATGGCATCCAGTATTTCCAAGACTCAGATTTGTAATTCCAGAGGTACAATGGGAAGGACAAAAGGGCTCTGGGTTGGGATTTGGGGGAGGGACCCTGAAGACATGAAGATCATATTAAATACAACTCAGGTTTTAGCAGACTAAGATGTAGTGGCTTCTCCTCTCCCCTCACCTACCACTCCCCACAACCCCCCCTGCTTTTACAAAAAAAATTTTTCCCTTAGAAAGTCAGTAACGTTCAGGTATTTTGCAACTTATTGGGTATGAAAGAGTTAGTTCAGGATGTATTGACAAGTGACAAATCTTTTAATCCCTTAATTTCTGATTCATGTCTCAGCCAAAAAGCAAAGTCTCAAAATGGGACATTACAGCTATGTGAAAGATTGCTTTCAACGTAAGTAGTGATCTCACTTCAGTTCACAATGCTCAAAAGAGTCACATTTTT
Source organism: Tringa solitaria (assembly GCA_026413425.1). Taxonomy (NCBI): domain Eukaryota; kingdom Metazoa; phylum Chordata; class Aves; order Charadriiformes; family Scolopacidae; genus Tringa; species Tringa solitaria. The sequence goes on along the minus strand of JAOXJM010000001.1, from coordinate 97,321,153 downwards.
ACAATGTGCTGCCTAAGCACGCATGTCCACCAGCAGCTTTGGTACAAAGGGAAATGGGGCCATCCTGACAGTAACTCTTCCAACTCGTAGTTGGAGAGTGGGCACAAGTGAAATGAAATTGTCGCTCTTTAGTTCTTAAAGTATCTTACAGGTATCAGCTTGCCCTAGGCATGACATTCATGAAGGAATGCAAGACAAACATACTTTGAAAACCTGTCAGAAAAAGTAGTACTAATATTAAAGTACACTGGAGATGACTAAAGGGACAACATCAGACATCTATGCAAATTATTTCAAAACACGTATGGAAGCTCTATTAGATTACAGTTTTCTAAACTAGCAATTTGTTACCCTTAGAGCAAACATATAAGAATATGCAAAGACTGATGGCTTTGGCTATTCTATTTCATTTAGGAGGTACCTGATCAGCAGCAGACTAGACTGACAACTGAATAAACGAGTGGAGTCAATGCATAGCAGAAAAGTTTCCTGACATTTTTTTGTGGGCTTTTGTTGCTGGTTATATTGCTCACATGCAGTTCTACAGTATGACTCACTCACATAATGGACAGAAATTCATTGAGCATCAATGTCTTGAAGAAAATCCTTATCCCATTAAAAGAAACCTCTGTGACCTTATGTAGAAAATTATAATTGCTTCCAGTAACAGCAGTGTCAAAACCGTAACTTGGCAAAGAGTATATTTTGATAATTAATGCCAGCAAGACAACAAAGTGATTCATTTTTTTGATTACAATGCATAGTGTGCTTTTAGTGCTCTATATTATCCAAGGTTGCTGTGCAGCTTGCCTAATACCATCAAATCTAAGGAGCTCTTGAGCAAAATATTTGTGCAATAGCAATGTCACTTCTTTAATTTCTGGATATGGACTCTTTCTCTTCCTTTTTGCTCCAAAACAAATGTTGAACCAAAGCAGACTGGTATCCCCGTGGCTATTGAAGCTTTCTTTACAATCATTACTACAGAAAGAGTACCTTATTCCCAAGTCATTGTGAAACTATTATATACAGCAGAAGAGAACGTACAAAGTACACATATCCTTTAGTAACTCTTTCTGAAGCTAACAAAACCACTAAGAAATGGTGCAATATGAAAAGATGCGCGCCTTTTATGAGTGTCACCTATCTAGCAGTCCTTGCAGGTGGAAAATAAGAATCTCAATGTGCACATTCTACATAGATAGTAGCCTCAAACTGAATCCACAAAAGCTCAGAGTCCCAGGCTTTACTCAATACTACGGCATTTATAACATTTTAGCAATGTATTCATGTTCTAAACAGCACAAAAGTTTAAGTAATCTGAATTTTTCCATTTGCGCAAGAAATCGAGTTATCATTAAGGCTGACAAATGCAACCCCTCTTTCAAGAGTGGCAGAGGGTTAATGAACCACAGCAACACTTAGATTGTGCAGAAGACATGCCTTTTGCTCCTGCAAGTGCTCACTGTCCTGCTTATGAAAGTGAGGGACTGATAAGGGAAGAAAATACATTTCCCTTTGTAGTCATCTCCAAGTTGAAACCTTGATTTGAAACATTCTTAATTCACTGTTACAGTGAAAAGTTGCAGGGCTGTTTTTCTATACATACCAGCACAGAGTGCAGCCTCTGCAAAATTCTTGAGGAGAAACCATCAAGCACAGCTATCCTCAGAGAGACAATTCTTAAGACACAAGAATGCGGCAAACAACATTCAGCACCTAACTGAGGTACTGACACCTGCTTCCCAAACAATCTGCCTTACTACTTTTGTAGTCTCTGTGAAAAAACAGTATTAAATATATAGCGTTACTTATGTATTGTGACAAAACCATTTTATCATGGTTTTGAGCACTTTTGACTTTATTGTTTTGCATGAACTCTGCACAGGTCCTCACACGTCTCTAATTGAGCTTGATATCTACTGATTTTCTGCTATGTTAACATGCATGTTTTTCATGGAGACGTTTTAAACCCTTTGTTTTACAGAAGCACGGATAATGAATCTGTTCAGGTGAATTTGTCTCCTCTGTCTTTATGTGCTTACAAGAAAGATGGAGCCTGAGTTAATTGACTAGGTTCTCTTTTTAAGCATATGGAAGAAAAAAGATTATTTGTTTTCAGTCACTCTCATCTTATTCTGCAACAGATATCTAAAACATGGTAGAAGAATCCTGCTTCAAAGCATGCACTTGACTCCTTCTGTAGTTACAGGAGATAAGGCAACTTGCTGATCTAGACACGTGTAACACTGTGGGCACCTAGAGTTAGACAAAGTAAAGGTCATCTTTAGTAACTAAATGGTTTCTTAGAAATTCACAATATCATGATTTCAAATAATCTTGCTTATTTTTGGACAAGGGACATTCCTTGAAAATGTGATGCAATATTTCCAATACACAACAAGCTATTTGCTGTGCATATTACATCATAAGGCTTTTTTTTTTTTAACTAAAAAAAATAATATATATAATCCAGCAATGTTTCCTTACCATGGCAGGAGCCATCCACTTCTTCATATCCTACGCTGCAGATGCATCGTCCTAGAGGCACAAGCCAATCCCCATCTGCTCCACAATACAGTTTTGGAGTATCACGTTCTTCAGCGCTCTTCACACAGGAGCCCCGTACTTCCACCAAAGAGGAAGAATCAACCCTTGGAATAGTATCAGGAAACATAGCCAAATTACGGACCGTGAAAGGGCACTTTTTGTAATAAACACGGACTGAGACCAAAGCAATACATGCTCCAATGTCCTGAAAAGCAAGATAAAAACCTTTCTTGTTTATTGGCCCCACCTCACGAACTTCTGTATTAAGTTTAAGAATGCGGTCACCCAAGTCCATCTGGGTAAAGCTCTCATCAGCTGCAATAGTATCAATTTTAGTGTACTGATTTGGCTTGAATTTCACTCCATGAGACTCATCCGACTCCATGTAGTAGAGATTGAAAGTTTCCTTGCAGGTTCCCAGTACCCATGGAATACTGTTGCAGTCCCTCAGAGTAAACTTCATTTCCACATAAATCTTCTGTGCAGCATCACGGGAGATCCAGTTTGTTCGAAGCCAGTTGTTTTGGTTTGGTTCCATCACATTACATACCTGGTAAGTATGAATAGGACGATTGTGTTCATCCATTTCAGTTATGGCATCCCACTGAAAAGAAAATAAAACTGTTTGAAAACTAAGAAGAATATGTATTATATGTATGCATATACTCAGAGCCCATGTATACATATACACACAAGCACCCCATGTATGTGCACCTTTGGCTTAACTAAGGCTAATTATTTACTTAAATTTTAGTGGAAAGACAGTATTTTTAGAACTCAAGTTACACTCCTAAAGATGCATTGAGTATTTCAGCAGCTGAATATTCATAATGCCTAGTGACTTCACCACTACAAAGAAGGTAGGGTTGGCCTGCAGCCTACAGGATTGAGAAAAATGTAGGAAATACACATTTAATTTACCATTTGTAAGCAATAAAAGGTTATATATATATATCACTATTGAAGAGATGTGGAGAGAAAAGCTTTATCTGTTCATCTTTTTCTGTGAAAGAGGAAGATATCACTTAAGAATCAGGTCCTAATTTTCAGAAAAATTCCCTGACATCAGATGACTTCTAAGGCTCAAGTGAACATGAAAAAAACTAGCTGGCTTTACTCGATGTTTTAGGAACAAATAATGTCACAACATGGAAGTTGCAGAACAAGCACATCTCCAAGATCTTTCACACAATCTTTATACACAAAACCCACACAACAACAACATGGGGAGAGCGGGAAGTGGAAGAGCGCACCTTCTTCTGTGGGAGTGAATTGATCAACCATGGTGGAAGCAGCAGGGAAAAAAACCATAAAAACCCAAACCACAAAAAACCCCAAAACAAAACAAAAAAACCCCCGTGGCTCCATTAGCCTGAAAACCTTGATTTTAAACATTGGCTGAAATTCATGGTGTTCCAAGTGCTGCCAGATGCAATCAGAGGCCTGGGATTCCTGGTCACTGCAGCATATGCCTGGGAGCTATGCAGAGAAATAGGGTAAGTTAAGTCCTTTACAGGCCATTACTTCTGGCGTTTCTTCCTATCATAGCAAAAACAATAACCTTGTCTAAAGATCCTGTCCTAAGAATCACAAAACATACTTCTTATCATAGCCAGACAATGGCAAAAAAAAGGCAAACTGCTGACTCTTAACATATTGTTATAAGGCCAAGGGCTTTTGGCCTGTGAGACTTGTACACATTCAGAAAGGTCAAAGCTGCTACTTCAGCATTCATGGCAAGACCAGAACAAATTCAGATTTGGTCAAAATTATATGATGAACTAGTTAGCACAGGCCTTTTTGTGCCATTGTCCCCAAATTGGTTTGAACTATATAATTGAAGTCTACCCTTTAGCAAACAATGTAATACCCCAAGTAGATCTTGGCTTTGGGAGAGGAAAAGGGGACTTTCATGCTCTGGTGGGCCAGCTCTCTTTTGCCAAGCATGAACCCACACAGTTTGAATTGATTCAAATTCCACAGCCATGAAGAATGAGAACAAGTAATTAAAATATTATTTTATTAGTTAAAATCCACCGCTCCAAGCCTTAAAATACTACCAGAAAGGTTCTTTAAAAACAAAGCAGGTATGTCTCTCAGCTGCTGATCCCCATTTTGCCTACCATGTTAGGTGAGTCAAGGTCATATCACCTTTTTTCCCCACATATAAAACAGGTAGTATAAGTTCAAGCGTTATTACACAAATTTGTGTTATACACAAACATAACCACAATGTAGATTTATTAAAAAAAAAAAAACAACCCCAAAAACCAAACCAAACAGAAGCACAAAAGGTTTTTGTGTCTGTGTATCAAACTACATTAAAAGGAGGATGTGCTATACGCTCCAGAGACGTCTCTGAAAAAAACCCAACAAAACACAAAACCACAAGAAACAAACCAAACCCAAAAAAGTCAACATCCCAAAAACCACCAACAAAAAACCAAAAACACCCTCCGCACCACAAAAAAAACCCAACCAAAACACCAAACCCTCAAAGAACCCACACAAAACAAAAACTCCCAACCAAACAAGAAGAAAACCAACACCACAAACCCAGAATAAAAGAGTAGCAGGTTTGATGACAACATAATTTTTAAAACACAGAGCAGTCTTCAGAACCAGAGAAAACTAGCTTAAATCAAAAAAAACCTTGAATATACTACTGCTTCTTAAAATATTAAGAAAAAAAAGAAATCCAACGTACTCTTCCCTTACCGTGAGATTCTCTTCAGAAATATTAATATATTCACTTTGAATCAATATCTTGATTTGAACTTAGAAATTAAAGCCCTGAAGTTAGCTGCTAACCCTGTAGTTAATAATATAAATCTATTACTTCTGTAGGAAAGTAAAGGCTCAGCACTTCAATAACTGGCTTAAAAGAATGAAACAAGACGGATTGATCAAACGTGGACAGTGCTTCAGTTCATTCAAAGAAAACATTGCGTGCTTCATGCCACTGCCTTTCCATTGTGCTCCCAGACAGCCTGCTGACAACTCCCAATTTATAAGAACTCATGCATTGGCAAGAAAAATGTTTAAAAGGCATTTGCAGAAATGTTTAACAGAAGCAGCAGTCTATTCATTATACATATAAAATATATTCAAAAAACTTTAACCTCTAATGTTTCAACCTAGCCATCTCACTGAGATATACTGTATAAGGTGTGCTTATAAGTAAAGCTATGAATTTATTACTCTTAATTTCTAATTTGTTTCTCTTAATTACTAATCCCAGATACTAAGTACAAATGAGGTGAATTCCACCACCTCAAATGTCAATGTAATTTACTGAAAGTCTGACAGAACTCCTGCAGTCACACTCCCAGTGGGAACCAGCATCATACCCACAAGG
>JAOXJM010000001.1:97303229-97314956 GCA_026413425.1 Tringa solitaria | reverse complement strand
AAATACCGAACCTGACACGCAGAAGCTGACAGTTCAGACTTCCTTCAATATGAGCCTCTTGGTGTCCCAGTGCACTGCATTACCTTCGAAAATTTTTATTATGTTCCTTTCAAACAAGGAAAACCTCTGATAATGTTGATGAAAGCAGGGGCAGTGTAGGGCTAATTCTTACAACTAGAGTTCCAGGACTTATGAAGAAGAAATGTCAAAAACAGGGTTAGGAGGAAAGACTTCAAAAGTCTATTTTAACACTGTGATCAACAGCAGCATGGATAAGAGGTTACAGTTACTTTCACATCTGGCATAAAGGAGGAATAAACGTCACTAAAATAGAAGAACATAGAATTTGAAGGTTGGCAGAAAGAAGATTTTAAGATTACTTGTCACATTCATGTACAAAATATGAGACTAGGCTACAAACCACACTGAGACTATAGTTAGATAAAATCTCAGCTGTTTTCATATCTCTACAAGCTACTTTACAATCTTTATGTTTCATTTTAGAACTTCACTAATATTTAACAGCTGTACAGAGAACACTATAAAGAGCCAATTATGTAATGGAAATCTTCTACTAAATATATGTAATACCAAAATCTGTTTTCAGTGTTTCCCACTTTTTGTTTTTCTAATTTTAAACCAAACACCACAGATTTACAAAAGCAGCAAAAACCATTTATTACAATTCAGTAGGTTGTATCACCAAAGGCTGTATGAGCATTATAAAAACAGAAATTGCATTTCACATATTTTAAGTTATTTTCAAACATATTACTGTCTGATCAGAAAAAGCCTTAGTGATACCATGCTACAGAAAAGTAAACACAGTGGATCAGTTTCAGCCTGATGGAAGCAGTCATAACTTCTCTGAAGTTATTTCAACAAATTCTGAATCTTGACTTATCTTTAAACCATGGTCAGCCTCTTAAGCAAACCCTTATTGAGGTCATATTGTGCTGCTTAAAGAAAAGAGATGTTAAAATTTTCAACTGGCATGATTTCCCAGTACTAGCCATATACAACATGGGATTTAGAGGAGGAACGCAGAACAGGAAGGACTGAGAGGATATTAGCTTGCCCTGTCGTCACCTCCCAGCCTTCTCTGGCAGCACCATAAAGTCACAAGTTCCTGCATCAACCCTATGATTCCTCTTTGAGTCCCAGTCCCTGGTGCTGCCTACGGGCAGCAGAGAGCAGTCACAGCACTGCACCAGGGCCAGGAATAGCACATCTTTTCCCATGCGAAGACCTGCGCTGCAGGCACTTCCCCACCATGTCACTTGAGCCTCTTGTTTCCCACGCTGACAACCTCCATTATGCCATTTGCATAGAAGCAAAGCCCAGCGGATTCTCACTGTTTAGCAGGAGCCCTATTTGTGCTTACATATAAAAAGTAGTAATTAATTCTTTATGTCAAACTCTCCTGTAAGAAGCTTTTCCCATTAATGGGGTAGTTATATCAATCAATTGAAAATGTCTATTTCTTAATGAGCTGATATCTAGATAACTTGATGTGCAATGAAAGACACTTTTCCCACAAGTTGTCACACTGATTGATGAATTAATAGTAGGTTCTTAATCTCAAATAACAGTTATTCAGGCACTGACACCAGCAGCAGTTTGGTAATCTAGGATGGTAGTTTTAGCCTCCTGCATAAGTCAAGATTCTTTTTATTGCTATTTTACTTCATTTAAAGGAAAAGGTAGGGACACTGGTTACAGTCTAAGTAACCAGTGTCCCCTACCTTTTCCTTTAAATGAAATGTCTTTACTCAGCAGTTTAAGGAATAGAAGACACCATCTGTCCTTACAAGTTTTGCTGCATTTGTATCCTGAGCTAGAAAGTTCCCTTCCCTTTCCCCTTATCCTTTTACTCAAAGGCTAATTCTGTAAAAAATGAAGGGTTCTTCACTTACACATACCTAACCAGTGTATCTTAGCTCAATCCTGAATAAGGAAAGGTTGTGGCAGACTTCGCGTCCAACGTATTTGAATATCAAGTACACAACGGGGCCCCTGGGTAAAACATTCTACACCAGTCTTTTGTTGTTGAGCAAACCCTGTAGGGATAAGCCCTGGCTTTCCACACAGAGAACTGAAGGAAGAAGCTGTACGTGAAAAGAACATGGGATGGGAGATTGGGAAATGAAACCTGCTGAATTCAGCCATTCTGCATTTAACTAACTCCTAAGAAAACACATCTGTAAAAGCAAGTCCTCAATGGTAGTAAGACTTATTACCTATCTGGCAACAGGAGAAAGATTTCCTTTCTAAATCAAGGAACAAAATATCTAATGTTCATGCTACAGAGATCTGGTTTACTCTGTTGGTTTCAGAGAGCTAGGTAATTTCAGAAATCTATCTGCCAACTACTTCTTACGCAAAGACATAGGCTGACATTTGAAAACTTATGAACCTTAACTGTAGCAATGCAATTTTCTGATGTATATCCCTCATTGCCCACAGATGTCCACTTGGAACAGGTCAGCTCCCTAAAAATAACATGGTCCATCCCTTTTATATAGAACTGCTGCTATCCTAAAAGACAGTCTAGAGAAAGTTACAAGTGTGTCCATGCAACTCATGTACCCAAGAACTTACCCAAGTAAGCATCTCCACATTTATGACATCCAATGAAGATGAAAAGAAAGCAGGTTTTTTTCTAATATTTTAATTGGTTCTTCTATTTTGTCATTTATATAAATGGTTTATTACTCATTTTGGTCATCGGTATTTGCAGTTCTCAGCTGGGAGTCTTCTAATGAAATCTACAAGTGAATTCTCACTTTCAACTGTTCGCTATTGACAATCTTTTAGATCACATTTCCATGGAAACAAGGTGAATGGTAAAAATAAAGAGAGTTTTAAGAGTTTTTAAAATTCCCTTATATTATCTCCACTGAGATGATCTCCATAGAAATAAGATCAGAAAGGCCTAAGCTAGGAAACAATAGAAAAGGATCTGCACTTGGCATGCACAGCTGCTGGCTGCCACCTCCTAATGCAGATTTAAGCATCTAGATGCTGTAGTGACTGACATTCAAGCAAAACCAGCTACACTACATAACAGAACTGCAGAAAAACATTTTTATGAAATTAATGTGCTTGGAAAGTAAACATTTTAAAACACAGTTGGCATTTAAAACATGACACTGAAGCCAGCAAGTTTAAAGAATATCAAAAAGAACTACAGAACTTCTGTAAATTAAAGGTATTGAATTAATATTTCCCCCCATTCCAACTCATTTTTCTTCGCCTCCAGCTTTTTTTCAAGATATACAATTTTATGTGAAAACAGACTCTCAGATCTCCAAAGTCCAATTAGACAAGTGATTATACTGAACTTATGAAATGTGCCTATTTAAAAGAATATTTTAATAGAAAAAAAAAAGCTGACAAAATTCCACAGCTATTCATGTGTCTCCTAGCAAGTACAAGTTGGCATAGCTAGCAAAATAAAACAGCAATTAAAATACTTACAGTCATACATTTAAATCAAACTGATTTAAAGTTGCTTAGGGAGTGCATAAATATATAGCATGCATTAGACTAGGTTTTTAGAACTACAACCACAATTGCAGCCCAGGTTTAGAGGAAAACACGATATCTGTTTTCTGCATAGGCAGCAGCATATGGGCACAGACCATGACAGTTGATGGCAAACTCCTCATAGAATCTATAGAAGTAAATGTAATTAAAGGGGAAGAACAAAATCAGAATTTAAAAAAAAAAAATTAAAGAATAACTAGGGAATTATAAATAAGAGAATACAGGAAAGAAAGTGGCAGATTATTCTGTGTTCACCAAACGCAATAGGTCTTGGGCTGTGGAACAGCTGCTCTTTGGCTGAAGTGACCAGGATGATTTAGAAAGCTGTTAATGCACTCAAAACTGAAAATCCAGAACAGCAAGTTGCTTTTCTGGTATTTACATGAAGCACTGAATGCTGAACAACTGTGAGGATGAGCTGCTCCAGATGATCCAATTTTACTCTGCTCTGGAAACTGCTTGTTCATATGTTCATTCTTCAGGCAAGCAAGACTCGGATCTGGTGGCATTTGGGGGATGAGCTCTACAATCGAAGCAAGACCAACTTCAGGTTCATGAAACAATTGACTCTCACCTGGGGATTACACAGTGTAGGACTGGGATCAGAAGGCAAAAATGGGGCAGCCCTGCTACAGCTTTGTAGAGCGCATTGTGGCTGTTCCAGAAGAAAAGAAAAAAAAAAAAAGAGTCACAGGTCCTGAACAGGGACCTTTGGGCATATACTAGAAAAGATCAACATATTTACATTTCTAAATATATAATGTGATGCAGGGCTCAAACTACTGAGGCAGTCAATCCATTCGACTGACCAGATTCTAAACAGCAGTATCATAAAGCACCAATGAAAAAGTTATCCACAGAATAATGTTTCTGCTGTCTGGATACGAGCAATGAAGTATAAAACAAGAGCCAGAAATAACAATACACCTCCTTCCATTCTACATCATGAGAAGGCAAAATACATTCAGAAAAGAGATTCACAGAAAAATGGAAAGAAAAATGAAAAAAGAATTGACACATATATGCCTACAGATGAAGGCTGTTTATAATGACCTGATATATAACTGAAGCTAACCACTAACTAAATGCCATTCTCCTCAATACTCTGGAAAAAGACCATTGTTTCCCTGAACGTGTTATGGTCTATAAAAGACTCAATGACTTGCATCAAGGATCTGCAAGGATAGTGTGCCAGACTGTAATTTTCTTTTTAAACGAGACACACTAGTAAAATCTCAGCAGGTGGCGAGGGATGCCACAATTCAGTGGTGAAGAGTGTTGCTGATCACCTTTCCAGAGGCATCCTATCCCTATGTAATGCAACACTTCCGACATATTCAGAATTTATTGGAAAGTGAGAGCAGAAAGTCTATACCTTTTCAAGATACTATAGCTCTTAGCTCTCAGCATGCCCATCAAAAATTTGCCTATGCCATCTCTTGGACCTGCACCATAGCTTGCTGACCTGTTTTATAGAAAATAATAATACTAATGAAGAATAAAATGGTGGTTTAGAGATGGTGGTTTTAAATCTACTAGATTAGAGATGGATATAGCTAATCATAAGAACTGTGTGCTACAATTAGCAGAGAAGCTGCCAGCAGCTGTGGAGTCCCTCTCAATACAAAACACTGAATAATGCTGATGCTGGCAGACTAACGAGAACAAGAGGGTGGCCAACCTCACTTGGCCTCTGAATGAGGCTTGTGGGATTAGCTAAGAATACATGCAGAATGCAATACGTTAAACAGTAATACTTGCATGAGGAAATACCTGTTGTAGAATAACTGATGCATGTATGTAAGAAACACGTTTTGTCACCCATTAGTAAATAAGAGATATTGTGACTTAAAATACATACATGTAAATTCTTATATTTCATTAGAATTAGACAAACAACCAATGAGAAAAAAATTACAACTGACAAATAAATCAGACTGTATGTATAGCTAAGTCAAGACTCCAACAGATATTAGCTGTTTAATAGTAGAAGACTGATTTGCTGCTGTGTTGCTTTATTTCCTGAATACAGGGAGCTGGAGCAATGCTGGCTCTGCCTCTCCCAGCATAACTGGAGCAGGAATGTTATAATGCATCAGCAATGCTGCACAATAGCTGGCTGCATCAGCTATGTGGCCTGGGGGAATCCACTGGATCTCCAAAATATCTGTCCAGAGATATTTAGAAACACAGAAAAAAAAAATAAACTGGAGGGACCTTTAAAAAAAAACCAAACCAAAACATGAGTAAATCCCTACATTTCTCATTTAGAAATGTCTATAAATTCAGAGACCACCTATTAATCTTAGTCAGCTGTTTGTGACCAGCTCCATGCAGCCATGTCAGTACTGCACTGACTCTGACCCAACAAGCCTCGTGGCACTGGAGCTGGTCCACAGACTCGCCCTCCTGCCGTGTACCCCCACTCCCTGTGTACCTCAACCCTGCTAATTGGTTTGGCCTACTGAACAGCCAGAATAACATCAGGGCAGGGAGAGAGACTTGGTAGAAGATATCCTCAGCCCTCAGTTTGAGGCCTGACCTTGTCTGCTCTATGATTTAATGCACACAGAACTATGAGCCAAATAACTGACTGCTACTAGCTAACCCCTTCAAAAATCGTGACATCAAAACCCTTGACATCAAGTCACAAATCTGACTTAAATGCACAAAGTTACAAATATTAGTTCCCTTTTACTTGCTTTACAAACTATGAATCTTCAATGTTGTTATTTGAAATTCCCCTTCAGCAGCAGGAAGATCCTCTCCTGCCGTTACCACACCAAGAAGCAGAGCTTTAAGCAAATGCCACAGAATCACAGCAAACAGCAGTCCTGGCTACGTGTGCTCAGAAAGCGGGCTGTGACTCAGAGTTTCCCATTTTCATTTTCTGACTAATTGCTCAGAGAAAAAGCATTTCAGTACCAGTGATGGTGGAAACTGTACAAATAGCTCTCCAAGATCCAGGTTTTCCCACTGAGAAACGGTGGATCCCAGAGTCTATTTTTACATGGGCATTGGCATATTTAAATTACTACCATTAGCAAGCAGTCAACGAGGTTAATACGGATGAAGTAAAACCCACAAGAATATCTATCCATTCATTCTTCCTGGCTCTCCCCAATTCTTTCCTAAAGCCTCTAATGTTTAAAAAGGAGAAGGGGAAAAAAAAAAAAAAAAAGGTCCTGCCATCTCTGCTTCTTATTGAATTAGCACTAGTCAATTAGTAGTCTTAATTGAAACTATACCAAATGGAAACATTTAAAAATAATAATTATACAAAGCAGCTATATAATACTTCTCATCTTTGGAGTGCTTTACAAACACTAACACATTAATTTAAACTAAGACATAAAACTAAAGAAGCAAAACTAAAGATAATTAGAGGAAGGTTAAGTGACAGATCACTGAATTTTACCAACATGTGCTGCAAGTTACAGTAACAAGGAGCTTGCTGTATCAGTGCAGATGCCTTTATCTGACACCACATACTCACATAACTGAAGCAATGCCGCTTCAAAACTTTACTGCAACACAACGTTATTCCTTTAAGCACATTACTAATGGGCTCCTTCAAAGCTGCCCTTCATTCCTCTCCACCTGTTGTGCTACCAGGCGAATTGAAGCCCACTCCTGGGGCACACACCCGGCTGAAATACCTGCGGGCAAACTGCTGATGAGCAATTGAAGACCTGCATCTTTCACCTACAACCTCGTGCCTTTCACCATCATCTAACAAGTGTTATTGGTGCTTAGTGATAACATGATTCACAACCTCATTTTATTTCCAAGCTACTTACCCCTTCTGAGCAATCGGAGTATCAAAACAGGAGAAAAACCCCAACGTTAGAGCTATTGGAATTATTAAAGGTTAAAAAAAATTTATATTTATTGGCTTGCAAGGGATTATGTTGATATACTCAAGTGAAAGCCAAAAGCGATGGCATCATATTCTGCCATTTCACTGACCCCAAAAGCTCTGGAAATAAAATCTGAGAAGTGAAAAGAATAACTAATTATTGGAAGTGGGGCAAGCTGAATAATATAAGTAGCAGCTCAGTTTATTTGCATATAAGTTCCTAAGTTTATTTGCATATTCTAGCTACACAGATCACAAATTTACTCATTTTCTAGGTTGAGTTATAGCAGTGCACAAAAATTCTACAGAATAACTTTCATTATATATTGGAAATATCTTTAACAAAGTGTACAACTACATAAAAATCAGAAGTCAGCAGTTTTTTTAAAAGAAAAAAAATAAAATGCTATCCATATCAACCTTACACATATAGTCTGTGAACTCCAAAACACGAACAGTGGAAAACAAATGGGGAAGAGAAAGCAAAAGAACACAATCACCAATGTTTTCCAGCAAATCAGTTTGTTCATACTTCCCATGTAATTGCTTATTTACCAAGAGCTTGTAAAGTAGTACTGTCTCCTGGGGGAGCCCAGGCTTGATCATACTTGTCAAAATGTACTGGAAGAAAACAATCTGCTACCCTTACCCAGTGCTCCTTCCTTTCATCCCATTTCTCAGTGCACAAATGGAAGAAGCGTCAAGCTCCTAATTGCCCTATAGTATATATAAACTGGGATTGAAAACACTCCCCTTCACTAGAGTTGAGTACAGTATCATCAGAGCAACCTCTCAGCCCTCTCCTCTTTTCTACATTGTGGTGGATTCTTCAGATATGTCTGAAGAGGAGAAGATATGAACTATGATAATGAATAATTCATGCCCTCTTTCAGCCTCTCCTCCTCCTATTACCTATATTTTCAATTAAATAAAAACACCAAAGATAATCTCTAAATCAATTTCTGGCAAAGCTAATGAGAGTAAAGGAGAAAAATTCCTTTTACTGTATTTTACTCTATTTTGGTAGACAGAACAACATTTCATATAATTTTATTCATAAACTCTGTGTAAAATGGATCCTCTCTATTCTTTGTGTTGCATGCACAACTTTGAATTACATGGGTACATATTGGGCACTGTTTTGTTCATGTCTGCATACTTGGCAAAGTAGACCAGTCTACCTTCTTATGTAGTTTTGCAATCTCACTAGGTTCATCCAAATTAGAAAACAGCTAGAAGGTATTACTTTAATGAATAACTTCCTAGGATGAGACACATACAGACCTTCAGTAAATATATTTTTCCATAGGTTTGTTCAGGTTTCTGAAGGGGAAAACCGTCTAAAATGAGTTGGGGAGAGATTTATGTATTTACTTGCTCTATTTTTGTTCACCATTTTCTCTGAAGAACACATAATTCACTGTAAGATACATAAAACAAACTTTGGCCTTCCAGAAGGACCTGGTTTGTAACACGAGGCATCACTCACCATGTGGGCACTCTGTGTTAGGAGCATGTCTTGATCAAGTCAACTGCAGTTTCCAGGAAACCATTTCTCAGTGATGGATAAAGGATGTTTATCTCTTCATCTTTTATCACTTTGAAGGGATGGGTTGAACACAGAACTAAAAATAAAATGTGGAAGTGTCCCACCATATCAACTGATTTACCCTCACTGAATGTGATGCCTAATGAAGGCATCTTTGCTGTACTCTTATTCTTTTGTGGCAGAGATTTTGAAGCTTCTTCAGAGATTTATGGTCCCATAGAAATGATACCTTTCTAGGTGAAATAACAGTAAGTGTTGAAACCTTCAACTAGGAAGCATTTGTTTCAGTTATGCTATTCATGAAAACAAAACCAGAACTTGAGTTTAAATATTTCCAACTGTCTGGTACTAAGTGTTGACAAATAAAAGCAACATGTGACAAACTCAATCTCACAATTCCCCTACACCAGGTGTTGCAGGACCTTTTTGTGAGCACAGACCACATGGCTGAGTCACATGTGTCTGGCACAAAATTCACAAAGAAATTTATAAGGCTGAAAATTACAAATCAAAGAGGTGATAGTAAGAAATAATATGTAGCAATTGCAAATTCTCAAAAAGCTCCTACAAACAACTTATACTTAGACAATTCAGTGAAATTCTAAGTGTCTGAGTTGAAAGAGCACACATACATTCATGTATGTAATTTCTGAGCAGCAAAAAAGAGCTAACATTTTCTGGCATGTGTGTTCACAGGATTTTTTTTTTTTTTGATGGAGGACATTAGCAAGATTTAGATTTTTATTTAGAACTTCTAAACCAGTGAAGTTCTTCACATATCATTTATTTAAAATAGTTTCATGACTATCTGGTCTAATTAAGAAACACTGAAAAAAGCTTTCATAAGAGTTAGATTAATAACATTGAAAGAATGTATACCAAAAGCAGACAATTCTTATAGAACATGACTAAAAATCTTTAACTTATTTCCTGTAGACTGAGCTCAATTTTTCCTATTAAACACACCTATTCTGTAGGTTTTTCTGTTTTTTAAATAATGCTTTTAATAGACCTTGCAGTTTTCTGGAATGCAAACGTTGGAGTATTCAGGGGCCCAGGAGGAAGAAAGCAATACTATTCAGCTTTGAGAGTTATGAAGAGAAATTTCATTCTTTAGAATTAAGAGGTTCCACAAGAACTTAAAGTCCCTGGGAAGGAAAGAAGAGTCAATTTCATGTTCAGTTTTATCTTCCTATTCCTCTCTAAGGAGGGTACTGCAGGACCCAAGTCTCCTCACGTAAAGGAGCAAGGGACAGACTACCTGAGAATGAAGGAACAGCCCAGAGCAGGTAGGAATAACCATATAACCACAGACACCAGAGATCAATGTCATTCTTTCATCACATTTTTCTCCCCTTGGTCAATCACAGCTATGTAGATTGGAGCAGACAGTCGATGATTGTCTATGATTAATTGAAATAGACTGTTTCTATTGACTTCACATAAAAATAGTTACATTATTTTTGCTGACTTTTGTTATACATAGACACCTGGCACATTTTTCTTCCATACCCCATTTTCAATACAAAGCTCTCTGATTCTCATGAGAACAGCTACCTCAAGATTTCTGCCCTTATTTATCAGATTTAAGAGGGCTACATATGAAGTGTAGGTACAAAAAACATTGTGGTACATCATCTGCTACTCAGTCTCATAATCACTTTTGTTGAAATTACATACCTGTAAAAATAAATACTTCCTTAGAACACAGTGTGCTGAATTCAACTCCTTTTCTACCCTCCACTATCTCCAAAACACAGTAAAGTCTTTCCTAATTCCTCCTATTCTGCTCTTCTGCTGAAACATGACATGGAGGATAGTCAAAAGGAAAAACGTTTCATAGATTGGTTTATGTAGAATATTCACCTGTAATCCCTTTTAAAATTTGCAGGGTCCTTTCTTGAAGGAGATACGTTAGAATAAACAAACATACTTCTGTGTGTGCATCTGTTTTCTAATGAGACCTGACACAATAATTAGTGTGTGGCAAGTTAGGGTAGTTTAATATACTTCCCTCCTCGTTTCTATCCAGCTTTATAAAGGTTTCATTAATCTTTGCCATCAAACAGGAAAGCAATAAAATATGTATAACAAAGTAAATAACAGCACTTAATACCAATCTAAACTTTCATTTCAGTTCCACTATTAAAAATTGGTTTCTGAAAACAAACAGGCTACTTCTCAGGAAGGCTAATTAGCTGGTTAGTCAGTTCAGGAACTCTAAAGTTCATCTTTTACAGTTGCTGCAGATGAGAAGTATCAGATAAAACTTTTGGGCAAAGATGTAAACTTGATGCAGGAGGAAAGAGTATCACAGTTGTCAATATTAACTTTTTTTTAATGCTTTGATGAGTCGCTGTACTCTTCATTGTTCTGGCCACATCTAGAAAACTTAATCTTAGCATTGTAAACACAAAACAAGTAGTTGATTGAACAAAAGAGAAGACAGACACAGAATAAACTGGAAGGTTGGATGTAACACTTGTGGTTTGGAAAAGGAAAAAAGAAAATTGTACTAAAGCCTCAAGCTGGCAAAGCCACAATAAATACACATGAATGAATTAAAAACTCCTCAAGACTAGGGTCTAATATTTTTGTTCTCATTACAGATAAAAGTAATGTTTTCCCATTAAACGGGATTTCTATATCCAACTTTATATAGAATACATTTAGTTAAAAATTGATAAAAATAGCCACCATAACTTCAAAGATTTCCTAATTCACAGAATCACAGAATCACAGAATTGTGGTGGTTGGAAGGGACCTCTGA
>JAOXJM010000001.1:97285516-97297463 GCA_026413425.1 Tringa solitaria | reverse complement strand
GATTACACCTATATTGTTTCTTTACCTTTTTTTTTAATATACATTACTTACACTCTGTAACAGACAAAATGCAAATTTAAGGCAAGCCATCTAAATAGAGCATACTTAACTTCAGCATATCAGGCAGGACTAAACTTGCAGACCTCTCGTAATTTAAATTCTGACAATTAAGAAAACTGCAATTGATATTCTGCATAATGGAACTGAACTGAGGCATTAGCATTCTGATGAAGACTGGAGTAAAGATCCTTCCATTTAAAGTTATACTTTTCAGTTTAAAATCGTTTTGTGAAAATTCTTGTTTATTCATTTGTTAAACATACTAAGAAAAAAACAATTTCTAAGAATCAGTATTTATCACTCTTATTTGTCAGGGATTTGCTCGAGGTGAGGGGGATGCGTGGGGGTGTGTGTGCACACACCTGCAACCTCCCTTATAGCAGCAAGGAGTATGTCTCAAAATGAACACATAGAAACTTTCTTTAATGTTCAGTACCCATTGAATTTACCTGGTATTTCACCTACTTTTTTTTTCTCCATTCAAAAAGAAGTTATACTCCTCATTCCATTAATATACAGATTATAATTAGCAGTTGAAAGAAATAAACATTTGAAATCCGAGAAGTATACAAATGTTAGTTCTCATACCATCCTTATAGTGCAAGACCTTTCATTAATATAAAAAGATCTATTTGCTTAAGTTTTGAAAAAATGGGAGAGAAAGATGGAGTGCACCCATGGTATCTTCTGACGGGAGGGTTTCAAATAACTGAAATTCAAAAACATTGTACTAAAAGACAAATTCCATGTCATATCCTCTCATTCTCTATGTAGGTGATGTGGACAACAGGAAAACAGCAATCTGTTGAAAGCTGGAAGAATCACTTGTGATTGAAGAGCTCAACTACTGCTTAGGAAATAGAGATAGTACTGGTTGTGCTGCCAAACTTTTCTGGAACAAACCTTTGTGCTCTATTTTTCTCTTTACTAAAACCAGAATGCTTCAGGTCATCAGTTTGCAAGTACGGAGTTGCATGATTTGGGCCATAAATTTACACAATCAGATAGAAAGTGACAGGTAGAACAGTAACGAGTAAGCAAGAACAACCCAAGCAGTGATATATTCAGTTGAGCTTCTCATAGAAATCTTAGAATACTTAAGAATTTCAGACTATCAAATATCAAATAGAGTTCAATCTTTCTACAACAGAGATTTACAAAACCAAACATCGTATCTGAGAACATGAAGATAAGAATTGTTCTGGATTCAGTACTTGCATTTAATCACTACAGATATACATGTGCTTCTGCACCTACAGATCTTCAGTCTGTCTTCACAGGTTTCCTGTTACAGCATGCATGTCTCTCCCCCAGAAAAGAGACCCTACGATCTCAAAGCCCACACCATTTCAGTTTGCCTTTCATTTCTGAAAGTCTGTTCTCCCTTTATGTTTTGAAGAAAGGAAGGATTAATTAGTCTTTTCCTTATGTTAATTTATTTCCAATTCAAACTGTTGATCCTATTTTATTAGCCTCAGTGAAGAATATTCTGCATTTCTCACAACTGTTAAGGATAAAGCTGCTTTGTAGAGCTGGCTAATATCCTATGATCTAACAATTCAATTAATTTGGAATATGTCTTACTGGTTAATAAAACCTTTTACAGAATTGGGTGTTTCATCTGTATTCATAACCTGACACTAATGGCTTCCTTAACTCAGCAAGTTATGCAACACAGATGATAAAATATTTATGTTGAGATATTGTAAATTTAATTTTATTATTAACATTTGATAATATTATCGAAGTTTGTCTCATATTCTAGTTTTATAATTAAATTCGACACATCTACAGGCAAATGAACTGGGCAAGAGAAGCAGATGAAGTAGCTTCTGGCCCCTGCAGAGAAATTGAGGTATTTTGTTATAAAATGAGAACAGACTTGATAGGACACTGACGGAACTGCTGTGGCAGCAGTTACCATGAAAATGTTCAGCATGTGATTTAAATAAACCATTACTTTTGAGGGAGTGCCATTTTTTGAAATATGCATTTTTATGCAGTTTTGTACTTTTATGCACATCAGTGTATTCAATTTGCATATTACCATGGGCTAATAGAGATATACACTCATTATATACTAACAGAGAAGTGCCTGGAAGAGTCTGAGTGACAGTCTCAAAAGGGACACATAGCTCAACTCAAAAATCAAACTAAACCCTTGCTTCTTTGATAGTGTGAGATAAAATTTTACTTTTCAGTATTTTGCGGGTTTTGCTCTGAATTTAAAAAAAAAAGCAACCAACCCATAGTCACATGAGGTTTGGAATTGATGTAACATGCCCAATAAATAAAAACCAGATAGACCCATTGATTTTTCTACCACTGAAGTGGAAAAAACAGAAAATGAAACAGAACTTTCTTTATGGAGCGATAGTTATCTAGTGTTCATCAAGTGACACGTCCCACAAGTCTATCTTCAATCATATAGAGCACACATATCACTGCCTGCAATAGAAACCTATTCTTCTATTAGTTCTGTCATTGTCTTAACAAAAAATGAAATAACATGAGTAAGTTTATGACTCTCAAATAAAACTTTCCTTTTTGCTTGGATGGTTTTTAAAACATGATTACTTTGCATCTTTTCTAGAGATACAGTTCACAACCATGCCTTAGACTTCAATGGTGTATTCGTTCAAAAAGAAACATTTTATGTGCTGATGAGAGCCTGCCTCTTCCCTCTTATAGCACCGCTGCAAGTAAAGTAGCCTCTGATACTAGGAGTAAGTATATTTGTTCCAATAGAAGTGCATATAGCTTATTTTTAACAGAAATATACTTTAAGATGTCAGCTATTTATTTATTCCTATTTCATTCAAATGGTGCTTTCCACTGGCAAAACGCAAATAGCGCTTCCAAGGTACATTTAACATAGGTTTTTTATCACAATACAAGGTATAAACCACAGCCCTGCAGAATGACAAAGTGTCCTCAGGGCTCTTATTTAGAAGAAACGTTCCTGAACAGAATCTAGAAGACAAGATGAGCCATAATTACGATTCCTCAATGGCTGTTTGAACTTCCATGCACCGTTTCACATGTCTGTACTTCCCAGTGATCATCTTTAGATGCTGCAGCTGACAGAGTTACTGATTCTGGAACAACTTCCTCTGATTATGGAAATTATATGAGTAATGAAAACCAAAATACATCTTCGGCAATGACAGTCAAATCGTAAAATGGTAAAACAAATCTATCATTTGCATTTCTTATTTCCCAGTATAGACAAAAACCACAGTACAAAGGAGGCCCTTAGGAAATAAATCTAGAATAATTTCCTTGTAGTTAGTTAGGTCTTACTTCAAGACTTTTCATTACCATAACAAGTCAACAGTTATTTATCTGTGCAGAAAGAATGACATCAAACAAGAACACTGCAAGTGTTAAGAACATTTTAGGAAAACCATAATAGATGTTAGTACTGGAAATAATCCAGGATAGGAATAAAAGCAAGATATGCTTTAAACCCAAAGATTTGCTATGTCACGTGCCTGCTGAAAGCATCTGGGTATCACCCACAAACAAAGTA
This sequence comes from Tringa solitaria, assembly GCA_026413425.1. Lineage (NCBI taxonomy): Eukaryota > Metazoa > Chordata > Aves > Charadriiformes > Scolopacidae > Tringa > Tringa solitaria. The sequence continues at coordinate 97,293,871 of JAOXJM010000001.1, read as the reverse complement.
GTGCTCTTTAGAAGTGTAAGCTCTTTGGAAAGGACTCTTGTGTATCCCTCAGTAGGGAATACAGTTACTGCTCATAATTAAATGATGGTTTATATTAGTAACATCTTAAAAGCAAACACATATGATCCTCTCTAGAAGAAGGAGAAAAAGGAGACTTAGTCACCCAGTATACGGAGAGTGCTGAGGTGCTCAAAGACCTTTTTGCCTCAGTCTTCACCAGCAAATGCTTTAGCCACGCCACCCAAGTTATAGAAGACAAAAGGCAGGGAATGGGAGAACAAAGAACTGCCCATTATAAGAGATGACCAGGTTCGAGACCATCTAAGGAACCTGAAGGTACATAAGTCCATGGAACCTGATGAGATGTATCTGCAGGTCCTGAGGGAACTGGCAGATGAAGTTGCTAAGTCAATATCCACCATACTTGAGAAGTCCTGTCAGTCTGGTGAAGTTACCACTGACTGCAAAAGGGGAAATATAATACCCACTGTTCTTACAAAGTTCACCATGCTGCAGAAAAGCAGTGGCAGTCTGCATCACCACAAAGGGAAAAAGAAATTAAAAATAAAAAACCAACCAAAAAAGGAAGTGTCATCTGGGTGTCATCTACTCCCACCTCTTCTACCCAGCAAAGCAAGCAGCAGATTTAGATAAGGGTGCCTGGAGTCTTGCTCAGCTCATCCCTGATGATGGGCATCCAACCACCCTCCTCAGCATTTGCTCTAGAGTTTGCTAGTGAAAAAAAAAATAAATTGTTGTCTAAACTGAATTTCACTCTGTCACAGGCTGTGAACGTTGCCCCTTTCCTGCCTCTACAACCTCTCCTTATGTGGGAAAAGGCTGCAATTGGGTCTCCCAAGCCTTCTCCTCTCCTGGCTGAACAAGCCCCACCTTCCAGCTGATTCTTGTATGTCATGTGCTTCAGCCCCTTGGTGCTTTTCAGATGAACTTCTAGTTTGCCTATAACTTGCTTCATGGACTTTTCAGTACAGCAAACATTTCCCTTATCAATCAATAAACAACAATCAGCTTATTCAAAAACAGCTTGAAAGGTAGATCAGCATTTCAATATCCAAGAACGTTACTAAACTGGTAAATAAAACATCCAGGAAAACAGCCAGGCACTGGCACACAACTGAGCAATTATTTTTCTATTCATAGTTTCTATTAGACAATATTACATACGATTTAATATTATCGTACTATTAGATAGTGCTAACAAATTGTTGTCCCTCACGTTTTGCACACATCCAAATGCTCCCCCAAATAACTACCAGGCACAATTACCAGAGTTAAACACCAAATGCTTCTACAGGCCATTTTTAATACGCAGTTTACACACAATGCCCCTCTCCTAGAGTCTAACAAACTCAAAAATAGCTGCAAGTTATTCCAATGAACATCCCAAGCATGCTTAATTTACTGATACTGATGTCTCCTATGCTTCCATTATCTTATCTTAGTGACTTAACCAGACACTGTGCTTATCTCTCTTTGGTTAATATTAAAAAAAGATACTTATTCATAGCTGATGTTTTGTGACATCAATTGCGTAACATCCATATCAAGTCCTATCTACACCCAGTTAAATTACAGCAAAGAAGAGTGGAGAATCATACTGAAAGCCACTCAGTATCACTTTTGTCCTTTGCCATATACACCAGGGAATGTACTTCCACTGCACAGAGAACTGTTGATCCTCAATACATCATGCAGTAATAAAAAAATCCTATCTTTTACTGCAATCTCTCTTTCTATAACTGTTTTACAAACTGTACAGGGGAAATAAGACTATACTAAGAGCTGTGGTAAACACATAGTGTACGCACATAGTAAATACACAAGGAAAAGGCAGTTAAACAACAGAAGACGACACCAGTTAAAGACTCTATTCCCAAGTTATGTGTGTTGGAAGATCACTTCTCTTTTGGAAGTTTCATCATGACAAACTTAAAAATGCAAATATCATTAAACAAACAAAGAGCAATTAAAAGTATATCCAAGAGAAGTTCTAGATGGCACTCTTTCCTCTTTAACACCTACCTATGACTGTAGTAATTAACAGTAAGTGCTATCTTATAAGGCCATTTCCATTTTAATTATTTTAGAGTAAAATGTTTAAAAATCAAGGTTTAAAGTCAAATAAGACATACAGGGAAGGCTATTGCTGGTGTTTAAAAATAAAATTCTTCAAAGTTAATCTCATTCTCACATTAACATCCTCCTTTTATGATACAGTCCGCTATTTTCCTGTTACTAGATTATATTTTTTTTAAAAACTCTTTTCAATGTTAATTGACATAATTGCTAAAATACTTTGCCCTAATAAACAAAAGGCCAAGAAATGTAGAAGTATTGTTAGTTCATTTGGAAGAGACAAAATTACAACAGAATATGACAAGCCAGAAAGCCAATTTCATATTTTAAAGTCAACTGGAAAGCTATCTAACACCCACCTAGTATCCAAAAAGACAAAATAAAGAGATTCGTTCAACAGATATACAAAAGGAGTTGAAAAACATTTCCTACAAGAAAGATGAATATTTGTGATAACAGAACACTACTGTTTGGACGCAGTTTCTTTTCAACTCCCAGAAAGCCTTTATAATGCAGTTTAAGGAGGTTTAAAGCAATATATAATTGCAACTGTCTTGAAAAGATACCCAATTCATTCAACTTTTTTATACTCAATCTTTTTCTATTTTACCATTTAAGATGTTGATCTCTACAAATAGCACCATTAATAACCTTTGAAACAAGATTCTGACGTTGTCTGTATATGTACAAGATACATACACCACATTCTGGGGTTTACTGAAGGTACAGTCTTTGCCAAAATACACAACTATCAGTTGTGACATCTGAGCCAATATTAGTGCTTTCAGCTGTAGTACAAGATAACTAATGGACAGAAAGTCCTAAGTGAGCCATTCTAAATAAACCTTTTGTGACAGTATCTCAAACCCTAACACAGCATTTCATAAACAGCCCTAAAACACGAAGAATGCTTTGATATTGGCTTGCTGGGAACAAGGGATTGATGTTTTAAGCCCCTCTTCCCTAGTTTATTACTTCTTTTCCACAGCAGTCTCTCAAAAGAGAGTTCTTTAGAAATCACTATGTGTATTTAACTACTAATTTTAGGCATTGAGCAGATATACCAAATTAAATGGTTAATGACCAATATGACAAAAAACCTACACAAAAAGGTTCGAATCCCTTAAGAAAATGTGTTTCTTTTAAGCAGCACAGCTGCATTGATATTCTAAATATTGATCATTTGCAGACAAAACAACAGAAAAGCAAATTAAAGTTTATCAGGTAGTGAGAAACTGACATTCTGAATCAATGAATCACTCCGTTACATTTAATCCCAATTGATTTGAGTAGTTCAGTACATCTTCCGAGCTTGTCTTTATGTCATATTTTAAAGTGTAAGGCAAACGGAAATTTATTAAGCTATGAATCCTTTATTACTTAAATTCAATAAGCTCTAAAAGGCTCATTCATAAATGGGAGCTCAAGTTCTCCACGTTTAATTTTTTTTTTTAATGCAATAAAAAGCTTTAGCAGAACTGACACAGTGGTCTAGTGGCATCATGATGTACTGCAGCCCAAGGGAGAGTGGGAAGGCCACAAGGAACGCAGATAACATTCAGCCTCTGTTGGATTGTACCACTGAGCTCTTGAAGCCAAAGGCAAAGCTGCCAAACACAGAGAAAACAAAGCACACCCAGCAGAATTAAAGTCTCTAAGATATGGGGTAAAGATAAAATTATATATTATTTCTGTTGAGGAAGCAACCAATCACCAGTTACTACTTTGTTACCTAGATGGACCAAAATGATACAAACTACAGATTTTGACAATAGAAAATGACCTAACAAGAGTGTTGAATAAGATGCATTACAATCCAACATACCTCCCACACCCTACAAATAACTGCTTATACAACCAGTGCTTACCAAGCAAGACTAACTTGAGTAACAGCTTATCATAAAACATATAATAAGGATGCCTTCTTTCATCCAAATCTATTCTCACAGGTAGCGTTGTCCTAATGAAGGAGAGCAGATGCTGATGCTGCTGTCAGTTTTGTCTCCTACTCTGGTAATGTTAGCAACAAGGGCTGGACTGTCAGGAAAGCCACAAACATCAGAGCATGTAACTCACTGAAATGTAACAAGGGTCGCTTGTAATGCCTACCAGCTGCTACAGAAATCCTCATCATAACCATTAACTAAGAAAGAGTTGAAATCCTTATGATTAGTCAGGGTAGCTGTATCTGGTGAGGTTTTGCAGATATAAGTGATATGAGAAATAGACAAAGCAGAAGCTCTGTAAGAGGTGGTAAGAGACCACCAAAACGCACATCAGGAACATTTACATCCCACACTGAATTGCTGCAGCTGAGAAAAAAGCGCCATTTTTATTTAGCTCCTGGACAGAGAAGATGTAGCTCTTGCAAGTCACTCCAATACAAACACAGAAATGCAACAAGCCAGTTTTAAAACTGTTTGCCTTTGAGATCCAGATCCAGATTAGTTTTCACATTCAGAATCCCTAGTAAACAATACTGAAATTCAACATAGAATAAATTATAACACCACAGAATTACACTCACAGTGTTTCCAAGTAAAATACTACGAAACTGTGTAGAGAAGTATCCTGTACAGCATATTTTGAGAGAGGGGAACACCACACAAAGAACCTACGAACACCACATTGTCCACTTCTTGATAACGTATCCAAGCTGACACCATTGGAGCAGCAGCATGAACATGCATAGCAGAAGCAGGGTCCAATGTGGACATTCTTCTCAAGGTCATCTTTTTTCTCTCCTTTTGAGCAGTGTCAAAAGTGGGTCTGCAAAAATCACAGGAAAGCTCTATCAAATATTTTCTTTTACAGGGCTTATTTTGTGGTCTAAGCAACTTTGCTCTGGGCAGTAAGAATGCTGTATGGTATCACATCAGAATGGTCACCAAGTGGCCTTTCTGTGCTGCATCATCTGCTTTTTCATATTACTTGAACAGCTGACTCAATAGTGCTTGATATATGAAGATGTGGTAATTGATACACAGTACAGGAGTTTAACTTCTGGTATGTGCTAAAAGCCAAATAAATTAGTGGACACTTTCTACTGCATGGGGATATATTCAAAGTACAATACTGAGTGTTATGTTCATCAGCAAAAAAAAAATTTAAACTATTGACCGGAAAGACTCAGTTTTCAACTGAATGCTGAGCCAATTTTCACTGTCAGAAACATCTAGGAACTGATTTATTTTGTTATTCATCTGATATTAACTCCATCTGTTGATGTTTATTTTAAATGCAAGTTATCACAATACTGTAGTAGGATGCAGTTCTCTAATATTCTAGATGAAATAACACATTCTCATCCCGATGAAGTAAATGCAAATTTTGTCACAACAGCATAAATAAAAAAATCACCAAAAATATACTACTCGGATTGGACTTGTTAAGTCTTCATAGAAACATACTTAAAATGGACGAAACGTGAAATTCTAGACCAGCAAGTCCACAAAGCTTTTAGGTAACTGCTTCAAGATTCCTTCAGGGGATACAGAAACTATTGCCTATTTTACTAACAAAACCAGTCTTCTCTGATTATTATGGCAATGCACCCCAGAGCCAAATAATTATTCTGTCATGTAGTAAGCATGTAAGGAAGACAGAAGTGAAATAAGAGGGGTTTTTTTAGAATTTTTCTAAGCAAAATATTGCTTAGAACATACAAAAGAAAAACATACCTGTATTTTCAAAATTAAGTCTTTATGGCATGCTCTTTCTGGCCATGAGCAAGTGCTGAATTGGACAAGATAATCTGAAGTCTGTGTCATTCTCTTTAAAACTTTATGCTAAGGAAAACCTTTAAACAAGAAATAAACCCACAGCACAAAGCTGCATCTTCTGTATTTAGAGAGACTGTTTCTTTCAGGGTATCTTCCTTTTAAAGGTGGATCCCACCTGCCATATTTATTTTTAACCAATAACCTACATTCTATTAGTTTTACAGCAAACACAAATGAACTATTTTGCCTTCTGCTTTGTACACTAACATTTGTCTTGGCCTGTGTTTTTAATCCACAGTTTTCTTCTTGTCTTAAAGCAGCTGAAAACTTAAAAACTCACACTTGGATTGTTCCATAGGTCTTATTTGACATTTGATAACAAGAAAGTATGAGTTTTGTGGAAGGGATATTTATTAATAGTAATACTGAGAAGCCAAGCATGTTAAAGAGTATATAATAGAGTACTGTGAAGTATTTAGAGTCCCCTTGAACATTACAAGTCTTCAAAACTTTAACAAATTTTGAAGGTTCACCCCCAACTTCTTTATGCTTTTTTTTAAAGAAAGTTTGCCAAATCCTATTTGGTCTGCATGCATAAAAATAATAAATGGCTACTCACATTTCAAAGAAAAGAAATATGGTGATACGAAAAAAAACACCTAAGTAGTATTCATTCACTGAAATGCAAAATGTCACTGTAACATATGGTAAGAGAACTTCAGTTGGAGGTTTGTTATATATTTAAATCCAAAAAAAACCAACAAAACCCAGCTCTTTAGATAAATGTGCTATGTACAGAAGGTACCAAATTACACTTCAGGTGAGCAATAAGTTTCACAACCTCAGTATACTTAATTTTTAAATCTTATTCTTTCTTAAGAAAGAATAAAAGATGGACAAACTGAAGTGTATTTCAGCATGACTGGATACAGCATGGCCCTTCATCAAAATGTAGCTTTCTCTTCTAAAATATCAGAGGAACAGCTAACCTATAAAATGTGCAAGAGATTAATGAAAGTGAACCTACAAATAAATACTGGTGTAGGATATGCTGCTAGCACTGTAAGTCATTTAATATTGTTAAAACAGAAATGTTATTTTATTCCACATGAAGCTCTCTGAACATGGATGAAATACTTAATGCTGTGGGAATATTTGTATAATATGATCCAATTAAGAACGTAACTAATCAAAATTACATTCGAGACAGACTCCTCTTCCTGTGGTTTAGGCACAACTTCATTGCTTCAGAGCACCCATATGAATAAATACACTGGGGTTCAGATATCTTTCCATCTTCTATAATTTTAAAGTAAATCCAAGCATTCTCTTCTAATTTTTACATAGTCCCCATCATCAGCCTTTTTATCACTCAGGAACATGAATCTGGACATTCTTTTACCTTTAACTACTAAATACTCAATCAAGATGCACAACTTTATGTGCCCGGTTATAAAAACATCTCATCTTGCTAATTTATTTCTAACGTTGAGCTTTTTTTCTGTGCTCTGCTTACCATCTTTTTGTCTTCTCCTTAGTTTGTAAACACTAGGATAGCAATAATCTTTCTTGTCTTTGTACCACACAAGACACACTGAGACCCGATCTGTATCTAGCACCTTTTTTCCAATATAGGAACACCAGCACAAAAAGCATTATGGATCATTTTCAGAGTCACACTTTTACAGGAACAATCCTCATATAGCCTGACCAGTTCATAACACAAGCCTGAGGGAAAAAACAGACAACCCCATATATCCTACATGTACCACTATATACTAAATTATAAACTGAAGCTATACCTGTCTTCCAAGTGATCCACAAGGACATAAAAAAAACCAACAAAGAACCCAAGACCCCTACTTGAACTATAAGAAAAACCCAGATACAGGCAGAGGTAACTCTAATGTCTTCTTACTCCTCTACAATTTCGTAAGGAAAGGGCTGGGTTTTTTAATGTCTTTAAGCTTTTACCCAGAAACATATCGTATAATGATTCGGACATTACTGGAAGGAACTACTACTGATACTGTATGTGTTAAAATAAGGATAGAAACAGGAAAACAAAAGTTCTTAACCAAAAAAGATACTTTCAGAAACTATTATTCAATTCAAACCTGCTTATTTAGGTTGATTCTGAAAAAATTAAGTCAGAAGAACATGAAGAATAATTTTAATTTGGAAATCAATATGGAAAATTATGTTAATATGCAGAATCACTTAAATATTTAAAACACTCAAATGCAAAGAGTTTTTACTCCTAGTTTTTAACCACATATTTCTGGAAACATTTCATTATGTGAAAATATTCATTGCTTTGCCTTTTCATCCTTTATAAGATTTTAATATGCTTTGTAGATCAACTATTCAAATTTCCCACAGGTCATAAATTCCACTTTTGAAACTTCTCTACTGACAGACTTCGAGACTAGAATGGGATTTAGATTACTTGCATCACTTTCTGTCAATTATCCACCTATTATTTATTCACTTGAGCTATCCAAGTGTTATAGCAATACATTAATAATTTTCCCAT
>JAOXJM010000001.1:97241292-97256369 GCA_026413425.1 Tringa solitaria | reverse complement strand
ATTAATATTTTCTAAAAAAGCAAAATGTCAGTCGACTCAGAAAATTCAAACATAACATACTTCACATATGAAGTACTTTATTATCAAATTACCCTATATATGATTTGTCATTTTTGCTTTAAGTACGTTAAACTAATGTCATCATAATTTCTTAGTTGTCCCATTTTCCAACTGACCAACTGTCAGTTACTATTTCTAGACACAATTACAAATTCAGCACAGAACGTGGCAAAATGAATGCAGAACAGATTGAACACTGAGGGGAATCTAACCGATGCAGCTAGCAGAAATGAAAATGTTGCAAGCCTGCTGACAGCCTGGAAGGGAGTAGAAGGAAGCCAAATGAACCGCTAGAAAAGCCAGAAAACTTGTGAGACAGCAGGGTGCAAAAAAGCTAGACTTACAACAACTGGGGTGTAATAATAATTTCTAAAATTCAGCACATATGAAGACATGCATGATCATAGAAAACAATCTACAGATATTTGTATATTATAATGCCACTTCTGCTATTAAGAAGTCAGCAACTAATTAATTAAACAAATGCTTTCTGCTCTTAACACAGTATTTTAATTAATTTAAACTGAAAGTGACAAAACAGAAAATAGTCACGGTTACCTAAAACGTTCTGAATTTTCTGCTGGAAAATGTATTTCATTATCTGTGTACAAAGAAAATCAGAGTAAAAATGTGGCATGTGTTGATCCCTCCTTTATTCTTGAGTAATTCCAGGATTCATAAGCAAAATTCTTTTAGTACTTTTGTCTGGTGTCATTTTTAATCTTAGGTAGCTGAAGTCTAAACTTTTCAACAACTCTTTATCAAGGTATGATACCAGATATATAAAATATATTGTCATATGGCCCGAACGCTATTTTCATTGTATTTGGGATAGAAAAGAATGCACAATATTTTTACAGGGGAAAAGAGATGCCCTTCAGAATTCTCAAATTAGAATCAGATCCCAAGAAAAGAAAATCTTATTATTTATGTCATTTGTCTATGGAGTCTTTAAAATTAGATTGAGTTTCCTTTTTATAAGATATGTCAATCAATCACTTAAGAAGAAAATCCCTAGTATTAAATTTTATTTAAAAATTTTACAGACATGGAAATTCAGTTTCAGCTGAAACTTTTTATTGCAATGCCTTTTCCTTAAAATGCTGGTCCTTCCCGTTGCACTCTTAGCACACCTGTGTAACTAGTTTTCTGACAAAATGTCCTTTGGCTGTGTAGCCCCCATCCAAGGCAAATGGAAAGTCAGATCCACAGATGCATACTGCAAACCTTAAATGCACTAAAAGAGCCGTATCTGAAGTTAAAGATTCTGTTTTTCTCACATGCGTAAACTCCCTGTTCTGGCACGCCTGTATGCCAGACGGAAAATGCAGTAAGTCCCTCGTGTAAATTTAGAGATTAACCTAAATGCCCCCTGTGGTCTCAGGTGAGGATATATTTAGACCATAAGCACAGGCCCAAGTATTTGCACTCCAATTCCAGAGGCAGTTTACTGTAATACTTTGCTCTTGTTCATAGGCATTGTCCTGCCTTCATTCTCATTTTAGGTAGATGAATTTACTTTTGCAAGATGCTTTTAATGTATGCCAGTTCTATGCCAATGGTTCAGAGATTTTTGTAGTGCAGTTTCTGTAGGGTTTCACTCATTTCTAAGACATATGCTGTCCATATCACTCCTGTCTGTGACTTCAACAGGTACAAAAGACATACCCATTAACCTACATTGCACACAATTTTAGATCAAGGTGTTCCATCAGGTATGCGAGATGGCATTTGTATCTACACCAAGGTGTAGATACAAAAGTATTCCACTTTTAGCTGTTGGCCAAGACAGTCTCCCTGTTCCTTCTGCATTCACCCGCAAGTGGTAAAATGCAGTCCCCTGTTTAATAAGTGAAAAAGAGCTGGGAAATCCATGAATGGTAAGAACTTTACATTTGCCTTTAATTTAAGGCCTCAAAATGTACTTTACTCTTTGAAAGGATTTTTTAAAATCCTGGGATTAAGAAAGTTGCTGTCTCAAATATCATGTAAGTCAGCATTAGCTGTGGCATTATTTTAGACAAACTAAGGTTTTGAATAAAAGTATTATTCTTCTAATGTCATATTCCCAAGGGTAATGAAAGTAATTACAAGTCGTATCACACAAGGCTATGAACTTTACAGGGCTGTATTTCCTTTGCCATATGAACCACACAGTACCTAAATCTATCTAAATCTAGGTGTGATGTAGTTGATGCAGAACAACTTTTATGACACTAGTCAATGCTGTTTAGATATCCTATGCCAAGGAACTAAAATAATTACATGTCATCATTCCTAAAATTTAAGTAAAGCAGCTTTGAAATATCAGTGTAAAGGTGAGCAGATCAAAAATGGATAATAAACATTCTACTCTTGTAATGAAGAGAAATTTTAAGGTTTTATTCAAAGTAACTGAAAAACTGTACAAAATCACTAACAGAATTTTACAGAAACAATTTTTCACTAATCTTCAGAAACATTTTTGGTAACTTTGATATCCTTGACCTTATTCTTAAATCACAACTTAGCAGTTAACCCATTTCATTTTCAGTACAATCACACAAAAAGTTGCTTCAGCAAAGTATATCGCTTCTTAACAAGTAGTTTAAGACTTACTGCACTTTTCTTTGACAACATTTCTGTTCTTCTACACATCACCTACAATAGTTGTATTTAAAATTAAAACTCTAAAAAAGAATTAGACATGCCATTTTAAATGAAATCATTTCTTTTAGCTAAAATTTAGAAGCTTTCCAAAAGCATCCCCTATCTGAGTTTTAATACTTAAAAAATAAAAAATCTTAATAATGTATTTTTTTATAATATTACAAGAAGAAAAATTAGCTAGGATATATAATTTAATATCTTCAATGTCTATGCATCCTGTGAATCAGCAGGATGTAGGTTGAAGTCACACACAATCATAAAGTTTTATTGAAGTGGTCACAGAACACTAAAATGCCAAGGAATTTTGGGCTACAGTTCACATAAATATTAAATCATTCTTGTACTGTCGTCAAAAACTGTCAAGCCTCAGTTTAAATTTCTGTTCTGAAACTTTGCAAGAGTTGGTGGTAAGTGAACTATGGCGACCACAGTAAGGTTAGTTTTTCTGCTTACTGGCAACATATCACTAATATTTAATTGATTTACTTTCTAAAGAGAAGAAAAAGAGGGATCTTGAAAAGAAAAAAAAACTACTTTTCAATGCAACATTTAAAGAGAATAGTTTTCTGTGGCTGAAAGCCAAAAAAGCTTTCTAGGCTTTTTTTCCTCTCTATAATGTAATGCAGTTGACTATAACCATGTATTATAGTTACTGCTATTATCCTATTTTTGACATTTTGTTAAAAAACCCTACAATCCATTACTCTTAGTAAATGTTACTATGTCTAAATTTGTCTTCACTGAAGTTCTGGGTTTTTTCTGACTAACCATAACTCTGCAGGCACAAAACATATGTGATGAAAATTTTAAAAAGCCCTGCTATATACAACAGTACTGCACAAAAAGGCATAAATATGATAGCAGTGAAAAACCTGTCTGAATACTCCATAAAGATTCAAGCTTTACTCTTACACAAAATTTATCCCATTACTTGTGATTAATTTGTTATCCCTAGTACCATATTTTACTGTATATTCATAACTTTAAAATACATGCAGTAAGTTACGTTACTCCAAGGGAGTCAAGAAGTAGAAAATTTAATAATCATAGATTATAAATTATATCTAGCTCAGGCAACCAAGTTGTAGATTCATGATGATTCCCGTGAGGAAGGAATATTCAGATTAAAGTCATTGCAGTAACTCTTACCCTGTTATCCTGGCTCTTCTGTAGTAAAGGAAAACCTTTACCCTTAGAAGCAGTCTTCAGTATATAAATCAAAACAATTTTGAAGAACAAAACATTTTCCCTTAGGAAATTTCTTGCACTGACCCAAATGGGGGAAAAAAAATTTCTAAGTTGTTTTCATCCTCATCAGACACTGATCCTATCCTGCAGGTAAATCTCATGGGCTTGAGCTAAAGCCAAATTTCTCATAGCACTGCTATCTCAAATACATAGCAGAGAATTTGATTTTTTACTGAGGTTGTTTGCTGCATGGTTGTCTTAACATACTACTATCTACTCCATAAAAAGTTCAAGATATACTACAGTATTTGGCACATTCGTGTTTCTGGAAGAACTTCTCCATTGCATTTTCCTTTTTTCTTTTCAGAAAGGTGCAAAATTTCACACAAACTCAGCTTTCTTTTCTAATTGCTTTGTTGCATTTTATTTTCAGAGGCAAAGGGAAAATTATCACGGCAAAAGTGCCTTAGAAATTTAAAGCTGAGTTAGGGAACTGAATGAACAAATTCAAACACTGAGTCCTACTGAGCTGCACAAAGCACAAAAGAAATTCCAGAATTCTGGAAATTCTGTATTCTCAAAACAGGTAATTGTACAACTCCATGTACCAGATCTAAGCACAAACAATCCTATAGGAGCGTATATCTCTTTGCACATCACTCAGGTTCATATACAATCGTGACTTTATATATGACTGAAGTGACCGCACACATAACAGAAATACCCAGCTTTTGAGCTTGTATAAGCAGTAGGCAGCTGCTGAAATAGTTCTGCTGTATTCCATTGTGGAAGACCAAAACTGGGAAAAAAACATGTTTTTGCAAGTATTCTTTTAAGAACACTGTCCCTAAGGCTATGTCTGTACTAGTACAGTAGACGGGGCTAGGGCAGTAGGTTTGAACACTGATTATCCATATTTCTTTGTTAGCAGAGCCTCCAGTGTGGCTTTGGTCCTTGCCAACTAGCAACTCCCCCAGATATTTTCTGGGCATGGTGCATCTGGGTAGTGCATGTCAGACAGGGACTTCTCCCAGCAAGTGGTATGGATGAGGCCTGTAGTGAGCTAATGGTTATTAAACTGCCAACATCTGTTTTTTTCTGATTGCTTACATACGTTTCTATTCTGACATAAAATGGACATATAAGGCCAGTTCTTCCCAGAATTTAAACACTTTTAACTTTAAGCACACCACTTCACAAGAAATACCTATAGCTTTAAGATAGAGAAGATAGAGACAAGTTAAAGCACTTTGGCAGGGAAAACCCAAAGTTTTTAAGCACTTCCACTACACAAATAAATAAGAATAAAAAAGATATGAAAACAGATTGCCAAAGAAAGAAGCTCCTTACTTTCCAGATTTACAGACTAAAAACTGTTCATCCCCTACATAGAGATTCAGATAAGAGGAAGTATTTAAAATGGCTTTGTAGAGACACCTGCCTTCAAGGCCAGGGCTCAGATCCTGGTTTATTTAACAGCATAGACATAAATTCATTAGCTGTGCATGAAGTACCTGTTTTAAATTTACATACAGACACCTCATTTGCTTCTAAGTGGTTTGAAAATATTAATTTGTGCTAGCTACACAATGCAATTTGGTACAAAGGCCTCGGAGCTTTTTCTACTGAACTGGTATGTTCACAGAGCAACACCGTGCAGAAACAGGAGGAGAGTTTCTGAAAGCCATAAAGTCTAGGGTTTTGCTCCCTAGGTAACAAATTCTGTCCTTCTGGAGTGCCTCTGTACTTGGATTTGATGCCCACTGAATTGGTTATACTACTTGTGGCTCAGCTGATACCTTCGTTGGACTTGCTCACGAACCTGCAGCTTTGCTCCAACAGGCAATGTAAATAGTCCTACAAGTCCTTCATCTACAGCTGAAGCTCATGGTCATGTTCCTTGTCAGAAATCAAATACTGTATTAGATCGATCACAGAATGATGGTTATGGCAATTCCTACACTTAATTTTATTCAAAGAAATACGAATATTTGAGTTTGAATGAGGAAGAGAAAAAAAACATTGGGAATTTAACTACTTTTCATCAATTTCTCTTCATGGATAAGAAGTTCAGAATGGGCCATAGGCCTTCTAACTGCAGGGCAGAATGCTTGAAGTAAAATGACTTTGGGCAGTAGGAACAGAAGAAAACCAAGAACAGAAAAGGTAAGAAAAATCTTGATGCAACCACATTGGCAGCAAAAGCAATTGCCCTTAGTTATTGTGTCGTGGAATGAAAAGCTAAGGCTAATCCCCTTAACTTTCCCACGTGAAAGTGGAATCCAAAACTAAGCCTTTTATAGTAGCTATACCACATGAAATGGGGTGTTTAAACAAATCCCCTTAATCATCATGGCAAGAATCAGGGAGCTAAAGTCAATCCCCTTAGCTATCCTACATGAAACAGGGAACCAAAGCAATCTCCTTAGTTATGCTACTGTTAATAATGAATTCTATCAGCATTTTAAACTATTTTGATATAAAATTATTAGTAGCATTCTTCTGACATACCATGACCTCATGTGAATATGCAGTAATATCTATGGTACAGTAATTTGAAAATTACTAGCCCAATCTTCTGGTGTAAATTAGATGCCTAATGCTCACCATTTCATGACTTACTAGTAATAAGCATAATGCAAGAATATCTATGTATCAGTTAGCTGAGAGGCAAAAAAACCCGAGTTCTTCTTTGAGAAAAATTAGGAAATTGGGAGTATTCCTTGCAGTATGGAAAGCTGACAAAAAGTACTAACAGACATGCAGAGAAATCACTGAACAAGGCCACATTAAGCATATCATCACATAATTTAGCTGTTGTGTCTGCTAACTTAAACTTTGTTACTTTTTCTTTTTTTTTACTTACTCTCCAGTATGCCCAGTTTTTTAACACTAGTCAATTCCAAAGAAACTTTAAAAGACTTCTTAAAATAATAGTTGCTAGTTGAATTCATCTGTATTTCTTCCATTTAGTGATAGCCTTGTTTGAGAGTCTTTATTGATTTGGTTTTTTAAACAGATTTGTTTGATAAGATTCTTCTCCAACATTAAGATACTAGAGGCAGCTTCACCTCCACCTTCATCTTGTCTCAGTGTGTCCCCTGGAAAACTTTTGGTTGCTTCTAAAAAAACCCCACAGGATCATCAAGCCTCCAGAAATGTAAAAGAAAGTCTATACCATTTTGCCAAGTTAGACCATCTTTTTCTGTTCATTTCAAGGTTATACGCTTGTCTTAACAAAACGAAACAAAAGTTAGCTAGAACATCTGCATTTTTCGAATGTTGTTCTACATCTCAACAGCACTTGTGATCTTTCAATTTATTTCTGCAAGTCCCATATTATGGTTTAAACTCTTAGGAAGGGATCATTTTGACTAAACATAATAGGGGAGGATTATCCTCTTAAATCTGAAAGATAGTTATAATTATTAATCATAAACACTGATTTTTCTACTGGGTTTCTTTCTATTTTGTTTTTCACAAAATTGTGATTATTGAAAATAATAGTTTCCTTATAACAGTCAATAACCATATCTACAAATTATCTAATTTCCACTTTTTTGAAACAGTTTATTAGAAATATCTGAAGAGTATCCAATTCTGCTATGACTGCTCACACAAATACACAATCCATGACGTAAAGGCCTCTATACTTGCTTGGATCCCTTTGCAGGGTATGCACATTAAATCACGTGTGCAAATTACTGTGTAAAGTGTCTCTTCTTAAATCCTAAGTTTTCAATTCTTTATATTTTAGACTGGCAATTGCTGCACACTTTAAAGGTTAACTTTTCCTCAGAGAAGAATTTTCAAGCTCAAGTGTTGTACCAGAGGTTTAGAGACAGAGATCTACTGGCAAAGAGAGCAGAGAAGAATTTCTTCAACACCACTCTTTCAGGACAGCCGGAGTAATTTTTTCAGTAGCCTCAGGCTTAGTTTTACTACTCCAACATTTATAAGAGGTCCAGGACCTCATCTCAGCCCTGAGTTCATGGAAGATTTCTCTTAAAGACAGAAAATGGGATCACTTCAAAGCAGCAGGGAATAGGTCAATAGACAAGGAGTGTACACAATCCAACACTACTCCACTAACTACAGCCTCTTGGCCATCATTTAGCTAGCAATAGTCATAGCCTATATGTCTACTCGAGTTTTTAGCATGAATTCATAGACTAGGAAGGACATGTCACTGAGGAAGCTGGTAAAACAGGGACCTCTTGACAGAAACTAAAACACAGACAAAGAAAAAGAAACGGAGCAAGGAAAAGCAGGAAGAAAACTGTCTCTGCCTACAAGGAAGAAAACCAAGTGTATTAAGCCCTTGAGGACTGCCACTAACATAAAGATTGCAGATAATGTCAAAATGGGAGTGATAGAGTCCTTTTTGGTTCCACACTTTCTCAAAAAGGAATGGAAAACTCTGTCTCAGCACTGCAAGGGAAAAAACTCTGGGAAGTAGAGCAGTATCTAATTGTGCCCCAAACTGATCCTAATTGCTGTACTAAGATCCACTTGGTAAGAGTTCCAGTGGAGCAGAAAAACTATTCGTTCACAGTCTTTCCATCCTTACAACTGTTGAAACTGTCAGTACCCATGTTACATCACATAATTTAAAGCAGCATCAGAACACAAATGATATACTACAATTTGCAAAGGGAACTATGTGTGTGCTTAAATATTTAAAAGAAGCTTAGAGAATGCTTTAGCTTTGCAAATTTCTTGATAAATTGGTTACTTTTCTGTAACTTCCAAAATTCATTCAAAGCGTTTAAACATCTGTAAAAGCCTCAGAAGTAAAGCTGGGTTTTGTTTTGGCTTTTAAACTTTCTGATGATTCTAAGTAAAGGCTTCTAATATAAGTTCAGGCTGCTGCAAATCATTAAGGATATATTAATTCTTTCCTTTTCATTTAAGTACACATAACCCAGCAACCGGGCACTGTTCGTGACCATTTGCATAGGTCAAGGGTACTCATCCTACCTGACCCTCAAGGCGGAATGTTGGGCACTCATCTGAGAGCGAAGTCCACAGTGCAGACCTAAGACTGCAGGTGGTGCCTTGATATCTCTCCTGGGGCAGGGATAGGTGGCAGACCTGCCTACAAAAGGTATGTGGAGGACCTCCTGCCACAAGTGGCTGAGATGCAGGAGGCGGTGAGAAGTCTTCATACCATGAGGGAGGTTGAGAAGAAGTTAGATAGCTGGTTCCAAGCACAGTCTTCAGTGGCTCCACAGCCAACCAACCAAAAACTTGCCCACCAGCACACACAGAAGGGAGAGGGGCCAATAATCCAGAAGAAGGGAAGCTTGCAATGGCAAGGATCATCAGGAGGAAGAGACTTCCCCCGAAGCTTGAGGTGCCCTTGCAGAACCGCTTCACTGCTCTGCAGAGTGAAGATGAAAGACCAGTCACATCTGGAGAGACTGTAGCTAAGTAAGGCAGTGACCATGAGATGGTGGAGTTCAAGATCCTTAGAGTGGCAAGGAAGGTGCACAGCAAGCTCAATACCATGGACTTCAGGAGAGCAGACTTTGGCCTCTTCAGGGGTTTGCTTGGTAGAGTACCATAGGGTAAAGCCCTGAAGGGAAGAGGGCCCCAAGAAAGCTGGCTAATATTCACCGATCACCTCCTCCACGCTCAGGAGCAATGCATCCCAACAAAGAGGAAGTCAGGCAAAAACACCAGAAGGCCTGCATGGATGAACAAGGTGCTCCTGAATATCACAAACAGAAAAAGGAAGCCAACAGAGAGTGGAAGCAAGGAGAGGTATCCTGGCAGGAATACAGAAAAAAACCCAAAACTGTCCAAGCAGCTAGGCATCAGGTTAGGAAAGCTAAGGCCCAGATAGAGTTAAATCTGGCCAGGAACATCAAGGGCAACAAGAAAAGCTTCTATAAGTACGTCAGTGGTAGAAGGAAGATTACGGAAAATGTGGGCCTCTCCTAGGAACACAAGCTGAGAGAGTTGGGGTTGTTCAGCCTGGAGAAGTCTTATAGCAGTCTTCCAGTACTTCAACAGGGCCTACAGGAGATACAGGGCAGGAATGTTCATCAGGGAGTATAACGATAAGACAAGGGGTAATGGTTTTAAACTGAAAGAGGAGAGATTTAGATTAGGAAGAAATTCTTTACAGTGAGGGTGCTGAGACACTGAAACAGGCTGCCCAGAGAAGCTGCAGATGCCCCATCTCTGGAATCATTCAAGGCCAGGCTGGATGGGGTTTTGAGTAACCTGGTCTAGTGGAAGGTGGTGTCCATGCCCATGGCAGCAGGGGTTGGAACTACATGATCTTTAGGGTCCATTCCAACCCAAACCATTTTATGATTCTATGATTCATTATACATAGAAGATCCACTTTTAGAAAATAAAGTATTGCTGTCATTAAAAATGGTAAATAGAAGGCAGAGTTGGCTTAGAGTTTCCTTCAATAACTGAACACAGCAAATGAGTAAAAAGCAGCGGCTGGTCCTGAGGCAGCCAAGCATCTTTTGCTCCTGCCACTTCTGTCTTTTTCTCTTGGAAAAGAAATATTTTTGTGGCTTTTAAAAAATCCAGAGAGATAGCTTTTCAGAATACCTGGATATTTATCAAGTGCTTAAGCATTTAGGAGACCATTTACTAAGCACATAGGAATTCCAAGGACTATTTCCCATGAGTTCTTTATAACGGTTTTAGTCTCTAAAAATACAATGGTTCAGATAAAGAGATGTTCGGTATGTACCTAGTATTTCCATAAATATTGTTTTTCTTCCATTTTCCTTCTTTCCTTCCTTTTCCACTATTTTTTAATGAAGGCAACATTCAAATTTACATTCTTCAAAGCTTCATGTATGTGCACAGTGAATGCTGAATTATATCTGAACAATATTATATTTAATTGGGAATAGATATGAGTGATTTTTTTTAATTTCAGTGTATTTACCTGTTGGCAGAAACCATAAAGGTTCTGTAATTCAACACTGCTGAAAATATATCCCACACAGCTTAATTGAATCATTCTTCCTCCCTCAACCCAGTATGTTTCCTTCGGAAAATATGATTCTCTATACAGAAAAAGACAAGATTCTGTTTATTTTCACTAAACTATACTTTTTTCTTACTGCCATTTTTGGCAACCCAAGATACTGTAAACTTCTGAATGCAAGATATGAATGTGAAACGTACAAAGACTCAAAAGCTATTTTTCATGCACTCAGTACACAGATGTGCAACCCCTGTATGGTATTCTGATTTATTTTAACTTCCAACCGGCCTATTTTTGAAAAAACAATACAGGACTTAGCATACATTTTGTGGGGCTGCACAACTGAAAAAGTCAAATGTTTAGTGTGCTCCACTACTTATAGTGTTTCTCATACCTACAAGCAGAAACATAACAGAAAATATAAATACTGCTACCACTACTCTGAGCCCTCTTTTGCTATAAAATACAAAACTTATACTGAAAAATAATCAATTTTCTTTGTGAATTAAAATTAAAGGATATGCATTACACAAGATACATTAAAAATCAGCATGCCAAGAAAATGAAATAAATAGTTTTACATTTGCTGATTGGCAGTTTCTGGGAACTGAGTGCATGAACAGGTTCTAACCAAAGTATAAACAAAGGTTTTAAGAAAAAAAAGGTTTATATTTTAAATAGCACTTCTCTGCATCAAGGATTCCAAGACTGTCTGCTTTGCTTCCTTTTCTTTACCGTGTTCCTGATGGTACTCAAAAGTGATTTTAAATACAAAACCAAAAACCTAAGAGTGCTTAACAGTCATGAAAGCATACAGTCAAGCAAGAAAGCAAAAAGTATTTTGTGTGAGGAGGGAGTTTGGGAAGTTTGATCTTCACCAATAAAGAGCCCAACTCATTAAGGATCATATCGTTCCATTATTAAGTTGATACACTTGAATTTTATCTGTGGGGCTTGGTATGTTTTATGTTAAATATCAGAATACTCATGGAGGATGAAATGGAGATGACAAGCTCCTACCTTTATATCCTAATAAGAGGTCATCCATCTAGAAAACCAGAAAAATGCTCATGTTTTGCAAGTGGCCCATAGTTCCTGCTATATACAGGAAATTTTGCTTTTACGAGGAATATATTTGTATACAACACCATCTAAATTAAACAGGAATGGAAAAATAATGGAAAAAGTATATGCAGCATAACTATCATGAAGTTCAGACTTACTACATAATACATTAAAAATACAATAAATTGCTTTTGGTTGAGCAGTCTAGAGACTAGTATTGCTTTACTATTACAGATTACTATTTAAGTATATAGCTGTTCTGTACTGAACCATTAAAATATGTTTATAATCCTTCGTTATATCTTCTTTCCTACAAGTGGGTTGGTTTTTTTTTAATTTACAGAAAATTATATCTCATTCTTTAGGCTATCAATGCTTTAGATCTGTGACTGTACACTGGCAAGCACAAATGGGCCCTAATGTGTTTGCAATATCCAAATAAGAACACAACAGTGTATTTTGCCAATAACTATCCTCTGTGGAATCTGTAATTAGATGTTTCACACAAAACCAAAAGAAAAATAAAGAGGATACTGACCAAATCTATGTACAAAAAAAATGAGGATGACAAATAATACCTTCTTCACAGTGCCTGGCACATTTTATGAATTTAACCATTTGAGAAGGAACATGCTCTGGTAACCCTTCATTCATCCATCTGATACTCAAATTCCCAGCATAGTCACAGCTAATTCTCTGGCCAGGGTTTTCAGGTTACACATGCAAGCAAATTAATATTTTTGCCACTTTAACAGGAACCACAGGCAAAAGCAAAAATTCAGGCATGCACCAAATTACTTAGGCATTGGCAGTACCAGGGACATACATACAGTTTCTAATAGAAACTTTTATATTCTAAGAGATGCTCCTAAAAGAAACATGGAAATTTGACTTCCACACCCAAGTCATCTTATAGTAGCAACAGCAATTCCTTTAGAAAAGCTTTCCTAGACATTTTACTAGATCTTGGATATCCCTAATTGTTTAATCCCTGCAGATGGAAATTAATCTCAAAAAATACCCCCCGTTTACATTTTCCCTCGTACAATATGTCTTGACCATCAAAAAGGATTCTAAATATGTCATTGCAGAGCATGGTGTCTGATTATGTCCAAATTACAGCTCAAACACGTGACTTCAAATATTTTACTTAATGTTATCTCTGTAAATTCCCCACATTGTGTGAAAATCTGATTAGCTTTCTTCTTTTTCCTTCATCCCTGTAAAATGTTCTGACAACTAAATCCCTGGCACTGTTTTAAATCCTTCTATTAAACTTGTTATGAAAACTACAGCCTCTGTGACACCTCTGAAATCCTGTTGTTGAGCTTTCAGAGATGTAACTACATATCTTTATTGCAGTTGAACTGCTGTAATAGAGGGAAGAATTCAGACAATTGGATGCATTTTTTCTCAAAAATGTTCTCTGTTCTTAGTTAAAACTTTGCTTCTTATTACTTCTGCAACATTTCTCCACATGGCTGCAGTTCACTGTTCCACAGACTATTCAAAGTGTGCCCAGGTGGACAAAAACCCAAGAGAATCCTGGCTTGTAACAGAAACAGCATGGTCAGAAGGACTAGGGAAGTGATCATCCACCTGCACTGGCCACTGGTGAGGCTGCACCTTGAATACTCTGTTCAGTTTTGGACCCCTCACTACAAGAAAGACATTGAGGTGCTGGAGCGAGTCCAGAAAAAGACAATGAAGCTGGTGAAGGGTCTAGAGAACAAGTCTGACGAGTAGCAGCTGTGGGAACTGGAATTGTTCAGCCTGGAGAAAAAG
Organism: Tringa solitaria; assembly: GCA_026413425.1. Classification (NCBI taxonomy): domain Eukaryota; kingdom Metazoa; phylum Chordata; class Aves; order Charadriiformes; family Scolopacidae; genus Tringa; species Tringa solitaria. The sequence continues at coordinate 97,242,658 of JAOXJM010000001.1, read as the reverse complement.
AGGCTCAGGGGAGACCTTATTGCTCTCTCCACCTACCTGAAAGGAGGTTGTAGGGAGGTGGGGGTTGGTCTCTTCTTCCAGGTAACAAGCAATAAGACAAGAGCAAATGGCTTCAAGTTGCGCCAGGGGAGGTTTAGATTGGCTATTAGGAAAAATGTCTGACTGAAAGGGTTGTTAAACATTGGAACAGGCTGCCCAGGGAAGTGGTTGAGTCACCATCCCTGGAGGTACATAAAAGACTTGTAGATGTGATAAAGAACATTGTTTAGTGGTGGTTTTGGCAGTGCTTGGTTTATGATTGGATTTGATGATCTTAAAGATCTTTTCCAACCCAAATAATTCTATGTTTCTATTATTTGCTTGCAATGACAGTGAAACATCTTCAGAGAGAAGTAATTTTTTGGAATTGAAATTTTTTCCTATTGACTTTCACACAACTTTAATTACATTTACTGGGTCTGAATAGCATAGAGTTAATGTTCTTCATAGTTTTCCATATGGTGCTGTGTTTTAGGCTGGTGAGCAAAACAGTGCTGGTGACACACCACATGTTTTAGGTGCTGCTGAACAGTGATGGAAAGCATCAAGGCCATCTCTGTTTCTCACTTTGCTTTCTTGAGGACTAAGCTAGGGGTGAGCAAGAGGTGGGGAGGGGACACAGAAAGACAAAAGGCATATTTCATTCCATATAATGTCATGCTCAGCAGTCAAGCTGAAGGGCATAATGGTGATAGTTTTTTCAAAGTAGCCATTGCTTGGAGACTGGATGGGCATTAGTCTGTTGGTGGGAGGTGGTGAAGGAGTGCCTTTGCATCACATGTTTTTTTTCACTCAACTAACTCAACTGTCTTTATCCTGTCCCACAATTTTTTGCCCTTCCAATTCTCCCCCCCATCCCACTGGGTAGGAGTAAGTAAGTGACTGGGCAGGGGCCTAGCTGCTGGCTGGGGTCAATCCACCACGATATGCCATATTAAGAAGCAGAGTATGTCTTTGAACTACTATGTCTTGTTCACTAAGTCACAGTTCTCCAACCACAGAGCAGATCAGAACCTATAAATACAATTAGATTTCTTAATCTGGTTTAAATGACCTAAAGTATTTTGTTCACCCCACAAATCATAATCTTAAGCTCTGTTTATAAAGACAGCTTAGTGAACATAACATGCTATGACCTTTTTCAGGCATTATATTGGGTGTCTCATGATGCATGATTAAAAGTAGTTTACAATATTCAAGCAGAGATTACAGAGACTAGGAAATATTATCATACATCTTATAGTCATATAGCATCATGAATATAATATTTTATCTATAAAAATGAAACACTGCAAAGGTTTTTCTAATTAGAATTTTCAAAGATAAG
>JAOXJM010000001.1:97213779-97224220 GCA_026413425.1 Tringa solitaria | reverse complement strand
TTCCAATGCTTGATAACCCTTTCAGTGAAGAAATTTTTCCTAATATCCAACCTGAGCCTCCCCTGGCACAACTTGAGGCCATTTCCTCTTGTCCTAGCAGCTGTGACTTGGGAGAAGAGACCGACACCTGCCTCTCTGACCAACACCAGGAGCTCCTTGTTATGGAGTGTACAATAATACCTATAGAATACCGATTTAATATAGTATCAATATAATACCTCCATTCCAATGCAACTGTCCGTGCTTTAATGGCTTTTCTGCACAGGCATATATCACCACTCTGATGGCGAACATCTCTCTAAAGCAACTTACGAAAGACAGAAGTGTTTAAATGGTTATTCTACTAGGATAACACATTGACTTCCTTTTTTCAATATCAAAGTGCTGCCTTATCACACAACTTTGATCCCTATTCATAATACAGACAAATATTCCAAAGAAAGAGGAGGAATTAACTTATCAATCACAGGCAAGTAACACCAGTCAGTAAAAGATATGGCCTTTCTCAGTAAAGCAGGTTCCATGTTTCATTTCACAAATACCAAGCAGAGCCTTGGGAATCAACCTGATACATTCATTGGCACCAAACGAACCAAGTATGTAGAAAATATATCTGTCAGTGCAGAAATACATGACATTTTCTGCATTGAAATATATCTGGGATAATGTAACACCAAATTGCACACAGTGTGATTTTAACTATGTATTCTGCTACTTAGCAGGTTGTTTCACCCTAACATAACTGTAACCATTATGTACTTTGAGGTCTAACGTAAGTGCTTGCTTCTCCAACACGAATCTTATTCACAAGCACAAGAAAAATAAAATTCCTGAGGTAAAAAGAAAGCATATTCACATCTAAAAGAAATGGGTTTACCTCAGAAACACATGAAAACCCAAGTTTTCCTCAAGTAATTGTAGAATGGATAATGAATAGGTAATATCCTACCTCTCCTAGCGTATAACAGATTTTTCCCCAAGAGCAGTGTCAAAGTGATTACAAAGTGATTTAGTCGAACACTGCACTTCTAAATAGGGGAGTAAGACAGGAGGAGGATTTCAAATCCACATATCAGCCAGAAGGGATGAATTCCAGCATTTGTAATGCATCAGAATGGGCTGAGCACTTCGATGTCAGCCCTGCAGGACAGACAGCAAACACAGAACTGAAGAATAAGACCCGGTAGGTAGAAGCAGACTGCTCTACTTCAATGGATTCCTCACAAAGAATGAGATGGGAAAAAAGGGGGTTTAAGTACCAGGGAAGCAGTGCGTTCTTAACCATAGACTCGGTTTTCATCTCCAAGATACTCCCTTTCAGCAGAGATTCCTGTTAAAATGAAGTGAGATAAATTAATGTTGTTCACAGGCCCATAAGATAACACCAGAGCTGGTTTATGTCACATAGCTGTATTATATTCCTAAGCTTTTGGTTTCACATGTGAGATAATAGGAGGTCAAGAGCTAACCCTGTTAAAAACAGGACTTGCAAAATTATGATAGAAGCCTAGATGCCTGATGAAATAATTTTCATTCTGACTTGAAAAAGCTAATTGATATTCAATTCACCATCATGTTCATGTCAACAGTAGATTATTGGGCAGATTTTTCTAAATGAACATGAATACCTGACAGTTTTGTCAGCTCTGTTTATTAACCTGAGTATATCTTCATTAGGGAAATTAGAAACAAGTGAAATTCAGACAAATGGATTTATCTTTCCTTGCACTGGTAAAGTACAAATGACTTGTGTGTTGAAGTCAATTCTATTAGTTTCAGACTTGGTTTGTGGAGTCATGATGCTAGATTTAATATTGTCCACTTTGCTGTTAACCTTTTCTATTCTGCATTCTTACAAACATTTGCTTTTACATCTTTTACTATACTAGTTTTTCGAGTGGTGATAAAATGAACTAAACTGTTGATGTAACAACAATCCATAAGTGAAAAAAATATTGCTCCTATACTCTGCATTTCTTAGGATGTCCGTTTCAAGGTGGGTAGCAACTCTCCACAACAGTTTATGCGGATAATCAAACCCACTCTAGGCACCCATTCTTTCTTGCACTGCCCTAAACTAGAGAGACCTAGCCTCTCTATGGGTGAAATATGAAATGGTATTGCAAGGGTTTGTCATCTTTGTCCCATGCATAACTGGGAAGGTTGGTAAGAGGTGCATTCGACCAGAATCAACACAGACTTTTTCCACAACAGTCACTTTTAAGGAAAGAAGTTTTGAAGAGGACAGCTGATAAAGTGAGGAATGGGGACTGGGAAGACAGATGGCCACTGCTTACTCAAGTAGTTACTTAATAACCATAATGAAAAATTAGCTGTTTGGTGACTCTGAGGAACAGAATAGACAGATGTTAGGCTGAAGCTACTAAAGAGAGTTCATGCTTGACTGGCAGCACGGCCCCGTGAAGAGCTGTTTGAGAATCTCTAGCTCAAGAACTGAGGCAAGGGACCAGTTCAGGCTTTATGGCAGGGCCCTTGAGGGTGCATGTTCTTGCCGGTGCAGTCAGAGCTGCAGAGCATACTGCTTCAGACAGGCTGAGAGCAAGAATCAGGAGGCTGAAACTCCCAACATTCAGTCAAATCAGATGCGGGAACAACAGTCGGGGAAGCTCTAGACATGAAACACAAAGGCAGGCACTTCTGCAGTGGCACAGACCCATCCACTGAAACCAAAGACTCTTTACTGCTCTCTCTGACTTGTACTACTTCTGTAGTTCAGCGTAACTTCTTAACACTAGGCAGCTAAATAGTTTACCTACACCCAGCTCCTATTTTTACATCATAAAATGAAATGAGGTCATTCCTATTTTTAGGCAGAAAGCAAAGAGTTCATATTGCTCATAAACTCAGATCTTGACTACCCTGCTTTCCCAAACTAACAATAATGCTAACAAAGTGGTACAGAGGGTGGAAAAGCATAGCTGTTCAATCCTCATCTATTGCATTGTTGCAGTCTCACCCAGAATTTATCCACAAGTCACATGAATGCGACAGGTCATTATTATTATCAGAACTAGGCCAAAGCCACATAAGCAGGATGAAGTTAGTATTTCATACTCGAATAAAAGGCCACCCTCCTTGATCTACCTAATGACCTAAGAAAGCAGGGACACACAAAGGATAGGGGAGAGCTATCAAACCTACATTTGTATTTTTTCTGCTTTTTAAAGATGATGTGATTAGTAATGATTTTAGCTGTCAGCAGTTAGGGCAAGTCATCAGTAGTGCCACAAACTGTGGGAATATCAAAGCTGAAGCAGTAATGACTTTCAAAGGTGTCAACACTCTCAAGCAAAATGATCAGTTTTTCTCCTTTGCTTCCTGAAGTGCCATCTCATTTGCTTGGTAAGTTATCTACTTTAGAAGTGAAATATCTAATACATTTGGCCTCACTGCTGTAGTCTGAAAGTGACCGTGATATACAGAAAAAGAGTTTAGTAGAACTCATAGGAAAAAACCTTTCAGGAAGGAACACAAAAGGCAATTCAAAAAACATGAGGTTAACGTTTGGCTATATTCAATGTTTTCTTTTTTTAATGTGGAGCCTCAAAAATATAACAAAGTAAATGCAACTTATTAGAAAGAAGAGTTGTTCCACTCTTGACAAATATTCCCAGAGATATCCCAGGTTTATGTTCATGATGATAAAATGTTTCTTATCTCCTTTGATTAAATATCCACACAGCCAGTCAGTTTAATGTTTTTTCAGCTTTGTAATTCTCTCTTTCACTGAGTCAGTCTGTCACTTCTTCCACTAGCTCTTCATTTATAATTTATGGTGTCAAGCACCAAGCTTTCACAGCATGAACATTTTACAGGTGCTAGGTCAGGCTGTCAAGCTAAAGTACATGCTAATAATTGGTAGCTTTGAATATCTCTGTCTCTTTACCTACAGTGGAACATCAGCATGAAGGCTCAATTGTTTTTACAAAATAATCAGGTTTGCAATACTTTTAACGTTATCAACAAATAAATATACAACATCCTGTCATTTACGTGACAGGAAATAAGTTTTGGCTATCTAACCAAAGATGAAATTGCTTTAAAAGATTGGACGGCACAGAGTACTCACCTCTACTGTATACAGACTTTGAGCTTTGAATGATATACTTTTAATGCACATATACGGAGATTAAAATTTCGAAGATAACTGAAGAGCATAAAATAGATCTGAGAATGCTATCATTCATGTAGTAAACTGGCATGCTTGGTCGGTTGAATAACTGGTCCCATATTCAACAGTACACAGTTACCCTTTTTTTTCTTTTGTGACTATATGATAATCTAATTGGAGAAAAACTTTTTTTTTCTGATTTCACATCAAGAAGAGAAAGTAAAAGACTACTTTGCCATATTATTTTAGGATTTTTTCAAATTTTCTAGAGCACAAGAGGTGATTTGGATATGATGCAGGGAACATTGTTCAATGTACCTCTTCCTAGTCCACAGCTCTTTTAACACCAGCAGAAGAAAAAAAAATATGTTGGAACCTAATAGCATAGTACTAATACTTTTTAAAAAATAAATAAACAAAAAAAAATCCTACTAAAACAGTGTAAAGTAAAAACAGCACTTCTGATATGACTGAAAGTAGTCTTTTTGGTAACAAGGGGTTGTCATATGTAACGTGCATGGAGGTGGAAAGCATTTGTGAGGCTTCCACGACCTGAAATGAACATGTCTTGGGCACAATGATTTGACAGGCACAGCACTGCATCACTACCGTTGGAAATGCAGTAGCACTCAGTGACTCAGTTCAAAGAACCGCTTCAAAGGGCTACTTGAGGCTTAAGTGCCTGTTATACAACCCAGTGATGCAAGGGGAATGTCACTGAGGATCGCTGGAGCGCTGCCAAGGGAGTTTGAAGGCAATGCCAAATATAGACTATGTAAGACTACATCCACACTGTTACTGCAAAATATGGGAACCTTTATATTTGAATGATTACTGCAAAGGTGTTGTTTGAATTAAAATTTGCTTTATAACATTTTTCTTAACATTTTTCTACAAAACTTTTTTTTTTCCTCTTTTGCCATTCTGTCTGAAATGTTTGAGCCCAGAAAATGTGAGAAGGGGACAAACAGTACCATGACTGTGGAGACAAATTATTCTATTAAAGGAAAAATAGGGAATTTTTAAACTATTCTTTGCTCCTAACTGAAGATTACAATATAGTGAAAATGCTCAATTTGTCTGGGAAGGCTATCCAGTATGTCACAGAATCACAGAACTATAGAATGGTTCAGGTTGGAAGGGACCTCTACAGATCATCTAGTCCAACCCTCCTGCCACAGGCAGGTACACCTTCCATTAGAACAGATTGCTCAAAGTCCCATCCAACCTGGCCTTGAACACCTTCAGGGACGGAGCATCCACAACCTTGCTGAATTTCATGAGGTTCAAATCAACATCAAATCTAGTGTTAAAAAGCTTTTACCAACACAACAAAGACAAACTCTGGAAAATTACTACTGTCCCTGCACTTCTTCCCAAAAAAGTTTGTTATACATAAGTACTTCGAAAAACACTTTATGCTCCTCCTTCAGGAAATTTTGTAGCCCATACAGACCCCCTCCTTTAAAGCCCCAACATAAGGAGTTCCATAGAATCTTTTGTTTCCACTTTTCATTGAATATTTTACCAGATGTAGTTAAAGCACAAAGAAAACTGGTTTGCAGAGTGACCTACTAGAAATATCATCAACACAAGTGTTTAAGTTCTGCTAATGAAGCCTTCCAAAACTGCATGTTTTTCTATTCTAGTTTCCTTTAAAAAAAAAATACAGCATGGTTAGAGAGCAGAGAATGGATTGAGTGGGTTGGCTAGAGCAGTAAGACAATGAACTTTGCAAGAGCATAATGTAAATTGATGAGGCTAAAAGGAAATACAGTCTTATGGAGGTAGTGCTTCAGAGGGGCCAAAGTCCGATTGAGAAATTTGAGGGAGAAATGGTCAGCCTGAAGACAAACGTTTGTATGGGAAGACCTAGTGGAATGAAAGAAAGAAAATGTGTTACAATGAACAGTAAAAAAATTTCACAACAGAAGACAGAAATGGGATTGTAGGAAAACACAGAGACTGTTACACAGTCAGAAAAGACATTGAAAAGTGATAAAGGATAGAGGGGCTATATGGGATATATGATGAACACTGACTGTTAAAAAGAAATGTTTACTATTTGCACATCAGGAATGATGTACAAGTTGTAAAAGGGAGGCAGCTAACAGGTTTTTGCACATACATGCTTTCATTAAGTCAACTTGTCATCAGAATTGTATATAGAATCCAAAATATGTCATCAGTAACCGATTTATCTAAAATTCTAAATCACAGTCATTAAAGATGTGACAATTTACAGGACAACTGAAGCTGTCTTCCCTTCTTATTTCAGACTGTGTGATAGAGGCCTGTCTGCAAGAAATGAGGTTTCATTTTCAGTAATGATAGAGATATTCTGGAGTAAACAGTATCCTCAACAGAGTTAGCATACATTAAATTAAACTGTTCAATCTAAGTACAGTTTCAGGCCAAACTTTTTTTTTACTTATATATATTTTTTCTATACCTATAAAAAGGATTAGTGAGATTATAATGAGAATTAAATAAGGAATGAGATAGAGAGGATCGTTGAAATATTTTAGGATGAAAATCAAGTATACGATTATATCCCCCATTAAAAAAGCAACATAAAGGGAGACAATAAATATGCATTCAATTTTAGATATCACACACATTTCATAGACCCACACTGATCTCAGGCCTCTTTTCTTACAAGAGCTAGCTACTGCCATACCTGAGCAATTTGAAATACTGTGCTTGCTACTCTCACTTTCCCACCTGTTCAAAATCATTCTCAGACTCTGAATGTAACACTGTCTCACGTCAGGTTTCTCTATGCTCTACATGAATGCGATCAATTATTGTTTAATGCTGTTTCCCACCAAAAATAATGAATGCCTTGATCAGAATCTCAGTGTGCTTTTTGATTGTCCACAGTCCCTTCATTTCCACTGCTTGCTCTCAATCAGAACAAGTGATTTAAATCTCATACTTAATTTAAAACAGATGAAGGGGGAATTTAAGATGTTTCATTCGTGTAAATGCCAAATTTGTAACAATGAATATTATCTTTTATATTGCTATACAGCTTAATTTATTTCATCTAGGAGCAATAAAACAAGAGTAAGTACTGAGCGATTCTAATAGCCAAGCAGAATCAAATTATGGAAGAAAAAGCTGACATCTGAATTATAATGCATTAAGGTAAAATTACAGCTAAATTTGAGGATAATTTCATTCAATTTGACTTTGAGAATGCAGTACATTTTCAGCCTTATTTCAGTATTATACAAACTGCAAAGTGTTTTAAATCTACAAAAATTATGAAATATGATTTGTGTTTTTATAGTTAAGATATCATTAAATTACTACTTGTGTGGCAACACCATACTGGTAGCAAACATTCTAGCTTATCATGTACATTTTGTTGTACAAATGTCAGAAATAAATCTGGGAAACTGAAACAAGTTGGAGAAGATTTTAGCTGCTTTAAATAGAGAGCAAAAGAGGTGAGGAAGTGCATAAAAGGCATACTTTTGAGACAGACAGTATTTAATTGTGCAATTCATAGTGTAATTCCTCAAAGGTTAGTCACAACACTGATCTTATTTAACATTTAAGTAATGTCCTTGGCCAAAGTTCATTTGTTCTATGATATTTTTTCATGGGAAAGTTGGGAGGCATTGCCAATACTATGTGGGGGGCTACGGGGAGAGAAGGAATAATTCTTTGTACCCGGCATAATAAAGAAAGGAGGACACTAAATACAAATCATAAGACAATCCAAAGGGAGCTAAGGAGAATTTCTTTTATGAAGTGGGAGCCAAATAGATATGCACATATCAGCCGATGACAAGCCAACCAAGGACCAATCAAACGACTCAGGAATGGAGAGACAAATTCCATCACAGACAGTGCCGGATATTTCTAATAAAAATACTACTGTTGCACTAAGTAGTACTAGAACCTCACTAGCAAAACTGTACATGGTTCTGGCCACCTTTGTTCAATAAAGAATAGATTAAAACAGCATGAATAACAAGCAAAGGCAACTTTAACTGTCATAGCGATCAGCTATCTATTGAATAAGCGGAGAAAACAGCATGCCAAAACCCAAACGAAGAGATACAACTCCTCTTACTAAAAACTGAGAATGGAAAGATGTTCTTAAGCTTTGAGACAACACCAACAGAAGAATAAATGAATAAGCATCAGCCACTAATAAATGTCGCTTATAAACGTATTTTAATTTGATAGCACTGACGTTCAGAACCACCTTCCAATGGGGGGTAATAAGTGAACATCACTTAACTAGATTTAAGATGAAAAGTAATCACTTTTTTGTACAGCATCATGAGAGGCATTTGCTTGGGGTAACAGGGGTCTTTCCCAATCCAGTGTTCCAGTTACAGTCAAGAGAGCCACTTGATGCAGTGTAAACAGTCTTAGCATACACCACTAATGCAATATACTACTTCTGCTGTCAAGAACAATTAAAAAAAAACTTTCAATGCCAGTAATGTTACAGTAAAATATTTTCCTCACCTCAAAGGAAATTAAGCCACCGACCCTTGCATTTCTAATTTCCTCCTGTCTTCCAAGGCCAATGGTAACTTCTCCCCTCCAACCCATTTCCTTTTGGAACACAGTAACAAGTAGCTAAATAATTCTTGAACCCTCTTCATAGAACTAAAATATAGATCTTTTTGAACTACTGCATTTATCTTTAACATAAGTCTCCAAAGGACATAACCCACATTATGGACTAATAGCCTGTAAAACTGAATTTTATGAACTGCAGCACTTTTGAGCAATAAAAACGCAATCAGTGGACTAACGTTGGTGGCAATTCTTCCCTACAGAGGCATGAATTTGTTTTTTATATTTTTTAAAATAATGTACTTTAAAAAAGTGTTAGAACCTGCTTGGAATCTACAAATATGTATGCTTACACATAAAGATGATGTGGTATTGAACAAATGATTTTTTTTCCTCCCAAACTAAACTCCAAATTTAGTAAATTAGAACATTCATGTAAGAGAGAGCCAAAAGAACTTGATTTTTAATCTTGTCTACCTTCTTATTTTCTTCTCCTCTCTCTCACAAAAAAACATACTGTTCCATCTTATTAGCTGAAAAAAGGGTAGCCCACTACTATTTTAGGAGCTTTAATCATAAATTGTATCACTTTACCACAATGAAAATCATACTTATGTTCCTTACAGCCGCATAAATGTTTACTTCTGCACAAAGAATACTACCTGAAGGAGGAACTTTCTATTATTCATAAAGCATTTCACATCAACAATATTTAATTTCTTTTCATAGCTTTCTCTTACTTTAAAACAAATCAAAAACCTTCTAACATATGTTCCATGTGGTAAACACCCCAAACCCCAGACATTCAAAGCAATATTTTGTGTGTGCTGAATAACTGTGAAGTCAATCTGAGTTAGTACCTGGCAGCTCAAATAGTTAGGTCATTGTATTCACCAACTTTGGTGTAATCCCATCTCATTTTGACATAAGAACACTGGATATCATAAAGAAAGAATCCCCTATGTCAGAGTCATGCATCCACAATCACATTTAAAATTTTAAATACATTAGTGCAAAAGAACAAACACTTATTCAATCACTCTTTGCACAGCGTGAATATCAACTCACTAACTTTTTCCTCTCCTAAACACACTGTGAAAAACAAGACCCTTAACTAAGCAGATGTATTATGAAGAACTCATCATTAATAGGACCTTATTTTTTCTATTTTTTTTTAAGATAGAAGTCCTTATGAACCTAAGCATAATGTATGAACATAAGCAACGTATATTACATGCTACAGTGAAGGAAAAAAATCTCCAACAGAAGTTGCTTTAGCAGTCCCATACATCCTGGAGACATAGAAAATTCTCATCTGCTCAGATGGTGGCAATTGGTTTTACTCTGAGAATATGAGCAAGACACACAAACCTGTCACCTGAAAAGAGGTTTCTCCTTATGGAATCACCTAGATTGGAAGGGACCTTAAAGACCATTGAGTCCAACCATTAACTTAACACTGACAAAACTACCACTAAACCACATTCTTAAACACCATATCTACTGTCTTTTACATACCTCTAGTGATGGTGACTCAACCACTTCCCTAGGCAGCCTGTTCCAGTGTTTGATAACCCTTTCAGTCAAGACATTTTTCCTAATATCCAGTCTAAACCTCCCCTGGCGCAACTTGAAGCCATTTACTCTTGTCCTATCACTTGTTACCTGAGAGAAGAGACCGATCTCCACCTTGTTACAACATTTCTCAAGTAGTTGTAGAGAGCGATAAGATCTCCCCTCAGCCTCCTTTTCTCCAGGCTGAAC
>JAOXJM010000001.1:97175879-97192120 GCA_026413425.1 Tringa solitaria | reverse complement strand
GTACATGGTATTCTTGTTTCTGCAGAATTATACTCATATTTTTTTTTCTTTACTACCATCTTTAACAAACTTAATGACAGGTTGACACTAGGTCACTACTGACATTTTTCCTCCTTCCTACCATAGTCCCCAAATGTACTTATTGTACATGCAGCAATTCACATGAAGTTTTTTAAAGTATTTGCAGATTTTGTCATTTTTCCATGTTCAAAAGATACACATTACCCCGACATCAAGGGAAAAAAATAGAAGGTTCATAAAGTTTCAGGCTTATTACCTTTTCTATTATTGATGCAGAAAAAGGCAATGAAAAAAACCCAGATGATAATCAAAAAGAAAAGTGTAAATTCAAAGAAATCTGTTAGAAAGATAAGCATACTGGAACTAGGCTGAATAAGTATTTGAATTCTGACATGAAAAATATTATTTGAATTACAGAACTAACATCAACAATTAAGTCATGAATTTACTATGCTGCAGAATATTTTGTTATAGGCAATGATTCCTACGCTTACAGGATCCAGGAAAGTCATTTGCCAAGTCTTGCCTGTTAATTATGTAAGTTATGTTACTAGATTACATTTTTCTTCTCAATAGACTTGTATATAGTGTGGACGTATTCTGAGCACCCTAATTCTAATGCTTTGCACCGTGTAAGAAGGTGCAATTTAATTGAGTGACAATGAACCAATTATACTGAACCATGTTTTAGGAAAATTACTGACAAAATGTGCAGTATAGTAGTTTCATCCCCATCTTGTTACATGCACAAGCTTTGAATTGCCTCAAATTATTTTTGCACTAAAACTACATAAGATTATACGATGTACAAGATCGTAAAAAGTTACACATTTTTCAAGGTTATGTTACACAAAAGATTACACATTTTCAAATTTTTATGCATTACAGTTACAGAAGAGCCTATATGACAGCCCTTTCTTCATCACCAGTATTTCCTTTTGCCTTCCATATTAATTTATAAAATAAACAAAATATCCAAATTTTACAGGGGTGATACAGGCATGTTTTTCACTTTCAGTTTCTTCAAATAAATCTAATTATTTGGATTAATAGGCAAAGCAGAAGATACAGAATAAGAACTTTATGTTTTGCAGAAAAGTCTAATAGTAATAGAAATGTCCTCAAAATCTTTCAAGAATAACAAATTGCTTGGCAGTGAATATTTTCAATGCTTAAATTTAGTAAGTTGAATCTTACTGCAATGGGGCAAAGGGATTCCAGACAAAGGCAGCAGAATTAATTAAATAACAGATCCTGAAGGAGTGCAATGAAACATCCAGATCACAAAAATAGATATTGTGGTCTCACTGACGACAGAGGAGCCAACATTTTCCTCATAGTATTGGCGGAGGTATATCAGAGATGTGGGTATGACTGTGGTTTAGTGGAGCATCCAAATTAAAATCTAAAAGAGCAGAATTACATACTAATTACTACATATTTGAACTTGGGAGTCCAAGACAGGTCAGCTTTTAAATAAGGGCTTTATCCATCCCAGTCAATTAAATAATTCCAGGTGAATTAATCGCAAACTGAGTTTGGTCTCCGAATGATAAAAGAATATTTTTCACCAACAAAATGCTTTAGAAAAAAGAGAAAAAACTCAACTGTAGTTACTAGAGAGTGACCCGGATGCTCTTCACACTACCCAGACAGTCCCCTTGACATAACCAAGAGCGAAGAAGTGAAGGCATATTTCAAGGCTGTGTCTAAACTTTTTATCTCCTGGAAGTTAGGAGGCTTAGCTTATGCTCTTAACAGCACATTCAAGCTTCTTAGGTTATTTTCTAAGAATATTTAGAACCAACTAGTGATCGTAGTGAGATATTTCTTTAATAATTAGAAGTAATAGTAAATACAGCCATAAGTGAATGTATAACGGTAATGCTATAAGCATTCTGGGTCACATTAACAAGATTATGTGCTCAGTTTTAATGACCTATGTTTCATATTGCCATTGAAATATTACTTCTAAAACTTTAAAAAACATATTTACAGCTTTAAAATATATTTAAATTTGGACCCTTTTATGAAGAGGCAAGAACTTAAATTTCACACCATACTTATAAAAATTATGAAGCCAAAAGTGAAGTCAAAAAGATGAATTCATATTGTAGGTTGTGATAAAACTGGTGGTTTTGTTTTTGAATGGTGTTAGCTATGGACAAATTGGAGCTGTCTGTATCTAAATACTTGGAGTTTTACAATACTTTAGAAAAATGGAAGAATTTTCATATGCTTTAATATATGTTGCTTCTGAAATCAAACCCTGTGGCTATATACTATTTTACTTGAACTAATACTGTATCTACTTAAAGATTTGAATCTTCCTGATTGTTTTTCCCTTTTGGTACCTCTGCCTTGCAGATGAAAATGAGAAAACACCAAGGTTGGCTCAGTACAAATAACAATAAAGGCAAACAACCAGACTTATTATAAAGACATATCTTTTTGCCCTTATCCAACTACGCCTTAATGCAGAAATTGCTTCAGGCACTGGAGCAGACGTGTTTATCACTCCCACAGATTAATGTTCTGTTTGAACAGTAACTCCTATTCATGCTTGCATTATCTTAGTAACTGGTGTGATGTGATGTATACGTTTCTGCACATAAAGTTGAGCTAATCTCCTCTACGGGAAGCAATTGTTCCCATGAAAAACTAGCAATAGAATGTAGTAACTATATCATAAGTGAGACATGGGTGGCAATTATGTCAATGTAGCTGATATAATCTGAACTAGTCCCAGAAATGATGAGCCAAATTATTTTCAGTTATATGCAATGGTCCTTTTACCACCACCAAACTAATCCAGTGCAATCACTTAGTCTTAAATTCAACGTAAATATATTTTAACTGTAACTAATTTTGAAAAAGTATTAGCATCAAACAAACTATTCGAAGTCTGAAAATGTCTGTCCTTGGCAGATACATAGGAAGTAGCCATTCACAGTGACTTCAGTTAATTTGGACCTCTCAGGCAACCTTTACTTTGCCCTTAAAACATGAAAGAGACATCTTGGAATGCAACCAACAACCTATTAACTGAACTTTAAAAAATAACAGCATGTGTTAAGTTTATTTACTTAAAGTAGGCACAAAATGTCTAACACTTTTAGACACAATTAACATTTATTAGTTTCAGAAGCCCTAAAATTGCAGTTTTGCTTGGACATCACATTGCTTTCCACCAACAATGACAATTCATTTTTTAGACACTTGAGGAGTAAATTTGGAAGTCCAAGAGAATTTTTCACATAACTGTAATGACACATGGGATTACGCCTTCAGACCTACCATTAAATATTTATAGATGTGTATGTATGTGTATGGGTGTATAACAGTAAGTATGCACATACATATTTTAGCACGTAATACTAAGTTTTCCAAATATGCGACCTAACACTGCAGTTCAAATGGTTGTTCTTGATTTTGGTGATCACAAGAAATTATCCGTTTTGTGAGGACATCAAGTAGCCTGCATATTCTAACTATGCATTTGGCAAATTAACATTTAGGGGTTGTTTAATTTTTAAGATGATAAAATTGATAACAAATTGCAGACTGGTATTAAGTACTATAGGAACATCCTCAAAGTCTCATTACTTCCATAATTTTCATATGTGAATTTCCCAGCTTTTTACATTCTTCTTATTTTGATAAATGATGTATTTACATTATTAAGTGCTGGTTGTGGCATTGTGATCAGCAGACCCTTTTCAGTATCTGTGGATACAGCTTTATTCCTAGAGACATCCCCCCTTCAATCTTAATCTGATTGAAGGTACCCTGTATCTGTCTACAAATAAAGCACATAAAGTGAGACTGGGCAGGACTGGACTACAATTAAAGTTCTTGGGCTTAATGCTTTGAGTGGACAGCCATAGCACCCTGAAAAGGCCTACAAGATCTATGAAATTTATGTTCTACTCTCTTCTTTCTTCCTTAGACAACAATTAATTAGGAAATGAAGTTAGGGTAGCAGGGAAAGGGTCCAAATGCTATTCATGATAGAGAATTAAGAGAATTGTTAAAGATTGTTGTTATGTACTAATAAGCCTTATTTATAAAACCTACAAAATTACATTTGTATTTTAAAAAAAATCATTTCAGTTGAAACAATGACTCAGTTGTTAAAAATAAAGTTTTTAGCTTTTTTCTTTTGAATTAGTATTGCAGATTATTTATTTTGTTAGTATAAAATGCATTTCAGTGCCTGATCCCTGCTCCATTCAATGCACAGCTTTAGTAGCAATCATAAATCGAGACTATAAAATCGAGTGAGACAGCAAAGTATTACAAACATCACTTGTTACACGAGTTAGAATGTAGCCCTCAGGAAGACAAACTCAATTCTGTCCTAATCTTTGCTGTAGCCTTTTGTTATGACACCAAAGTCGCTGATGTTAATCGCAGGTAGCCAAACTGATCATGTAGGTGGGAGTTGTCATTAACGGATAAAACAGGTAGTGACCAGAGATCACAAAGTTTTAAAACAGTCTCATCCCTTTGTCCTGACTGCGAATTCCCCTCCTGCGGTCTGTCTTCCTACCCACCTTCCATTCTAACTGCAACCCGCTTTTCTTCTGTAAGCATAAAGCCTTTGAATATATTTCTTGGTTGCTTGATCAGACAGAATATTAGAGACACATGGGACACGTTACTGAGGGAAAGTAAGAAACAGAAGACCTTTCTAAATTTTGCAAAGCTGAAATCATTATGATTTTAACCAAAGCTGTGGTAAATGAGAAAGAAGTTGCTACACATTTTCTGATTTGACCCACACTTAGCAACTAGTTTATGATACAATGTGGTATGTCAGATTTCAGTTTTGTTTCGTTCCATTTCCACTAAATTAAAAGGACAGTTATAAAAGGAGTCTTTGTAGTTGGAGGTTTGCTTAGACCTGGAATAAAAAGGAGATGACACTTTCCTTTGTAATATAGTATTGTTTAGGTCTTTTCAGGCAGATGTGATAGTTTGGGCTAAACTAGAGCAGAAATAACAAAAAGAAGCTGTTACACTGTTGTTAAATCTGGCACAAATTAAGTGAGATTTATCCCACAATGTGTCACTATAGAGGGAAAAAAACCCCCAGAATTACTAAAATGGGCATTTTTTTAAAGAAGTCATGAGTCTAAGAAAAAATCAATCAAGAAAATGCATATCTTGTCAGAACTCTATGGGAAAGGGTTTAAATTTCTTTTAGCAAAACGTCAAGTAATAATAATAGTAAAAAATTAAAATCCAAGGCGTTGGCATGACTTAACTTTGTGCCAATAACTCCTTTGAGGGATTAGTTTGAACTTTGAAACTTCTCTGCTTAGAGAGATTGTCTCTACACAGGTATCTGTTGCTTTGTCTTTGCTATGATTCGTTATTTCTGAAGAAGTTCTGCCTGATTTTGCTAGGTAAAAGCCTTTGCTACCTCAGCTTCAGCTGGCTGCCTCTTACTAATCCTCACAGTGTTTTCTAATAACGTGAAACAGGATTTTAAATACCTACTTTCTAGATCAGGGTTGCTTCTATTCATCAGGGTTTAATTCACAGTATAATTTACTGTGGTTCTGTGTAAGTTATATAAAAAACACCTATGTGCATTGGCTGTTGAAAAAGATCCAATCAAGGCTTAAAGAGACTGAGGATAAACAAACATTCTTCTTTAAAGCCTTTGAGGAGCAAGTGTTGTCAATATTCTATTCCATACCTTTTATCTCCAACCCACAACATGCAACAAGACTCCTATTGAGACCACACTATCCACTGAAATTAGTGGAAACTGACAGTTTTTCAGTAAAACTGCTTTTGATCTTTAAAAAATGATTTAAAATGAAATAATTACCTCATATAAACCAGAAAAGTTTCCACTTTTGTTCCTTAAATTAATTTATTTGGATCACCTTAAATACTTTGTCAATTTTGTTAATAATTATTGGATAACGTAAGAACTAACATAAATTATAATGCCTTCCAAAAAAATTCCAAAGAGTCTACCTGGATACCACCATCATTTTTATGAAGAATAAGATATTTCTGTGAATACACAGAGCTAAGTATATTTGTTGTAGTCATCAGCTGCTGCTGTAATAGGGGAAAACTACAATAATAATGAGCATGTGGCATATCTGGGAACCTAGCAACTGAATTAGTACTTAGATCTTATCACATTATATAGGATTATACAGTATGAATCATGTAATCTTTTGATCTGTGATCTTTATTTAATTCCAGAATCTGAGAGAGATATATAACCACTGGACATAAAATGCAATAAATGGTGATAAAATAAATACCTGACTTGACATTTGAATTTAAAAATGTGGCCACTTCTAAGAAAAAAGAGTTTTTGGAAGAGAGCAAATCTATTTGAACTGCTGATCATGGGGTAATCAGTCCATCACAACAACTCAAGCTAGCATTTGAAATATTTTGGTACAGATGCTTTTAATAATTTAAACCTAAATTTCCAAAACCTCTTTTCAAGGTGGATTGCTGGTAATTCTGAAATGTTTACTTTATGCTACATTGAAAGTAAACAGTAGGCAGAAGTTAATGCTTTTTGCCCTAAGAAGTATTAGGGTAAATATTGTTCTCATGGAGATGAGGAAGATGAAATAAAATAGTGCCACTGACGCTGCTTTTTGAATTGTGTCACTTCTAACTCCTTTGAACAAGGAAGAGGATTTTCAAGATGCAGAATACAAAACCACTTTAAATTATTTTATAGTCAGAAGCCAGAAAAGGGTGAGAACATGGAGTTCTTAACTTCTTAGTATTTCAGAACTAACAGCCAACCTAACACACCTTACTTCAAATACTGTTTTCTAAGATTGAAAGGCCAGTGATATCAACAATGCTAATTTTTCAGGAAAAGAAATTAATCTTAAGGATGCATAGTATGAATAACATGAGCACAAGTTGAACTGTTACAGGGACTATCAAATGAGTTTAAAGCTGAATGTTGTCCAGCTTGTTCAATTGACAGATTTTAAGTAGTATATGGTGTTAAAGGAGAAGCTGCTGCCTGAGCATTCACACACCATTTAAGGAACTGCACACACATCAACCAAATCTTTCACTGATCAGACCAGGGTCCCATCACAGCGGGTGACCCAGTGAGCCAACAGGTGCCCCCCTCACACACACACACACGCTTACTCTCGGGCACACTCTCTCCTTCTTCAGGTTTGACCCTAGGTTTCCTGCAGCAGAGTCTCAGGTGCCAGATTTTATTGAAATAAGTAATCGAATTGAAAGCTACAGCAGCAAGAACAGCCCAGCCTGGATGCCTCCAAAACCGGAGGGACCTCAAACAAAGAAATCCCTGGGCAATTATACCCTTGCGATCTATACACTCGCCCCTCACGCACTGTTCATTCATCCTTTAGTCCCATGGTGATTTTTGGTCTGGGGTCTTCTAACACCTTGTTGGATTCTTTTTCTGTGTCCAGGCAGGCAGGCTGTTGACTGCTTTTATCTTCTTGATTTGGTGACAGTTGTAGCGTCCTTATGGTTTATGCTTCTTGTGCGCCTGCGCTCACTGGCAGAACATGGGGAACTGAAAAGTCCCAGACTTAGGGAAAACACTACCAAAACATCAGCATGTTAACAATATTTTTCTTATACTAAAAGACTAAACACAGCACTGTACCAGCTGCTAGGAAAATTACTAAGAGTTAACTCTATTGCGGTCCAAAGTCTTCAACAAATCTAGCTATTCATGCTAAGTAAAACTAAGCAAACAGCATAAATCACACTATATTATAACCCTAAGTAACTTATTCTAATTAAAACTTACTTATTTAAGCGAAACAACTAATATCTCTCAACAATGGATAAAGAGTGAGAAACAGAGCTAAGCTTTTATGGTTATCTACTACATATACAAGATGCCACTAGAGGGACTTGTACAGCCAAGAGTAACTTGCATAAGCTTCAGACAGAATTGTGGATAAATTATTAACAAAAATGAAAATAGGAATAAGAAGTAGTTATAGCTATATTTTTTTTTTAATTTCACCTAAAAAGGATTCTGCCGTTTCATCTCTGTCTTTTCTTGACAGTATCCTACTTTTTTTGGTAACATTGACATCCTAAAAAATAACATCAGGAATATACCTTTAAGATTATCTATATCACATAGCTAAAAACAGACTTTGTTTTGACCTCTGAATATGGTTTAAGTACCTTTAGAGTTACTTTCACTCCCCTTGATTAAAATTCAATTTGTGCAATTCAAACAGTTCATTTGTTTCTGTGCAAGCAAGGCAATGTAAAAGAGTATGCATAGTTCACAGAAAAACCTCATCTGCACAGACAATGAATATTCGATGAGGTGAAAGGATTGAAGAATTTTCAGATGAATTTTGAGAAGAGGTCTTTACAGTGATCTAGTTGCACCACATGAGTAAGCTGCTAAAATGGGATAAGGAATTTTCCGCCCTGTATTTATAAAATGAACACTTGAACTGCAGTAAAAAGATATTTCTGTCCTTTCAAGTTTTCCTACACATCTGTTTCAGGAAGTAAAATATGCAACATTAGTCCAAGAAGAGAAACATTTTATTGCTGTAAGAAATAAATTGAAGGTAAAGTATGTAGCCAAACTATCGCACAAATAAAAAAAGATACTGTGTAATTGCCTGCTGAAAAATTCAAATTGTGGTTAAAATACATTAATAGTTGACTTAATATTTATTCCAGACAATGCCCCAATTTATATTAGCAGATAGAAAGTGGGTACCGATTTAAATTCATGAGAAACACATTTCATGTGACTGTTTACTTTGATCATTGAAGGCATATAGCCAATCGAAGTTTAACCGTATAGATTTTATAAGACTACCTTTTAAAATCAGTGTTCTGAAATGCCAGACATGAATGAGTTGAGGTATTTAAGACAGTGATAATTTTGCACTACTGAAATGGCTGGATCTAATTCAAAGCTGAAAGTATGATTATCTCTATTACCTTTTTAGTTGATGCAAGCTGTGTTTATTATATCTAGAAAAATATTTTTGGCAGAAAAAGAAATACCTTTAAAACCTTCCAACTCAAATTTGAAAGCAATGTTATGTTGCACAAAAATGTGTGTTATCTAATGCCTTTAAAGAATGTGTTATTATTTTCAGACTGAATCAAATGGTAAAATCTTGAGTTTTTTTTTTATTAGTGGGAGAGTAAAATATTACAGTAGAGAAAATATTAGAATCAGTCTACAAAACATTATTAGTTTAAGAAGAATGCAGAAAACTTTAATATGTGGTTTTTAAAATGGACCAGAACTCAGAAAAAATATTGCTAATTTGATTAAAGTTTGGGTTTGTATAGTTATCTCCTCCTTATATTTTTTTACCACAGTTTTATTTAAATTATTTTTTTTGCTCATGAAATACCTAATGACAGATGCATTATTTTGTGTGCATGTGTGTGTGTGCGCGTGTGTGTGTTAATTCTTATAAGGAGAATTACAAGTTTGACAGTAGAGCATTAAACTAAGTAGATTACTGACCTTACCATAGTCCGTGGAAAGAAAAACAATAAAAAAAAATCCCATCAAATTTAATGTAGAACATTTTGATTAAATCAACAACATAAGTAAAGCTTTCCCATAAGGACCTTCCAGTCACGTGTGCTAATTTGCAAGAAGCATACAACTTGGCAAGTTCCGTACTAGGGTGATTATGTGAATTCAAAAATGATAAAAACAAACTTTAAAGAAGACAGACATTTAAAAATAGGAATAAAAATGGCTACCATTTCCCTAGCAGTGCAGTTACTTTTGAGAAAGCAGTTGTGTTTAGTTTATCTTACCAATGAAAGTACAGGAAAATCTTGAGAATCTGCAAATGGGGATCTCTAAATTAAAACTGATTAAAGGACATAGGAATGCAGTCATACTGCATAATCAAACCCCCCAAAATCTTCATATGTGTAATGTAATTGGATATGACTGTATCGTTGTACCCTAATCTGAATACAATAATTTCTATTTATTGTAATGGGCCCTCAAGTGGTTTCTTTTAAGCTTTAGTCCATGAAAAGTCATCACTCACCTTTACCTCATGTCTCATGTACTTCTTGAGCATGTAACATTCACTTAGCACAGAAATATAGTTGATCTTTGCTGCCTGTAAACCACTACACTGTCTCCAATGGTAATTATGCAATTTTCTCTGTATTATCTTATTCTAGCTACTAATACCTGGATTTACTAAAAAAGGATTAAATGACAGGTCTACACTCTGATAAATTCAGATTATTTTTTCAAAATAACAAGGCAGGGTAGACATATTTATCTGCTGAAAGGTTACATAAACCAACTGTGTCTTGTAACATTTCCACTTCTATTACAGTTTCAGGGTTTGGATATCATTCATGCTTGATTATCTAACCACATAGGATAACAAAATGTCTCAGGAAGGTATTATTTTCCAAAATCTAGCAGGATGCTTTGATTACGAATCTCGGGCAGTTTCTGTACCACTTTATCAGGTCACTTTTAAGGATTGTACCAGTGAAAGCTGCTCAGCCTGGTATTTTGGGTTGTGTGCAACAAGGCATACCCCCAACCTCATGCACACGCTGAGTATGGTGTGCCACAAACTACATTTTCTGTTCAGCCTGGTTTACCCAGACAAAAGTAGCACCATTACCTGACTCACAGACATCCCATCCCAATGTCCTTCAATGTGTGTATTTCTTTGACATCCACATAGGTATTATGTTATCAGTGTAGGCTATAAGAACAATACTGGTGAGTTAGGAAATAAGCAAAGGGGGAACCAGAAAGCAGAGCCAGCGTCATAGCACTAGAAGAACACCTGGTTCTCTATAGGACTGGCTTACATCCTTTACCATTTACCCTTCTAGCCTTTGATCACCTACTTATCCACATACCACCATTTTTAACAGCTCACAAGTATTTGAGTTGCTAGAAGTCAGGCCAGTAATGGCAGGTTCTGATGGCTCTGAGCTCAGCAACCCCCTCTGCATCCCCCCAGGAGGGGGTAACTCTCAGGGCCCTTCCAGCTTCCTACTCTGAAACTTGGAATTATGCTTGTTTCTAATGCATTTTTCCTAATGCTGTCCTAACTATGCCATAGCTCAAATCTTTTCCAAAAATCCCTTGGATGCTTATCTGGTTATTTTGAGTCACCAGTGACACCTGTGCGAAAGCAGATATTGGCAATGTTATTCTTTGCAAAGTTAAGCACTCCAGACAGAAGCAGTCACTGTGCACGTGTAGCCTGTGTAGGGAAAAAACATTCAGATTTCACATAACGTTAAGTGGCTGTAATGATTAGCACCTCTCCACTGCAAATTTAAAACCCATACTACTAACATAGCTTGTAGCTAAGTTCTACAAGCATCAGAAGTATGCAATGCTTGTACTATTTAAACACCCACTTAATAAACCCATGCGCATCTTCCAGAAAACAGCAATTCAAACAGCAAACAGATCTCTCTGCTGACAAGACCACTTGTGTAGTTTCTTCAAGCTGATCTCATCTGCCGCAGTGTGTGTCATGACGTACACCTTTTCCCTCTTTCCTATTCTACTAGATGGAAAACTCACCCTATAAAAAGCATATGACTACACGGAACATCCTCAGCTACGTCCTTTTCAAGCCAGTTAAAGAGCTCTTTAGCTGTTCAGTATAGCTGCACTTAACACAACAAGTAATTCCTGGAAGGACTAAAAAAGAACTAAGAGAGTTTTGTGGACATCCAAAGTAAATTTTACCCCACTGGGCATCCAAGGAAAAGCAAAAAGAAGGACTGGACAGCTTTAGATTTTAGGGAGTTGCTGAAACTTTTATTTCAGACATATTAACTCAGACTTAATTTTGTTATGTTAGAAATATCTGAAATTAGGAATAGAGATCTTACATAATTAGACTGTGAGGGAAAGCTAGAACTAATATAATTTTCATTTTTAAATGGATTAAATGGAACAGCCATTTTTGTAGCATCATCTGACACTACCTAAAAACTGACTGTTACTAAAGGAATATAAAGTGGGGAAAGTGAGAAAGTGTGAGAGAAGTAGTTCAACTTATTCCCAGTTCATTATTTTAAAAACTCCTTAGAGGGTAGAATTCAGAGAGATCATAACATACAGAAAAAAAAAAAAACAACCCAAATTAATGACTCAGCGAAATATGAGCCTTTGAACCTAGCTTCTGTCTTTTAGATAACGAAATTAATAAAGCAATACCAGCACTAACGTTTATAAGCATTAACGTTTAACAGGAATTGAAATATCAGAAAATCTTTTTTGACATTGGGAATTTAAGAGCACATACATATTAAGACAAGCCACTTCCTCCATCTGATATTGTAAATGCTCTCACATTGTCTCTCTCCCTGGCCTTCTCCCTGTTTCCTTCTCCTTTCATGGAGAAATCTGTTGCAGTTAAAGTTCCAGTACCAATACCAGACATTTAGTCTGCTAATGGAAAAAAAAAAAAGTTCTAATAAAGGTAGCAGGTCTAAAGCAAAGAAATTAGTTTTGCGCTGTGTCCATCATGTTATTCAGCATTTTACTATTGATATTTCTGAAACCAGAACTTTGTTCCAAACGACTATTGCCTCCATAAGGATTTGACCTTAGATTTTAACCCTAATCTTGCCAGGTACAGCGTATAGATGGGCTAGGCTTCTGAAGGTGACGTTGAAAGATTCATGCTGAGGACATCTAAAAATTTCTTGATCTAATAATATAAGGGGACTCTTACATAATCTATTGTCAGAAACAAAATTGTCTTTTATGGTGCACCTATTCCATGGTTAGTAAACTCTTTATTTACTTGCCAATTTCTCACGTGAAAAATGTCCTTCTCTTTCCTAAGATATTCATTAGCTCAAATTTTGCTTAAGATAGTTGAACACTTTTCTGACCCTAACTTGTTAACATGAAAGCTTTGTTACCGTATGAAAACAACTAAGCCTCCTTTGGGGGAATAACTTTTTCAATTAAAATGGATATTTCTAAGCATGCTTGGGGAGGCATCCTTCTTACAAAACCCATGAAATCTGGAATAGATATTTCTTTGAAAGGATCTCACCTTTTACAGTACAGTGTATATCAAAATGTTATATGGAATTCCATTTGTACTATCTTCAATTTCTTTTAAGGTGTTCAGGTGATGCCAAGACTTATTCCAATATTCTGTTGTCCAGTGTTTTCCAGTATCTTCGAATCTTTTGACCCAAGTCACAAGCATCAATTTTATAGACAATAGAAAATTTGCTGATCTACATTACAAATGTCATTTTTGGGCTTTTAGCAATGAACACAGTGTTCAAGCTATTTATTCAATACTGCAATTTTTGACAGAAAACTCCTGCTATGCTTTTTCCTGTTTGGAAACCGATACACTCATGAATGCCCTCTGACTTGAGGAATCTATAGCAACACTTATCAAAACGTTCTCCATCAAGTCAGAGACTGACAGAGACACAGTACAATCATTAATCCTCCACAAGATACACAGCAATATAACCCCCTGCTTTACAAGCCACAGGGGACCACTTGCCTGGCATGCAGCTGAACTGTTGCTTTTTGAGGAAACACACAGTATTCACAACTCCCGAGCATAACAGGGTTTCAACTTTGACCTCCAGAGAGTCTCTTGTGCATATCCTCATTTGCTTTGTTCTGTGAGATCAGAGAGATGATTTGTTGGTAATACCAGGTCCTGTAGTCAGTTACATTTTGGATATATATCATAAATACATCTAGAAGCTTGAGCACTGAGTTATGCATTTAGTATTTAAGCATAAAACTTTCAGAGACTGGATCCTGTAGTGGAGTTGAGTCTTGGTTTTGGCACATGTGTTGTCTACAATGCATATGGAAATTATGAGACTCTTTAGAATGGAATTCACAACAAGTAACACACCAGGAGATGTCGGAACTAGCAACAGGAAATGATCAGAAATTCCAGACATCTAAAATGCAAATTTTTCATCTCAGAATTTTTCTTTATGCCACAGGTTTGTGAGGTGGGGTGGAAGGCAGGGCATATTGGTTTGTGTTTTGAATGGCAGACAGGAGAACCACAATCTACATCTGTAATTAGCGTTGGTTGTCCCTTGAATAATGCACATTGCTGCTTTATTTTATAATGAGCATATCTTTTTTTAAGATACAGATTTTTCTTGGTTTTGTTTTTGTTGGTTGGGTTGCAGGTTTTTTGTTTGTTTTAAATAGAATATTTCTGTTTCTGTAGATGATCTAAATATGAACAACAAGGAATTTCAGTTCCTGGATATCTATGTTATGGACTGATTCCTATGGATGGGGTCTAACAAGGGGTGGAATATTTGGGAAAATATTTTGTCTCCTCTTTTGGTTATTTATCCACATTAGGTTTTATCCCTTAAAAATTTCCAGAAGCTATGGAGGTTGAACACAAAATTGTAAGAAAAAATAGCTTTTTATTGCAGCTGATACACAGCACACTGGAGAACATCTTTTGAGTTTCAGACAGCATCTGCAAGAACTACAGCAAATGCTGAGATTTTATAAAATTTCTGAAGTTTGCAAATTTAAGCCACAATATCTCATGTGTGGCAATGATAAATAGCTGTATAACTGGAGGGAACAGAATTGTTAGCAATATGAAACTCCTTGAATTCCTGTGTGTAGCTAAGGAGCCTTTAAAGAGTCTTCAGGGGAAAAAAAATACATTTTCATATGTCCTAAAATGTCTAAATTTTCATATGGTCCTAAAAATGGACCATAGTAAGCTTAATTTCCTTGCTCATGTGTTGCTTAACTCCTGCAAAGAGAATGTCCAACTTTAATTATGTCTTCTCACAATGGAACACAATGTACTTTTCCGCAGACACGTGCTATATATGATATTGGGCAAAATCATTCCTTCTTAAAATTCCATTCAATTAATTTTATGACAATATCTGTCTTCTGCCATGTCTACAGGCAAAAAAAAAAAGAAAAACAAAAAACCAGACACATTTGTTTTAAATGTTTGTTTTAAATTTACATACTATATATTCTATTATTGGACAATGACATTTATGCATTATCTTATTACCAGTACTATCTTATATTACTTTTAATATCTTCAGAGTTTCACAAAAACTGCTGTGAGGTTCAAAGGTGATAAAGTTCACAGCCATATATTCTCAGTGTTATTTCTCACATAGACCTTTTATTACTTAAATAGGAATTAATTATAAGTTAGTTGCAATTTCATTCTGTAATAGCTAATATACTTCCTAAATTTCTAAAAAGCAGTACTCTCTCAACATATACAGCAGTCATTTGATTTATTAGACATTATTATCTTTTAAAAACCAAAATCAATTGCTGCAAGGATAACATGTATGAGGATAGTTTGATGAGAGACTTTGATTTCTTAAGTATACCATGATTAAATATTCAAGATATACTGCAATATTTTATTTTTCCATTAGAGTTTGCCTATTACACCATTTTCAGACTGTAAATTATTTACGTCAGTTGAACATTCTGCCTTGAATAATTTATTTACTATGAAATTGTAAATTGCATTATTCTGTCAAATTTCATGCAATCCAGTGAAAATAATCTAATTTATTGAGGGTTGATATCATTGGTTACATGAGCTTTCCCAGTGACTGGTAGACAACACTAAAGAAAATTTATTGTAGTGTAAGAACGGAAAAGACAAGAGTGAGCAAAAAGTCAGGAAGTAAACAGGTCTAAATTTTTTTTTAATTGAAACAATGAAATCATTGTCATTCCAAGAACATGAAACTTTCCACATTTGCCATTTAATTTGTTATAATATTTCAGAGATTTTGATTATACTTTAAAATATTTGTTTTTTAATTGACTGTTCTATTTACATAGCAGTAATTGACTGTAGTGGTTAGCTCTCATGAAAATTAGTGTACAATATGCATGAGCTAATAAAAAAAATTATATTCCAAAATGAGATTGTTTGATTCTTTTTAAAGTAAAGGAAAAGATATGTTGAAAAAAATAACTGTAATCTTTCTTTCTTGTTTCACTCTTTGTGGAACTGTGACAAATATATAGCTTGAATGATTTCCAACTAAACATGGAAAATATTGCTTTATTAAGGTTAGTTCCAATAAACTTTATGGAATAAAATTTTTTAAGTAAGGGAAGATAAGATTTGGTCAAGGAAACAACACATACCCATCCTTTGGCGAAACAAACTAACAGACTGCCTGTCATAACA
>JAOXJM010000001.1:97147675-97158350 GCA_026413425.1 Tringa solitaria | reverse complement strand
TCCCTTCCAACCACCACAATTCTGTGATTCTGTGATTCTGTGATTCTGTGATTTAAAAACGGTCTAGCAGTTCTTTTTGTTGTAATGGTTTTTTCCAGTATTATACAGGCACTGCAGCTTTCAATATCTGAGGATTAGCCTGTCATTTTTGTGTTCACATGTTTATTCCTGCCACCAAACCAAAGTGTCATGCAAAGCAATAGAAAGAAACTGTTTTTTGCTACAATGTCACCAGTGTCCCAAAATGTGCTTATTTAAAATGGTCCATATTGGAAGGTATTTATCCTCATTGTGGTTATGCCTGAATATACTGTATATCTGCCTCACTAGATATTGGGATATTCAGTGATAAAGCAATTTACTGAACTCAGTCCACAAAGTCTACACGACGTAATACTTCAAGATCCTCTTCCCCCTATCACCACTCCCAGAAATTTCTCTGCAATTCTTTCATTTGCTGTGGCTCACGGGAGTGGTAGCCTGATTTGGTGGATCTTGGGCTTAAAACTGTGATTTATTCACTGGCAGCCATCTGACTTATGCACAGAACCCTATTACTAATGTATTTAACAATAAAGAATAAAATCAGTTCAAGTAGTAGACATGTCTGAGATTACATTTTAAGTTATTACCCCTAATAATTCTATCCTGTTCTATTACTGTTTTTTTTTTTTTTGTTCTTTCATTGTTTACATCAGTTCTAAGATTTGTCTGTAACATGCATAAACACAATCATGGAATACCTTGCTTTTTAAATGCCTGCTGGTAGATATGGGCAAAAAGGGTATTTTGGGTGAATTAAAATAACATATTAGGTCATGAATCCATCAAGCAGACCTGGAATTATTCCTCAGCTGTAACAACCTCAAACTTCTGGAGCAAAGAAATATCTAAAAAAATTATGTTAGTATAGTGTACTTTAGGCAACATTGAAGAGTATGTGTTAATATATCACTCTACAGGCTCTAGACACCTGTATATTCCCTTGCAATATAGTTATTAAAGTATACACAAGTTATGATCAGATTTTCTTTGATGAGAACACTGTTTACCAACAGATCTGTAGAATTTCACCCAGTTACCTATGAGTAAGACTTGTGGTTTTTCCATGCAGTTTTTCTGGTTCAGGAAGAGAATATTCTCAGAAATGGCATCCAGCCTTGAATTCAGCTTGTCAATAACTGATAATCATCTATGATGACCCTAGTTAAGCTATCCCACTGCCCTTTATTTTAAAATCTCCATTTTATTTCAAGACTCTTTCCTCCTTCTTCTTTTTGTTTAGTGTCCTTGTCAGCCTTTGGATTTGCTGTCGTCTACTAGATTAAATTCCTACAAGAATTCATTATTGTATTGTGGGAAAATAAACAACTTCCTGGACTACTTCATATTAGTAGAAAACAAATGGTGCAATATCAGTAATATCCCTCTGCGAACTAGAATATACATCTTAAGCCCCTGACACTTACTCCATTTTCTTTAAAGGCTTCTTTATTCAAAACATATTTTCCCCTTGTCTTTAAGGAAACAACTGCTTGGCTACTTAGTATCTCACAATAAGTGTCACATCTTTTGCCAAGGAAAGGATTGCTCCATTGCAAAGAAAAATGATAGAGATCTAAAGCAAATCCAAGGCAAAATGCCAAACACAGTTGAAATTAAAGAAGCTGTGAATCAGCAATACACTGACATACATAAATAATTAGGGGAATTTATTTTGTTTAGAAGAAGCAAACAACTCTGCAGTGATGTATGATGTATTTAATTCTTTTCAAAAGCTGCTACTTCGCAGGTACCAAATTACAAAAATTACTCTAAACATAATCTTTGGCCTTGCATTCCATCTTTAAAAGAGGGTCACAGATTTGCATCTAACACATTCCATTAGCTTGGCAGCATGACTTCTGATTGTTGTTGCAAATTCTACAATGATTTTTCAAAAGATGATCCAAGCTGATTCTTTCTTGTAACCTTAAGGTATCAATCAAAGTAGCACTGTTATGCTGTATTAATAATCATAATTGAGATAACTATATGTAATTTTGTTGTATTTATATTGTATTATATATGTAATTTTTAATTATCTGCCTATATGTATGAAGTTAGGCTTCATACCTGCACTATTTTTTTATTTTAAATTTTTTTATTGAACTCTACACAAATGTTTTACCATCTTAGTTTTAATAACTTTTTTTAAATCTCCATGTTCCATTCTGTAGATGAGTCTTGCATAGCAGTTGATTAAAACTGTTGAATGAAGCATTTAATGTGAATTTAAAGTCACATGCCATTGCATTTTGATCACTTCTCAAGGTATGTAAAATTTTCATTTAACTATGGATATTAACACAGCAGTATCTAAACATATAATTATATTTTATTCCTAGCTAACACCTGAATCAAATTCATTTTAATTTTTATAATATATCATTTTTTTCTTTTATTATTTGATTAATTTTTGTTCTCCCTGCAGTACAACCAGTGTTTCTCACTAGTCAATGGTAGCTGTAGGACTATATTATGGGAACAACTTTGAGTCTGAGCTATTAGACTGCAAGGCAGGAAAAGATTCAAAGGTCACAGAAAATTTAGAAGATATTAAGCTGTATTTCCAAGACTGTCACTATGCTAATGAAGAATATGTGGTGAAAATTGCAGATGCTTGCAATACAATTTAACTAACATTTTAATTTTAATTATATCACATTTTGCCAAATCCACGAAAAATATAAACAGCACTGTAAAGAATGGGTCCGAGCAGTGAACTGGTGTCATTTCCATTCACTTGTTATTCAGTAATTACAACAGTAGAAGCATAAATGGTTTTCTTCCATGGCCTGTTTTTAGTACTTTTATCTTAAAAAGATAAGCTAAAACAAAAAAGTATGTTATGGCTGATTCTTTTTCCACATATGACTATTAAGAGTATGGTAGGAACGTAGTGACATGTTTTGCTTATACAGTATTTTCAAACAAGAAGTCTGCTAGATGTAACTGAGGGTATAATATGGTGATAGAGATACATTAGACTAGAATTGGAGCGCAGGCTGAGTTTGAAGGCCTGAATGTTATAAAATAATTAAAGTGAGAACATTTGCCTTAAAAATATATAAAGGTTATTTGTGTACAGTATTTTGACAAATGACATATATCACCAGGGCATTAACTGGTATTCAAAGACTAATCTTGGAACTCATATTGAAGTTTAGACCATGTTTGTAATGTGTGAATACAGGGTATGCAGCTGGAGGGGTTTTGTTTGGTACTGTTAGTTTGTGTGGACAGTAATGAACTGAAACTTGTCTGTTGTAGAAATCGGTCAAGTGTACGAGTTTTCTTAAAAGATGCAATACCAAAACAAAAGTATGCATTATACGCCCTTCCTCAAGTATAGAGTATCTCATGCTGAAGTATCCTAATCATTTTAAAGATGTGGCATTATGCTTGCACAGATATACCTTTAAGCAGCTGAGCTCAAGCTCTTGCCTTAGCATGAAATCAAGTACCACTGATTTGCATCTGAGCCTTGCATCTTCTGTTTCATCAAACAAGCACAGATGGCAGGGGATTTTCTAGATTAATAATCACCTTCCTCTGTCCCTCTCATTTCCAGAGTAAATTGCTATTAAGTCTTTCTACTGGTCTTTTCAAAAGCTTTTAAAGTAGATGAGACCATATACGCACTAATCATTTTAAAATAAGAGTCCTGAGGAAAAAAAAAATTCTGAAGCACTGTTCAAAAAAGCTATTCCCTTGATGTGAAATTATACTCTGCAGAAGTGCCACCACTATGCCTCAGGTACAGACTGGGCAACGTGAGGATTGCAAGCACTTAAAATAACTGTTTTGAAGAAACAGAAGGTCATTGCAGAAGTTACATGATTGACTATTTATGTGGAAAAGTCTAATGACTCTCTAACTCAGGATTGAGACCTGGGTATTTTCACAGCTGCACAATATGATAGCCCAAAGGGTCTTAATTTCTAAGCACTGGAATTAAGTGAACTACGAGATTTAATTCATGGACACAACCATTTGGAAGCATCTTTTGGGGGTTTAGAGTAAGTAAAGTTGTTTGTACAGACACAGCTGTAATGTCACTTATTATTAGCATCAATTAGTGTGACAGAATTTGACCTAAAAGTCCTGAAGCAAGCAATTCTAGAGTAACACTCAGTTTATTTAGCTCACAGTGTAGTTTAATGAAGATCTTATGTTCACAGAATATTTAAACAGAAATTTTGCTATCATAGATGCAACACTTTCTGCAAATTATTTGGAGGGTAGGGAACGTTTGTGCTTTCTACACTAATGCCTCAAACCCCTCACATTTGCAGAGCTCAGAGTTTTGGCAGCAGGCCTGCAGTATGCTAAGGCTTGCTGATCTTTTGTTTGTATCTTTTTTTATATCAGAATAATTCCAAACTGTTCTCTCCAATTTACCTGTCAGAGTGCAATTGTGCCAATAGAAGTCCTGTACTCTGTGTTAGGCAGGAGTCAAAGGACACCTCCCAGCCTGTGCAAATAGAAATTGTGTTAGAACTGCTTACTTATATGCACCAGAAGTAGGAAAGCTTTTTATGTTCTGCTCACATGAGAATTAAGTATCTGGGTTTTTTCCTGTTTGACAGCTTCTAGTTAGGACATAGGACTAGGTTTCATAATCTGCTATCTATATTAATTAGGAAGCTGCTTTTCTTCAGGATCAGGAAAAGATTTTCCCTTTGTTGCTAGAGTTGCTGGTTCAGACAAACAGACCTCCAAGAGATGCAGTTCTGGGAGTTCTCTACAATAGATTCTCTATGAAAAAATTGCTAAACAACTGGTCGGGCTTATTTTTGCTTCTAAATCAAAATCTTTCAACTTTCATTTCATTTGCTTAGTTTCCTGTTAACCAAAAAGCTTGCACTCACTCCACAAGCTTCTGTAGGTCTGAAAATGTAGAACTAGTAGGTATTCTTCTCTATTTCTCTGTGTTGCACATTCTGTCTAGTAAATAGTAAATTATATCAGAGCACCACAGAAATCTTCAGCCTGAAACAATACATGTGAAAGCCAAACAAGTAAAATAGTAAGTACTAGCACAATATTATTCAGCTGTTTAGAGCAGGGCAAAAAAAAAAAATAATCTTGATTTGGGTATTTTCATTTGCCTTAATTGCACATGCCACAGGGATGAGTGATGTAAAAAGTTGCTATTATCTCTCATCCTTGGTTCTGTCTCAGACTACAACTTTGTTGCAACTTTCCTTTTTTCTTGTTGTGTTTGACTGCTAGGACTCCCAAGAAGTACTGGCAGCCTATGTGTTGGAATACAATTTTCTGTTTCCCTTTCTGATTTTTGCTGTCTGTGCCTTAGCATCCTGGTTCTTCACCTCCCAGTGGCTGTTGCAGGTGTTTCCACTGTTAGCTCCTTTGAGCTTGGCTCCTTTCTGGAGTTATCCAGGACAGCAGAAGAAAGAGGCAGAAAGAACCTGCCTGTGCTGGAGTGTGTCACAATGTCTTTAAGCATCTGAAAAAGTCTACTGCTTTTTCCTGTATCCCCACCTAATGAATGATCACCTGGCAGACCTCTGAGAATATACATCATAGGTACTAAATGTTGCATCAAATGAGCTGTGAAACATAGCAACTTTAATGAGGAAATAGGCAAAGGATCAGACCTGACACCTGACAAACCTACACCAGTATAAAAATCCGTCTGAGAGTTGAGTTTATTTTGCCGTGTAGCTCAAATGGTAAAATTAATTGAGACTGGGTTATGAATCCCTGTACAAAAATCAAACATGGTGTTTGAATTACCAGACACGACACTGACCTCTCCCACTGATACAGAACTATAAAGAGTAGTCAAGTCAAGCACTGCATAAGGCACAACTACAACCATGTGTGTGCAGGCAGGCAGAGAGACACAGACACACAGAAAAAAATCAAAGTTTTTATAGTTGAAGATGTGGAAACAGAAAGTATAGGGTCAGGGAACATCAGTTGGCACTACTGAACTACCACAAACTGACTTCTCATCACATGAGTGAAAAGTAAGGTACATTCTTTCTACAAAATGTGTATATAAATCTTGTTTATGATTTTCCCTACAGTCTGTCCCTGACATGTCAATAGTTTATATTCCAGACACACAGTGAAGCACTGAAGAGATCTAGTGTTCCAGTTCTAGTGTTTTGTTTCTGTACTGTGCTTGATTCTGGGACTGCACTTGCCTATACAGGCTGACCCCAGGAAATCACATCTAGTGGAGGTTTATCTGAAGCTGACACGTAATTCGACTTAGGCCTGTTGACCAAATATGGTTGGGCCACAGACATGACCGGATTACTCCAGCTACCTCTTGCTTCCTGTGCTGCATGGGAAACAAAAATAAACTAGAGAATTTCTGAAGCCATTCTGACCTACCTGGAGCAGCTTCTCTGTTGAATTGCTCCCCATGCACATTTGTGCTTCTGGATTCAGCATGATAGGCTGAGAAATGAGGCTTGTTATGTGCAAGAAAGGTCCATTTAACAAGACTGAAGAATAACTCTGGTTATTCCTTCTCTATGCTAACAGATTTAGACAATAAATGAGGCAAATCTTCAATGGTGATATAGGTTAGGTTAGGGTAGGGATGGACATAGAGAGATGATCCTGATTTGTGGTGTTGATTTCAGGTTTTTTGAAGCAGCAGGATGTTTTTATTAATGAAATCTAGAATCAATAACTACTAATACAACTACTGGGTTTTTTAACATTTATCTTAATCACCGTAACTGGATTGTCTTTGCAAGATTCATAACTGGTCTCTTGATGTAGTTTATAGGAATACTGTATTGCTTTCATGATGAAAAAAGAGCAAGTTAGTAATTTTTTTCTTCCATAATTGAAACAATTTCTCTGATTTCTAAAGAGTTGTTCTGTTTTTACTTGTATATCCAACTGTCCATGGGTCTGATAACTATGATATTCCCTGAAAAATGTGGGGATTACATAGAAAAAGTTGCATGTATTCTAGTATGAATGCATAGGAAAATGCTGCTGTAATACAAGTTAAAAGAGTTTTGTGAGCTTAAAGAGGAAAATAAAACTAGCAGTTTTTATCTGCACAAAGACTTGTTATTTGTATACGGTAAAATAAATTATTCAGAAGTTTTTAGAGATTAAATACGAAAGTATTTAATCAAGTACAATTGCAGTTATTGAGTCTGAATTGGTGCTGAGAAATGAATAGTCTTATCTGAACCACAAATCTGCAGCTAACCAAAATCAATGAGAAGTACAGAAGTCACCTGAATTACGAGCTGACCCTGCTAAATAGGACTCAGGTGACCAGCAGCAGGCTTCAATTATCGGATCAACTCTAGAATTGCATGCATACTTTACAATTAGTTATTGATTTAGTCAACTTCCATACATCATTCTTTTGTCTCTAAACATAATGGTTTTGTCATTCTTTTTTAATTCCCCAGTTGTTGTACGGCTAGATTTATTCCCAAGCCTAAATGTTGGTTTTTTTTCCTACATGATGTATCTTCTAGTACTGAGTGACTTGTCTTATAATCACTCAGTAAAGAAAAACTAGACAAAAGAAGTTACTAATCAGGGCTGTTAGAACAGAGTTTATAAGGGTAGATAACAGGGCATGCTCAAGAAATTAAGTTCTCTTTAATTAGAACCAGTTTTCAATTTTTCAAAAGTATCCTTTCAATGAGCAGAAGCACTCAATCTTGTGAATACCATTCTGTAGTAAAGCCTTGGAGCACTTTCAAATGTAAATGAAAACGAAGAATGGATACATTGTGAATAAGATTATTGTAGTGAACTGCATTTTTGAGGTCTTTCTGAAAGCTACAGACAATGATGTTTCATACAATAATAAAACAAGTTACCGCATGGCGCAGAACAGTTTTACTTGAATTGTTACAAATCCATTGTGCTTGTCCTGAGAGGTGTTTTGCAAAAGAAACGCAAACCCGGAGTTGTCATTGTTCCCAGCTGAAGGTTCTTGAAAGTAATTTTTCACCCACAGTTCTTGAAAGATTTGACAAGTCTTGGCTCTGGAATAACTGAATAACAGCAAGCAGCAAGCTAAAAATATTACAGTGAAATGAATGAATATTGAAAACAAGTAGCAGAGGGGTTTACTGTTCCCTTTTTGTATTTGTTATACTAACAATTGGAACTGCAATACGTGATTAGAAAGTAATGTGTACTCTTAATTATACTGATTAGAGGGCCTGATAGAGCAGTCTTTTTAGCAACAAGAAATCAAGCTAGAGTAAGCACACACTGTATCTTAAATATTCACTGTATGTGGGTAAGAGAAGAGGGGAAGGTTGGAGAAAAAGTCCTTAATATCATCTGCCTGTTGGTGTGCAGCGAGGGCTGACAGCTCCCTGTGGGCCGGGGTGCTGGGAGCAATGGTGGGGGTGCCCTGGTGAGAATCAGGGCAGAGCCTGGCAGCCAGGGCCTGTCCCACTGCCCCCAACCCGGGAGCAGGTTGGTAAGAGTTATTAGTTTATTTGTGAATTTTCAATTTTTATTTCTGACTTTTTTTTTTTTAATTTTCCTTAGGTGATTATATATGCACGGTTCTAACAAGCTTTCCAAACCCATTACTTTCTGAGCTCTTATTACATAGTACATCACTGGCCATCAAAAAATGCAGTTGTGTGCTCTTACTTCTAGGTAAAGTGTGATGACTTGAAGGGAGTTTGAATATAGCCAGTAACTGAATAGGGATTTGGACTTGGTTTTCATTTCTCTCCTTTGTGAAGAGATGTCCCTATTTAGCTCTAGAAAGATACCCAGAGAATTTCTTAATTATTGTAGGAGTAGCTTATAAAACATGCTAATGGTGATGAAAGAAATGCAGTACTTTTTGGGTTTTCCAATCATTTTACACTTTATTGCTGTAATTGCACCACCTTGTCCTAGTGAGATTAAACATATTCCCAAGTGTATAATCTCATTTTGCTCAAAAAGAAATTTGTATTCCACCTTTCCATTAATTATGGTGGAACAGCTGGTGACTAGTTAAATTTTATGTATTACTAGCCGATTGCATGAACTCTACCTTTGTCATTTCTTCATCTAATGTGAAAGGTCTAAGTAATTTACAAGCTAAATGAACCCAGTAGTTTATCACAACAAATTTTAATGGCATAGTGTGATTTTAAATGATGATGCTGTTTTTGCTACCAATTAGTGTTAAATTTCTCTACCACTCTTACTTTATATTTTCATTTTTAGAAGTGGTAAACAGAACATGAAAATTGCATATCTAAGCAGACTGACATGGGAAATAAACAAGCGATAATTTTTTGATGCTTGACACACGTTACCATAATAGAAAATAATTGTAAGCAGTCAGAAGTTTTAATAGATATCTAACTGAAGTGTTTATCAAGATTCTTGAGAGAGTGTTATGTCAACAAGAATAGTTGTTTATTAATTTAATCAAACAATATGCTAGATTTGGCAATGAAACACAGAACACGTCTAACCTTTGTAGAAGCAAACTTTATGCTTATTTTGAAAACAGTTTTAGAGATGAGAATAAGCTTTCTCAATAAATGTAACATTACCTTCATCGGATTTTTAAATATATGGCATGGAATAGCTGCTCAAAAAAGTGCTCCAATTTGAGAAGTGAATGAGAAAATGATTGTATCACTGATCAAGGCTCTTCAAAAGAGAGTGAGAACAATATCTTCTGATATTTTTTTTCTTTCCTATAACAGAATGATTTTTTTTTCTTTCAAGTGCAATGCTTTCATCTGTATTTTTCCACATCTTTTGTAGCATTAGTGAGGCTTTTGAACACCTTTCAAAAAGAACCATGGGCATGCAGAGTTGACCTGGTTTCTGCCAGAAACTTGAATCTAAACACTCACTGCTTGCATGCATAGCTTGACTATTTGAACTCTATCCCTTAACTGAGCTCAGGAATTACAAGGACAGGAAATATCCTTTAAAAATTTAGAAAGGAAATTAAAAACAAAACCTATCTTTGGGAAGAAAATTTTTCTTTTAAGTAGAAAAGGAAAAGACTAGTAGAGGTAATAGTTTTCTAGATATTTTTATTGGATTACCTTTCTCTTGGATTGTACAGGCTTTTGGAGCTTGAGATGTTCTATTCTGAAGTATTTAGTTACATTGGCAATATTCAGGGCTAATGTCCAACTGGAAATATGTTACAATCTGTAATTCACAATATGAATATTTGGAAATGCCATTTATCTAAAATCAGATTTTCATAGATTTTGAACCTCCAATGGAAATTTCACTTTCCACAATTGGTACCAATGAATCTAAGCTAATTCAGATTTACCAAATGTTAACAGTAAAAAAACCCTTTTTCCCCAAAATCCTTTCTCCTTTTCCCTACCCACTTGTCTAAGAGATGGTTTTGTTATTTCCTTTCTTTGGGGCAACATATTTTACAACCATTATCTATATTGTACTCATGCATGCCTTTCACAACACTCTTGCTCTGCGTTGTGACGTCTATTTTCAGTCCAGTTGTTCAGTTTCTTTATACTGTGACCTTTATTTCTTTCCCTTTCCAACCTACTACACAAAATCACACTGAATTTCACTGAATTTCTGGAGTTGGAAGGGACCACTGAGATCATCTAGTCCAACTCCCCCGCCAAGGCAGGACTACCCAGAGCATGTCAGA
>JAOXJM010000001.1:97132330-97143350 GCA_026413425.1 Tringa solitaria | reverse complement strand
GCTCTAACATGCTCTAGGCAATCCTGCTTCAGCAGGGGAATTGGACTAGATGATCACTATGGTCCCTTCAAACTCTAAAAAATTCAGTGAAATTCAGTGTATTTCATGTGTTCCTTATCTCATAATTTCAACAGCAAGAGTGTATATTTTTACTGGAAAATCCCTCTGAATCTCTGGAGTGTATGTATCAGTCACTGTAAAGGAGAACAATTATGTTCTGATTAACCTTTAGAGTTCAAGAGAGCTTAGTGATGGCTCTTGATGAACAGAGGGAGATGAGGTGATAGCAAGGTCCAAGTAAATGAAGCCTGTACAAAGAAAGTGAATAGAGATGTTTTAACCTGCTTTTGGCAAAGCAGGTAAACTTAAGTGGTTTTTTTTGTTTTGTTTTGGCTTTGTTTGGTTTTTTGTTTGTTTGTTTTTTGGTTTTGTTTTTAATCTGCTAGAAAAAGAGATGCTTTGTTTTCATTATTTTCTTTGATACCATTCAATTTAGAAGCTGATCATGTTACGGGAAAAGAATATTCTACCTTAATGTTTGGTAGCATCATTATTGCTCTTTTCTATAGGTTATTGAGATGAATACAATGATATATCATATCAAAGCATCTGATGCTGTGCTAGATACAGTGAAACAGTCTTACTCTTACGCTGTGAACTAAGTTGGGGGGGGGGGGCGTATTTATAACCATTGTTTGTGTTTTGTGGCAATATAATCTGTATAGACCAGGTTCCCTTTCAGAAAAAAAAATTGAAGATTTCTGAACCTTTTAAGTTGTGTACTATCTACTACAGTCTCTAGCTGATGTGTTTCAAATCACTTGTTAAGGTTCTATTGTTGACACTAAGGAAGAATTAGGGTGATCAGCATACTGGTACTTGCTAGAGAGTCACCAAGAACCCAACCTCTGATCTTAAGGCTTTATGCAAGTTTGGAGAAGTAAGCTTTTTAGAATAGAGGACATCTCCAGTCTTTAAGACACAGCTGAAGTGTTGGAGTTAAAGTAATAGAGTGATGCAGAGTAAACTTTTTACAAAGAATCAACATATTTTATATGATTTCACCAGCCAGCTCTAGTTAGGGGATGATATTGTAAAAATGGAGTGAGATATTGTAGGGGAAAAAGGGAGAATATGACGACTGAGGAAGAAGATAAGAGGTCCAAGTGAGGAGTAAAATCACTGTGACTGACGAATAGAAGACAGGAGGTTGGATTGATACAGCAGTCAGTATAAGACTGAGAAAATATAATCAAGACATTCTCTCAACATATACTTTGGCTATACTTTTCCTCTCTATACTTTGGCTATTTTTACAACAATGTCTCTGGGCTGGAATTTCTGGATGGTTCTTCCCAACGTTTTTCCCCTGAAGCCACATATTAAAGAAGAAAAAGAGAAGTGTCACTTCCAGCATCAATCAGCAGCAAAAGATTAAAACAACCTTTTACCCTCACTTCTCCCACCTCTGCCAGTGAAAAATCAGAGAGAGATCTTTATTTGTTATTTTTCACTGCAATATTGTAAAAAAATTTGCCTTATCAATTTCATTGTTGTGGCATATCAGCGTGAATGAGGAACACTGAGAATTAGTTAGACCTTTTTGATACAGCAATTACCTTTCATCATAGAGCTTCTGCACTAGGATATAGAAAATGAAGCAGATCTGTTACATATTTTTCCAAAAACTACTTTACTGTAATGAAACATTGTAGTAGTGGCAACAAATCACAAATGGTAATTTGCACTTGCTATGCAGCCAATTAAAATTCTGTGTAAAAGCATTGGCAAGATAATATTTTCTGTCTAATATCATAGATTTTGCCTTAACTTCTCTTGTTCTGGGCATTTTAAGTGCTAATGCACTTATCTTTCCAACATTTATTTGCCTGGTTGCCAATAGATTATTTTCAAGAATGGAGATGTCTTATATTCTCATACAGTTAAAAGTGTGCTGTACTATAGCAGTATGTTGAAACTACTGATTTATATACTCTCTAAGAGATAGATAAAACACTCTGTAGCCTGATCAATGTTTCACAGAAATTATTATATAATGCTTTAAAAATTATTAATTCTTCATCATGAAATTTCCACAGATTTTAACTTGATTGGCAGTCCGTCTTTTAAAAAATGCATGACTGGAATTAGCATGGTTTTGCAGACTGTAAAATGACAAATAAATATACAAAAAGGAAGCCATAATGCTACCTTTCTACAGTACGTTTTAGATCAACCTGCCCTTCACTTTCATTACCATTGCTCCAGACCTCAAGGAAGGATCCTTGTTGGTCTTTAATACTTCACAGTGACTACTCTTCTCAAGCCCACTTAGTTTGCACCCTTTGATATAGCAAAATATGCCTCTTTCTTTTAAATAAGTCCCTGTGAGAAAGTAATTGCATTTTCTTATAAATGGAGAATTCTGTCCCACTTTTTATGATGGCAAAAAAATCTTAAAATGTGACAAGAATTTAGTTACATTCCTTTTGAGACAAAGAACTGATGAAAGAACTGTCATTGGCACTCTAAGAGATGCTCACTAGAGAACAGACGCTGTTGCACCGGGCTCTGTCAAGCAGTAACTTCATGTGTGGAATTCTCCAAGGAACAAAAACCGTTCATACTTCAGCAACTTCTAAATACAAAGTATGGTGTGACCGTGTTTGCACCAAAGAGTCATTTCTGCAAATCTTTGTTTAGGCAGTTTTGTTCATGTGGTGCTACTGGGGAATAAAATTAAATGGGGTAGCTAGTGCCTGTAATAATGAAATCAGACACATTTTGTGCAGAAGCACAGAATATAAATAAATGTCAAGTTCTGGGAGGACCACTGCATGGAGCAATCTCCCTGCTGGTATGTGACATGCCAAAGCGACTTGAGAAACACTTGCCAAAGACAACTCCTCTCTCTAACTGACACTTCATATAACTGGCTCTTGAAGCTTAAAGAAAAAGAGACTGACAGAATTATGGGAGTACTATTTTGGAGTGCTTGACTCAGAGAGGGGAAGTTAATCTACGCTGCTGGGTTTACTAGGCCTTTGGGAAGCCACAAGTTTGCCAGTAGCCCTGAAATAATAGAGGAGTTTTGAAGCAACTGAAAAAAAAGAAAATCCTACTGAATTGCAAAACTTAGTTAACAGTTACTGTATTTGGAGACAGGCCCAGAAAAATTCCCCCATCTTTGCACTGAGTCCACACTGTTTTTTCACAGTGGTTTCTGTATTTTCTTCAGCTACAGACTCTTAAGTCCAGCCAGAACTCCCCACAACTGGAGTTCAGAGATTTAGAAAAGCCCTTCGGAAAGGCTCAGAAAAATAATGATGCTTTGCCTTTACTAGGTATTCCTGGTAGAGGCTTCAATATATCCCTATATTTTTTTAGTTCAGTAGGTTTCTGAGTTCGGAAACCTTGGTCTTGACAAACAGGTCAGAAAGGAGCATGAAATGATGCTTCACTCCGTGACTGCTCTGCATGCATCTTGTATGACAGGGTGTCAGTCATGATGCCTGAAAGAATGCCTCTCTCTGCTGCAGTATTCGGTCCATCTCAAAACCCACTGACTTCCAAGAAAGGTTTCTTTGCCATATGACAGAAAATTGTGGCTTAATGCTTGAACTAACCATTAAAAAAATGTATAAAATAGTAGGAACAAAACCCTTCCATTTGCTTTAGAAGACCTAAACTTTCTGAGATGCTTTAAATGTTCAAGTGTAAAAAGTAGCCTCTTGAGAAACAGAAAACTGCATGTGGCTAATGCTTAGCATTTCAAGAGATAGTAGTAATGCCAAAGAAGCCTGAGATTATAGTGCTTGAAATAAATAGCCCTAAACATGGCTTGCTA
Organism: Tringa solitaria; assembly: GCA_026413425.1. Lineage (NCBI taxonomy): Eukaryota > Metazoa > Chordata > Aves > Charadriiformes > Scolopacidae > Tringa > Tringa solitaria. Next base: position 97,139,503 of record JAOXJM010000001.1, on the reverse strand, counting down.
GATTTGGGAAAGCAGGTGTGTTTTAGGATGCCCTGACAACACACTGGAAGAAATAATCTAGTGAAAGTGCAAGTGCCAATGGTCATGCATCTCAATCATTGCAATAGTTGATCAAATACAAAACTTTAGCCATAGTTTTATGAAGGATGTTTGTGTGGCAGTTTCATGAATCCACTCTTTTCTTTAAACTTTCTCTTTGTGTCCTTGTTCCCTCTTTTTAGCAGCATCTTGACATGTTTCGAAACATGATTGCTTCCACTGGACAAAAGACACCATGTTTTTCTTCACCTCCTCTTATCCTGAACGCTTTTTTCCGTCTCCTAATTCTCTGAATGTCACTTCTGTCTTTGCCTCTGTTTGCTCTCCCCACCTTCGTCATTCCTGACCTCCCTTACTTAATTTCCTTCTCTTCTCAGAGTGCCTGCAATCCCCTTGAGATTCTTTTCCTGGTCACCGGAGGTACTCAGGAGGACTGTCAATGCAGAATAAAGCTGTTTCATCCAAGGACTTTTCTTAGCCTTACTTTGAAATGGACTATAAAGATAGGGTAAATGTCCACAGGTCATCAGATGCTAATTGCTTCCCCAAGTCCTGTGAGCTTGCAGAGGAGTCACACTGCCACTTGTCAGCTTTTGCACTTCCTTGTGAGTCATGTTATGTTCTTTTGCTTTTAATTTTCTGTGTGCAAGTCATTACATGATTTTGCAATCCTGTGGTGTCATTCATTCAAGAAAGCCATTTTTAGCCTTTACATATATAAGAATGGAAATACAATCCTAAAGTTTCTAATACCATAATCCCAATATTCACCAAACTTACTTTTAAGTACCATGACTTTTCATCCTGTTGTGATATAGGTTAGAGTAAACTTTTAAAAATAAAAAATGGTAAGTAGTACTGAGGGCAAAGAGACGTCAACTTTACTTTTATGAAAAGTTACTACTGAAAACCTGAAATAATAGCTGTGCTAACCCTTTGCCAACCCTGATTGCTGCTCCACCCTATTGGGCTGGAAACAACATGCCAAACTATAACATGTGACTTCAGTCCTTGAATTCTTTAAAACAGGAATCAGATAGGCTTGTAGGGATACCTGTGTCACAGAGGTGCAAGACTGTTATGCTCTTTTGTTGTTGCAATGCTATATTTTACCTTGATTTTTCAGCTTTTAAATATTAGTTTAACAACAAAATAAAATAAAACAAGCACCAAGACAGACTGCGTTTCTTTTCCTAACTCAAATTAAGGGTACTCTGCAGTAGCATCGTGCAAGATGCTGTGGGTGAGAACTGAGCTTCTACCAATCTTCTGGTAACACTTAAGAGATGAGATACAGAAACAGAGTATGCATGTCTTGCTGCACTTACTTGTTCATTTTCCACTTTATCATATAGTCTGTGTTTAGGGCAGTAGTTTGGGATGTTTTGAGAAATCCAGCACAATATCTGGATAAAAAATCTATTTACTTTTACATGTTCTCTGGGCATGATGAAACGAAGAAAAGTAGTGTTGCTGAAGCTTCAATGTGCTTAAGCCTCTGGCTTACACAGTCCAACTTAGAAACGGTGGGTAGATCAGGGGACATTTCACTGATCAAGGAGAAACACCAACAGGTCTATCTTAGTGTTCTTCAAAGTAAGAGGGAGGAAAGAAAAGCTCAGATACAGTAAAGAAATGAAAAAAATTAAAAAATCAGCATAAGTCTGTGAACTGCAGATGGAGCTATAATAGACAGAGGACCCAAGTAATCAATAGCAAGACACCATTAAATTCTGTTAATAAAGAGCCCATAAATATATAAGCTACCTAAGCTACCATCAGTAGCAGATTCAAATAAGTAATTAAACTGTAGTTTTCCTTGTGCTAATTTTAAAAGTCAAATGATTGCTCAAAACTATGAATTAGACCTGGGAAAAGAAAGGAAATGTTGGGATAACTTCCTCAGTTAGTGACATCTTGCCGCGTACAAAGTTAAATGGATGAATTTTCAAAGTATTGGAGAGATAAACTGGATGGTAGAAAGCTAGCAAGTGTTTATAGAAACTACATTTCTAGTACATCACTGTCAGGAGCAATAAAAGCAGCTCCATGGATGTTCCAGTACCTGACAGACTTAGGCTACTAAATCTGGGTGGGGTGTTTCCATCTCTTTAAGCTGCCTTCTATTCTTTTGTTATTCTATTAAAATACTGTAATCGAAGTATTATATAAAGGACAAAGGATATATAAAGGACATTGAAAGAGTTTATTTTTACAATAGTTCAGAAATGCTCTATGCTTGCAATGTTGCAATGGGAGATGCAGCCCATACAGTTTAATAAATTTGCTGGATACTATATGTGAGTCTTTAGGCAGGGCCTAAAGTATTCATTAAACTGCGGTCTTTCTTAAGCCCTGTCCAGGATCCTGCGCATGGTGCAGGATCTGTCTTGCCTCCATGTGAGACAAAGCTCATGTTTTCATACTCCCTTCACACACTTGGCTTTCTTGGGAAGGCAGCTACCTTGGCCAGAAGGTATCTATGATATAACCTGGCTAGGTTCACGTGTTTGACAGCTGGAGGATCGGAAAAAGAGGCAATGCCACACGCTATACCTGCCTCTCTCAGTGTGACCTTTATGGCTAATAAAGGCAAATTCCATCTTGGGTCAAAGTTTGAAAACTCTGGCTGTTTAAAACACTTTTCTTCCTTTTTCTCTGAGTTACACCAACCTGTGTTTCCATGGCAATAGAAATGAAAATCTATTGGCAGCTTGTAGGCAGGCAGCAGATGACAGCTCTCAGTACCAGATTTCAGCAGTTGACTTTCAAATAACAGTTCCAAGAACCCGCTGCAATAACAAGCACGAGGATTTTAGTACAATATTGGCTCCTCCTCTATGTATCACTTAAAACCAGAGGGAACGTGGCTTGAGGATGAAATTATTATTTAGAGAAATGTTTATGCCTCTCTATTGACAACTGCTAGCTTGTGCTTTTTTTCGCTTCAGTTCTGCAATGTACATAGTATGCATAGATATAATTGTATACTTTCTGTGCGATACCTATGTGACAGTGCAATTTGTTATGTTCCAAGAAGATAGTTGGTATTGCTAAAGTGAGATAGTTTAGGTAAAGAAACTTGCAGGAGGGCTAAAACATTCCAAGATACGGAAGAGAAGAAACTCTCAAAACTTTAGGGAGAAATTTAGGATGTTTTTTCATGGAAACCATGAAATGTAGATTCTAAGGAAGATTCCAAGAAAGAAATCTATAAAGAGAGAAAAGGTGATTCGGGGATTCTCTGGAGAGCTTACCAGGAAGGAAAAAAAGAGTAAAGCACTGTTAGAGAACAAGTTTTCACTCTGCTTGTGAGTCTTCCAGAACTGATCAGAAGCAATCACACATAGTCATCTTGTGGGTGCCAAACCTGTACTCCCCTTACAACTGCATTTGCTGCCAGCATTAATGTTGGTCTTTTTCCCAGTGCCACTGACTAGTGTGGGAGTTGAATGCTACTAATTTGTAAATCAGATCATGAGGAAGAAGCCTTTTATTGTTGTTTACTCTTTCTTTCCAGAACGCAGGTGGTGAAGCTGTTTTCCTTGTTAAAACAGAGTTCTAATTCATTGTCCTACTAGAACTGGCCAATATTTATTTTAATCGGAGCTGGAAAACTCTGAGCCAACAACTGCTTGTATATTTTACGAATTTTCCTTTGTATATGGCTTGTATGGTTTATATGATTTTGATGGTGAAACTTACCTTTTTCAGAGTGAAAGCACATCAGTTGACAGTAATTAAATCCATTTCACTTATTTCAGTACTGCAGAAGCCCTGTGGAAGCCCCCTATTCATAGATAAATGTCTGAGGTGTTTTCTTTCTTGTCACTCTCTCATGAATGCTCCCAAATAAGTCAAGGTCAGTCCAGTAAATCACTTCTCATGAAAGGCCTCAAGAGCTCTGAACTATTAATCCTAAACTCTTCTCCTCACCTCCAGCACTAGAAAAATGATATGCAATGCAGCTCCTGATGAATATAGACCAAAAGTCAGTGACTTTCAGTTGGCTATTCAAGAACATTGACTTCTCTCTCAGTTGCTTCAATAACTATGAATAATGATAAAAGTTCTGCAGAAAACAGCAAAATGAAAGATTTCTCCAAAAGAAGTAAAAAGAAAAAAGAGTCACTGGCTAGGTGGTGCATACTTCATTTTCTCTGAGTGACACTACTTTCTGTGGAATACTACTGCCTGAAGGTGTACCCACACAGCTGATTGCTCTTGACAAGAAAGCACATTTTTTTTCCTTGCACCTTCTGGTGCTTTGCTAACATTTGGTTCTAGCTTCTAGCCCTTCTTGGCTGCATCCAGCTTTCTCAATCTACTTTCTGTCTTGAATAAAGAGAGTTAAAGACAGTTAAGTTGATCCCCCATGCACATATTTGCATCACTATACCTAGAGTCTCTCAGGAAATAAATGCATGTATGAAACAGCCTTCTTTCACCTCTTGCCCTCAAAGTAAGAGGCAATTGATTTAAATTCATGCCTGGAAGTTTTTAACAACTTCCATGCATCCCAATTGTCTTGCTTCACCAGTATCAGAATTTCATACCTGGTTACACAATGTCATGCTGCTTCTATTGGAAAAAAGCCTTAGCAATGGCATTCCTGGCCTGAGTGACCTGAGTAGTCTACTTCGGAAAAAAAACCCAAGGATTGGGAGGTTTCTGTGAGATGCTAGCTATTGCTTTATCTGTTTCTGTATACTGCTTAGCGTAACATCTTTAGTTAGTCCCAAAACATCCAAGATTAAAAGAGGAAGTAAGTTTTCCTAAGTGCTTCAGTGGGGGCTGGGGGGGAAATAAAGATCCTATTTCTTGGGGGGAAAGTGTGTGTTCCAAAGGACAGAGTAAAAGCAGAATTGTTTACAAATGAGATCCTTTCCTGCCCTTCTAGTTCCCCTATTAAGCCAATCTTGGTTAGAACACTCTATATCCTAAGTCAGATATTGATCATTATGGGCTTAAAATACGGATGTGGAACAATTCTTAAGAGTTAGGGCTTCATTCAAACAGAGTGTAAGTGTTATGCCTTTAGCCTTGCACATGACTATAGGCTTTCTTTGTGACTCTTTTTTTTTTTCTAGGCATTGACAAATTTAGCTTTCTGAGGAATACCATTCATTTTTTTTTGCTAAGGACAGCCCCATTTCCTTAATGATGATTCCTTGGAATTAGCTCCTAGGGAAAGAATGTCTTTTCCCAATAAACAGAAATATTTTTGTCATATCTGTCAAACGCTGTCATGGGAATCATTCCCTACAAATGTCCTGAAGATGTAAAGCTCTGGGAGATCATGCTGACTGGACCTCAAAGATAGTCAAGTTTATTAAGTTAATTCTGAACTTTCATCTTCAACCATCTGCAGTGTCTCATGTTGAGAAGTGTTTTCTCCTATAAAACTGGTTTCCTGTTTCTTTAGAGGTAGACATTTTTAGGATCCACAGTGCTAACACGTGTAGTATGCTGAGTTCACTAATTGCCTGTTACTTTCAGATGAGGGCACCAAAACCTGTTCCTTGAAGACCATAATCATTAAAATACTTTGTTTCAAAATGATCAATTCACTGGTAGTGATGCCAATTGAATTCTAACAGAGTATGAAAGGTAGCATTAAAAAAACCAAATACAGTACTGATAAGATTAAACACACAGGAAGCACTGCTGAGCCTGTAAGGATGCTGTTGGGAGCCATTATATCTAAAGCTGAAGTGTGTAGCAATGGATATCGATTCTGATGCCTTTCTTAAAGGGATATGATTTGTTCCTAGTAATGTGAGGGGAAGTATACATATGCTAAACTTTAATTTGTTAGTGTCCAATATGCCTAATTAGAACACTGGTAGGTTTCCATGGAAAGGAAGTTAAGAGAAAAAAAAATTTCTTGAATAATGAATCTTGTTGAAGCCAGACAAATATTCTCTCATCAGCCATCAATCATTTGTGTTTCAATTACTGTCACATGGGTGCCTGTTGTGGCTGCACCTATGCCAAACATCCCTTTCTAAGCTACATGCTTCCTCTTGTCATCCAGATCCAATCTTTTTCACTGACCCATGATTACTTGTTTACAGATGTTGTAGTTTTATTCTCTCTTTTTGTCTAATGAGGTAAAAAAAGTAAGCTAGATATATGAAAGGCCCAACTCAAAGTGAAATTTGTGAATTCGTGAAAAAGGGTATCTAAAAGTCCCATTCCTTTGAGCATGGAAGGACTTTTTCAAAGTGGTCTACATGCTACACTTTAAATTCCTTGTTTCCTGTGGTTTGTAAGGCAAACAGTAAGAGAGAGAGAGAAAACACAGGCTCAGAGGTGGACATCTAAAGAAAAGTTTTTTTAAGAAACCAAGCTGAAATAGTTTACCTTCAAGTAATCTGCTAAAGCAGAAAAACCACTCAACACAACGTTCCTCTGTTTCTATTAAAGGCATATTTACAATACAAGATTGTTCTTTGTGAGGAAGTAGCTAAAATCTTTAATATGCTCAAAAAAGTAACAGATAATATGATGGCACATATACCAAGGAAGCCAGAAATTGGCACTGTATGGATAAAATATCTAATTTTATATTAATAAGTATATGCAAACTCTTGTAACTGATGTCACATTTAGTGGTCTTTGGGTCTTCCAGGTTTGGGGTTGCTTTTTTTTTTTGGTTGGTTTGTTCTTTGTGAGTTTCTAACGAGTCAATCTAATAGAGTCAATCCATTAAGGTTTAGAAAAATAATAGAACATATTGAGTGAATGCTGGTAGGCTGCAACATAAACAAGAATGTTTAAATGGCCACAGCCAAAGTAGAAACTGGACGAGAAATAAATGCAAGAAAACCAATGGCACAAAGTCTGGGTCTGTTGGCATAAATTTCCATGGGGCACTCAGGCAGTTGAAGTGTGAGAGTTTATATTAGTGAAGAACAGCCTCAGAATTATTTTATTACTCCTGTAACAATCCGAAGCATACTTCTCTGCTGAGATTCAGTTAAAATTCTCAACATTTAATGATCCTTTGAATCAAATCAAAATATATGAAAATGTGTACTTGTGTTTGCATGCATATGCATCTCTCTATGTATATTTATCTTTATTCTCTTTCTTTCTTAGGGTGTTCTAACATCTAAAGAAAGAATATAT
>JAOXJM010000001.1:97114476-97131794 GCA_026413425.1 Tringa solitaria | reverse complement strand
GTAATTTATCTAAATATACTATAACTTCTAAGTCTTATAGAAGACTTACCATAGTTAAAAAACACAATTCCATTCCAAACTCCCCACATTTACAGAAGTGTTGCATAATAAAAATATGAAATCCAGTGAAAGCATTCTCACTAGCATTTTCATGAGGTATTATAATTTTGAAGCAAAGAAGTAGAGGCATTTCAGGATATGGGTATGAGCAATGTATTTCACTTCCATAGTCTTTTAAAATCTAGGGTTAAGTTTTGCATTGTATGCTTTCCCAGGAGACATCATTTGGACTGTTTTCATTCCTTTGCATTAATATTGCAGAAACTTCTCATTAGCTACCTATTATATCCCATTTAACCTTTTTTTTTTTCTTGAAATAGGCAACTCCTTCACTAATACTAAATCTCTAGATAGTTTTTCCCTTTCTTTTGCCATTATTCACTCTTCTTCCTATTTTAAATCTGTTTTTCCCACCCCTTTTCATTACTGACTGGATTTAATTATTGTATTTGGCCGCTTATCTTTGCCTTTATCCTACTTGTCTGTTCCTGTTGGTTGCAGCTTGCTCAACATTTTGACATAAACAGGACAACTTAAATTAAAAAAGCTAGACTACAATGTGCATTCAGACAGTCCAAACAGATTCTTTGGTTGTTGCCTTTTAGGAATGGGAAGAAATTTTTTGTGACAGGAATTTTGACTCTTTTCCCAGCTAAAACAATGTAAATCTGTGAGGAATCTTTTTGTATCGAACACCTGCCCTATACATTCCTGTATTTTTTTAATGCTCACATGTATCCTTTTGTGATGGAATCTATTCTTATTGCTCCACTGTTTGCTAAATGAAACACAGTTTTTCACCATTAGTATTGGAATATATCTTACATATACTGGAAGCTGTAGGTTACCAGAGAAAACTCACCTTTTTAAGAGTTTATTTTTTTTGGTACATTTATTTTAATGGTGTTAGTTTATGCAATGAAAGCACAACTTTATTTTCCTTCCTCTTCTTTGCTTGTTCTGTGACAGTTTTATATTGATAAGGTGCACGGTTCTACAGACAAGTTGATTGTTCTCACATTTTTTGTGTGTGATAAAAATATTGAGCTTAAAATTATTTTTCATTTTACTGTTGCTGAAGTAGGCAGCAGAAAAAGCCATATTCTACAGTGCTTATTATTGCATAAGAATGGCAAGAAAAAGCCAAATAAGTAAATAAAATTAACATACTATCATGATCCCCAAAGGAAAACATATTTATTGTGCAGCAGGATGTAAGAATCTTTTTTTTACTTGACCAGGTAGCTGGGTCATTCTCTAGAAACCAAACATGCCATAATGTTTAGTTGTAGCAGATCTCTCACTGACACCTATTCACCTCAATATTCACTGTCCGTCTGAGGATGAAAGAGCTAACTTACCTTTCATTGTTAGTAGTAGGAAGAGGGAGAAGTGATGGTGAGCATCTTACCTGTATCACTCAAACTATAAACTGGTTTTCACTATGTCTTTTCCTAGCAGGAAATATTACATTGGTATCAGTGTTGGTTAATATTTTTGCATGTAGTCTTAAAACTTGTAAAAATGTAGACACCAAAACTTCAAATACTTGATACTTTAAATGTTTATTATTTTATCTGCCATATTTTTTTCAGCAGACAGATAAAGTATTTGTACTTATTTAATGGAATGGCAATTTGCATATGGAGTTAACCCCTACTAGGGTTTTGCTCCGTGCTCTGCATGCTGCTGCACCTGTGGCATGACATGCTTAGTCGCGTTGCAGTGGAGCTGACTCACTTACACATTCCAAGCAATTTGCATGGGACTAAATAGACTTCGGTGCTGGGTTTTCGCAACTGAACTGCCAAGTGTTAAGGGCTGTGTGTGAGCATAATAGTATCTCACTGTGAGAAGATAATGAAAATAGCTTTTGACAAAACAGCAAGACCAAAAATGTTTATACGTTTTACAGTATTTATAAATAACTTTGTAAAGATAAACCTGAAGTGTACCCAGGGATGCTGAATGGAAAGTGACAACCAGTCATAATAATTGTTCTATAAGAAAGAGCTTTGGGGAGATACTGATGGTGTAGTTTGGTTCTTGGTAAAAAAAACCAAGCATGCACTTGTGGTCACTTACTATAGCAGCCTGTGGCAGACTCAGAACAAGCAGGACTACGTCATGACAACTATGGCCATATCTCTGAATGCTGTATACAGAGATATCCTCCTATACCATTTGTGGTGTCAAAATTCATGGCTCTCTCCATCCTTTTTCATTCCCAGTGTAGCTGCACAAGAAAAAGCAAGACATTGCCACCATCACAATTCTTAGTGCTCACAAAATATTCTTTCTCTCTTCCTTGAAGAAAAAATAGTAAGCTACCTGTTAGGTTTTAAGTGTTGGAGGCTGCTGTGTTATGCTTACAGTCTGGCACAGAAACTATGAAGCTGGTCACTAATAGGCGCAGGATGAGCCTCTCAGCTAAATTGAACTGAAAAAATAAGTGTAGTTCTTCTACACTGACCTGGTATGCTGGAAGTTCTCTGCCTGCTTCGTTATCAGGTAGGACGTTAGGTAAGAAGCACTTTTCTGTAAGGTAATAAAGAGAAAAGTGACATTCAGTCCTCTTAACTGGTGCCAGTAGCAAGAGAAGCAAAAGCCTGGAGGTCCTGAAAATCATAACACTATATATAAAAATGAGATTATTGGCTCATGGAGAAGTCAGTACAACAGGTTTGACTAGACCCTCATACACTGCAAGCCAAATCTTGCTTACAGATAAATGACTATTAATTCTGAAGAGTATCTTAATACATCAGGCTACTGCCTATAATCCTAAAAGTCAATTACGCTTCTATCACCTTGTTTGTTTCTATTTTGTATCCTCTGTATCAATCTCCTCAGATTTAATTTTGTCTAATAAATTTAGCACAAACACTTATATAAGAATCTTTCTTTTGTAACTCTAGAGTGATGTCATACTCTTGGTCCTCCTGCTCTTCCAAGGTCCTACGTAGATAAAAGAATTAGCTGCAGAGCTATTCTGCTAAATATTGTGTCTAGTTTAAACTTGAAGCAGTTCAGGCTTCGCTCTTTTCAGATTCAGTCAATGATAATCTGTCTCTTTCAGATTCCTATCCAGCTATTGTTACTAACATGTACCCAATTACTATATTTGAGCATCTCAGTTCTCATCCTCAGACCATCCATATAAGCCAGGGCATTTATTAGCCTCAGTACAATATAAAGGCCAAAAAAGGTTAAGTGACTTTGCCATGATCACAGTAAACATTTGGTCTCTGAGGTCCCAGACTAATGCTTTCACCGAAAGAACTGTCCTTCCACATTACATAGCACTCAAGCATTCTTAATAGTTTCCTTCTTAACTCTGAGACTAGAGTACTGACTCCCAATTTTTTTGTATTAGGTTTCCAAAACAGTTGATTCCTCTTGATTGCGAAAGAGAAATTGAACAGGGTGATGTCAGTAATGCTGTGAAAGACAGTATCTGTTACATTTTTTCTTGGTTTGCCATTGAAATTTATTAAGGAAGATGACATCTTTGTTGAAGGATGAAGGAATGCCTTCAAGAAGGGAGAAAATCCCTTGTAAGCAAATTAATTTGCTACTGGGGAGAAGAGCTTCTAGATTCAACATGAGGCAGAGGAGGGAGAAAACAGGAACTGGAAAATTGATGGCTTGCAAAGCAAGTGGTGACAAAAGCGGGGAGCATGCAGTCAGGTCACAGAGGAAATAAAAACTCTTTTTGAAGCACTGAAGTAGTCTGTGAAGCTGTAACTGATTCACAGAGTGACTGAAACAAAGTCTAGAACTTGCATGCAAGGACGCTTGTTCATAAGAACACAGGACAGATCCTTTATTTTTCTCCTTTGACCTAGTTTTATTTCTCCCAGGAAAGAAAAAAATACTTATAGACTAGTAAACCCTGGCTTCTGAGTTTGCAAGACTTATCAGTACGCACAAGACACAAAATATGAGAAAAAACCCAAGGCAGATCCATCTCAAATCTCTTTATAGCTCAGGGTCCCATAACAAGAACTTATTTCTGGTTTTATTACTACAGTATTTGGAACAAGTCAGAATTGCTAAATGGTTAAAATGTTTTTGGTCAAGACTTCCATCTCCCAATTTGGATAACCTCTGCATATGACAGGATGGCTATTGTCATGGTTTGGGTCAGGTTGGCCAATGACAAGACAACAGATGGTCTCCCCCACCTCTTGCCTCGAGGAGAGGAAGAATAGTGATAAAGAAACTCATGAGTTTAGAAAACCTAAACTGCTTTAAATAAATATTAATAATAAAATAAAAAAGAAAATAATGAAAAAGATACAATATATATAAATATATACAAAACCATACCAAGTTCCCAGGGAGTTGTCACTGGCAGGCACTGGGAAAGTTCCAGACTGGACCCAGTAACAGATGGGAACCAGATTCCAGATCTAGCTTCAGGAACTCACGGAGCAAGATCAAAGGCAGAAGAACTCCTTAGATGTTAATCTTTGATGAAATGGAGCCATTAAAGAAAGACACCCTTGAAGAAGAGGAGCCCTACCCCCTTTGACCCCTCAGCTTTTATACTGAACATGGCAGATGGGATGGAACACCCCATTGGTCAGTTTGGGTCACCTGACCCATCCACACCTCCCCACAGGTACAACCCCTCCAAGGGCAAACAACCACCTCAGCTGACCCTGGTTGCCACAGCAACAAGGATAAGCCAGGGCCTTTCTCACTGAATAGAAAGGTGGCTTTGCTCCACCCCAAACCAGAACAGCTGTAAAATACTGTTGTGGCTGTGCAAAAAGGAAACAGAGAAATTGCCCTGGAGAGCTTCTTCAAGAAGGCACAATAACATTGAGGACTGGAAAGGAGATGAGGGGTGGTTTGCAAAAAAAAGCTTCTGAGTTAGCTATGGAAAATCCACTACAACTCCATTCCGCACAGAGGCTAAGAAATGTCTACAAAGTTAACCAGGCAAAATATTTTGCATGCATTTAGACCAGTCCAGCCCCCTTGGATCATGACATTATAAGTTTTCTTCTCACAGAGTTGCTGTAGTATGTCATATATTATCGAGACAAAGGCTGATGCATGTCCTGATCAGAGAGAACTCCTTACTCTAAGCTAAGTTTAAACGCATCCTCAGATTCCAGTTTAAAAGCTTTTCTTCCTAGGGATAAGCATAAGCACATCTTTATCTCTATTTGATGAAGGGTCATTTCTTAGACACTCAAAAAAAATTATATATTTCTGCTGTGTTCTGAAACACCATGTGAAATGATTGTTTCCTGTCAGTATTCTGATCATTGACTTCAGAGTGGTTTCCGAGGCCTGAAGATGTATACCTTCTAATGTAACTAATAAATAATTAATCCTCAGATTGCCCTTATAATCTTTCTTTTCTAAATATGCTTTCTTCTGAAGTGCTTCCAAGTGAAGCAGATGTAAGTTTATATTGAACATAATCTTTAGTTCCTTCATTTTTACTAATTCTGGCCTTTTATTCAGTAGGTCTTATCTTAAATGAAAATCTAAAATCTGATGAATAAAAAGAACTTTTTTTCCCTTTGTGATTATGGGCTTCACTCACTGCTGGCTCCTGAGGCTGTTAGGCACCACAAGCACACTCTCTAAGGAAATATTTGGAAGAATTATTTAACACACACCATTAACTAGCTGTAAAAGCGTAAAGAACACTAACAGATTTAGCACTTCAGGTTTATTAGGAAACCCTCGTGTATGGAGCTACACATGGAGAAATAAGATAATAGATAAATAAGAAAAAATGGGGCAAGAAAGCCCCACTGAAAAGCCCAAGAAATTTCCAGGTAGATGCTATTGACTGTGAAGTTCAAGCGAGTGTTCATTGCATAAACAGGGAGCTACAGTTTTTGAAGGTGCTGAGTGAACTCCTGCGCAATTGGTGGAAGTTGCACAGCCCAGACTCAGACTAAATGCTAGCTAAATCTCTGTGCCTTGCTTTTTCTGTATTCAGAGGTAGAAAGCTAATAGGAAGTGCTATCAAGTAGCTTAGAACCTGGTTACCTGCAGGTGGCTGATAAAAATCTAACAGAAGACCTTAAATGCGAGGCATGTATTCTGAATTTGGAGTCCACCAATCACTATCTCAGTAAAAATATCAAGATGACCTTTACATTTAAAAGCCTAAATAGAGTTTATAAGCTTCTATCCCAAGTTTGAAAAACTGTATGCCTCCAGGGAATAAAATCAAACATGTATTTTATTTGATTATGTAATTTATCTCAGGGTTATTTTCTTATAGATGAATGTAGACCTTTTTAAGGACTGTATCTCTGTACTACAAGGAGAATGCCATCTATAGTTTTTCTAATTTTTTTCTTTTTAGTGTTTTTAGTGGCATTTTGAAGATTAGAGTTAGAAACTTAGCCAGTTAGTGGCTAGCGCTGTACTGTAAGTAAAATTTATTGCAGCATACTTTACATGTGTTGACTTGCACACTGCAGTGTAGTTTGGTAAAATGTTGTCTTTCTTAGAATGAAGTTTGAAAAACCACCTGATAGTGATGTCACAGGAAAGATAAGTAAGTGTAGTAAAGAGAGGCTTTGGATTATGATGAACTGTCGTTTAACAATTGAAGGAGCATCTTACACTCCAGGAAGAACATATTTCTTGATTTGTAATTAAGCTATAAGAAAAACAATGCTAATCCATACTGCACTGAACAAGGATCATACATATGCATTTAAATCACTTAATCTAACTTTTAAAGGTGTAATTCAGGATCTTGTTCTTTTTGTATCTGCAATTAGAGGGTAGAACAGATGCAGAAGACTTAGATTAAAATGAAAAATCCAATAAATAATCTTTGTTTTTAAAGTATTGCTTACCTGCAAAAAAGTGTTTATCCTCTGATTCAGATATTTAATCTATTTAAATTTATTAAAAGTACACAGGACTGTAAAGGATTTATCTTGGGAGCATGCGATTCTTCTAAAGTGATTTAATGAAATTTCCACTTGAAATTATTCTCATAATAATGAGAAGAATTGGTTAGTTCTAACATAGTTAATGTTCACAAATGATGGTAAAGAATTTTCATATTTCTTACAGTTAGATTAGAGATGAGTACAAGGGAAATCATGCCCATATTCTTGATAAAGTGTTTTATCTCCAGCATATACCATAAAACTGCTTTTCCTACAGTTGCATTGATGCAACTGAAGCTCTAAATATGCTTGAGATTGCTGAGCATTTATGGGAGTTGTACAAATACACTAGGTAAAAGAGAAAAGAAGCAACATCTTTCAAGGGAATTGTTTCCAGAACTGTGAAGTAACTAAAGCTATTATTTTGTGTGTGAAGTGAGGAGAACTTATTGCTAGTTACTTGTGAAACTTAAAAGGAATTAAGTTGTGTGCAATGTATAAATATTTTTGATCAACCTATTGGCTGATAGAATGTAAGTGCCTTTTTCTTAGACTGTTACCAAAGGCTAAAATACTAGACCCACACATTCACCATGGCCCTACTGCTATTTTTTTTTTATTGGTTCTTAATTGTTTTTCTTTCAAAAAATTTAGACTTGGTCATTTGCACAAGTATTGTGCATGGATTGAATTGCAGGGACAAATCATATATTCCACATATGTTGTGGAAATGTTCCCTTTTCTTTAAAATAAAAGGATGTTATACTTTTATAATTCTTGAACATTGTCCATAGACTAAAGTCTGTAAGAACTACAAATGGCAGAAAGACAAGGCTGCAGTCTTTGCACGCAATATAAATGTAAATTTGTATCCCAAAGTTTATGAATGTACATTCACATACATTTAAATGAACTTGCCCCTTTGAGGCTTTTATCAACATCAAGTAACTGTCGTGTGATAAATAACAGAAGGTCACTAATTTTAACTTTAAAATACTTGAGGATAACAAGTACAGTATTGGCTATGGAAACTATTGAGCTGGAAGTAACTCTTCCTGCTAATTGAGAAGTCTGGCTGCTGACGCAAGGCTATTGTTAATACAGTCCCAAGCATAGTTTTACAATTGCAAGACATGAAAGCATCTTGCCACTGACAAAAACTGCCTTTAAATATCCTTACTGATATTTACAGATACTCTCTTGGATGTTGCCTCAGCTGAGCAATAGTAAACTTCTATTTAAATTGTCCTGGTTTAAGGGGTAAGGAAGAAACTTGCCTGACTGAAAATTATTCTGAATTCTACCTATGAGATCATTCTTGCCAGGACTTGAATGTATTTACCAAGTAGTCTCTCTTTGCTTGTTAAAAAGCCTCTTGTTCAAACAATCTCTTCTCCCTATTCATCAGTATTCCCCACAGCTTCTCACTGCCTAAGTGTTGTGTGTGCATGCTGTCCAAATGGGGGCTGGATTCTGCTACTTTTATTCATTCTGAGCAATCCCTTGAAACAAAACTGAACTGAGGTAACCAGCTCTTACAAGGTCTCATCCTAAAGCTAGGACATTTGGGTTGACTGGGATAGTAGCTGAACTTTGAGGCATTTATATGGATCCTTTGAAGTTAGCCCAGCATTATTAGTGGCATGTAAAATCCTTCAAAGCCAGATGCAACCATTCTTGTGACATAGAGCTGGAACTTCTAGAGGGAAGCTAAATTGGCATCAGTAAAACTACTCTTACCAATGGAGAAGTCTACATGAATAACACTGTCAGAGTCCAGCCCTATTTGAATTTATAAATATAATTTCAAATGCATAAAGCCAGATGCAGGTAAAAAATCTATCTAAGGGAGGATGCAGGAATCAGATGGCATAGGAAAAGAGGGAAGGCTATGCCAAATGAAGTAACTAAGAAACAATAGTGTCCTTCCCAGTCAATGATATTTAGCAGCAAAAGAATGAATGAGAAATTTCAGCAGCATTAATCGCGCTTTTCCTCTCTAGGGAGCTCCTCATTCAAAGATTGACCCCTTGTCTGGCATTGTCTGAGGTGTGATTTTGTTAATTAAATACCAGCTTCGTGAATGTGCTGGGCTCTTCAAATTAGCCTATTAGCAGTTAACACAATTAAAAACAGCATCCCCGCTTAAATTGACAGCATTTGTTCTGTCATTATAGCCCCCCCTTTCTGTTTCTTTTCTGGAAATACCCATTTCTTGGCTGTTTTAAAATAATGTGTTGGCTTGACATTGCAAAGGCTGCCCCGGCTTCTCTGGATGAATTCTGCTATTGTCACTCATGGCAAATGATCCTTCTCTGCCTGAACCAATCCCTTCAACTGAAGAGAGCTGCTCATCTTGAGCCAAGTACTTCTCTATGGAGTTGAAGTGGTAAAATGGGATCCTTGCTGAAATTATGTTTTATGAATGTTCACCAAAAATGTTCACTCCAAAACATGGAGTTTTGGTGGGTGAGACTGATAAGCTATTTCAGTGAGATTTTCGATTAACAAGACTTCCTGCAGAAATCATTACCTACAGGGCCCCTAGAAGCCAGCACTCATTATTAGTGTAAATAGTCTCCAAGGGACAATACAGATATTTGGAAGGTTAAGATTGAAAAAAGCAAGTTTTGTGTTGCCATTTTGTCTTAAACCAATCAAAATAAAAGCCTAAATAACCCTTCAGATGTGGCAGGTTAATGCTGCTCTGTCACCCTGCTATCTGAACTCTTTGAAGGTGTAGGCAGGATTTGGGGGGGTGTGGATGTTACGTGTGATATAACTCAAGGAAATAGTCTTTGAAGAGGCTTTGAATGTGCAGTAGCTAGCATTCAAAAACTGACAGATTTTGTACAGCAATTCTTGGCAGCTTGAGTGTGAAAAATAAGCTGGCTAAGATTTGAAATGAGCTTTTTTAAAAAAACCCTAAATTTCTGTCAATACAGATACTGCTATTTTAGCCATACCCATTGAAAGTACTCTACTTAGAAAATGGGTAAGATTATAAAACTAAAGTCTTCTAAAATCCTGCAGTTGCTTGTATGGAAATTGATGAGAATGGCTTGCAGCTAGTAACAGCCTAGAAGACAAGTAAACCATGAGTAACAAGGGATGATTATGAGGGAAGGAACATACTCACACCTTTCAACAAACACTCCACAGAGATAAATTCATAAAAATTTTACTGATGCTCCTCTTCACCATAGCATAGCCTTCCACAAAAAAGTTTTAGTTTACCATACTAGATCTCTTTGGGGTCAGTGTGAGTTCTGCCATTTATTACAGGCTACATCAGGCTGCATTTGGATAAGTGCAGTTAAATAAACAAGTTCAATTAAGCTATTTTGCAGAGACCAAGTAGAAAACCTCATTTGAATTTTTTGGTGTGCAAGGTAAGACTGAGCTGCAGCCCTCTTCAAGGTTTGTTGTGCCTTTCTCCCTCTAAATATGAAATGATAAAATTGTCAGTTACTCTAACATGCTTATGTCATCTTCAAGGAACAAACTGTTATAAGGCCAAAGTAATGTACTTTATAGTCCACTTTTTGACTTCTTTTCAAGTCATCTTTCTATAGCATCCTCTACGTACAGTGTAATCCACTAGAGGTACAGCTGATCTCCTCTCAAAAATTCCAATGCAGTTATGCTGACAGTGCTTTTATTATTAAATATTTTTGTCATCACATGTAGAAACATCTTAATGGAAGTGCCGTACCAAATAGTGACAATGACAGGCAAACAATAAATACAGACAAATCTATAATAACAATAGCTTCCTGTATTGCAAGCATTAAAAGCAAATGCCTAGTGAAAAAAAAATATTAAAAATATGAGAAGGCAGTAAAAATTGAATAGGAGAATCACAAAGCCTGAGAAGGTGTGAGATGGGCTGCAGGCTGAAAGGCTAGATATTTTTTTAACATGCTAAAAATTACTTTTGTTCTGTATTAACCTAGCGAACATTTTCTGTGCTTAAGGGAAGGTCAGGCATGAGCTGATAAAATGCTCAGTATTTGCATATGCTTTAAATGACTATGGATATGGTGCATGGTTAAATGTCATACCCAGTAGCAAAATCGGTCATGGTGCCAAAGCGTAAGTACTCAATAGTAGTTGTCTGAGACAACAGCTCATTATATTGTTCTGAAACACTAAACTTCGGTCATTAAGCATGGGGTAAATGGAAGAGAACCAAAATACAGTGAAGCTGCTAAAGGCGTATGGTTGTACATTAAACAAAATCAAAGCTGGAATCTATATATTTTGTCCTGTTCTGCGCCTTAAGAAAGAGAACCTCTATACTTTAGAAAGAGATTCTTAGTTGTATTGTATGTAAAAAGCATCTTAAACACTAATTATGCAACCCACTAAATTTTGACTAAAATGACAATCTCTATTGTGACACAACAGGCATGACAGGTTGAAGTAACCCTTGATTCTAGCAACACTCTAAGAAATTGATGTAAATCAGGTTCAAAATTGAAGAAACATTATCATTTACCTTGCATGATAATGTTGGAATATCACCACAAACTGAATCAACAGTACAAAGAAGCAGCATGAAAGTCATTGCTTTAGACCATATTAAGGAGGTGATGTCTTACCAGGGAACATAGCTTAATTCACCTCTATGGCCTTTCTGGCCATCCTTTTAGGATGAATTTACAGTGCTTGTCCTATACTGTCCAACAAGTACTGAATGCTTACATTTTTCTTCAACCAAAAGTTGTGAACAAAGTATCAATGATGTTAGAATTGGAAAATAATTTCTGAGTGGAAAACTATTTGTAAACAGCAGAAAGTAAAATCTTAAATGTAATTTTCCCAAAATTGAAGTGAGGGAGAGGATATATGTCCCAAAATTCTGTATGAAGCATAGGAACATAATTACTATTAATTCTTGCTTATAATCTTAAAATAATAAAAATTAGTAGTGCTTTGCTATTCTGTATGATTTATACCAGTTTGTGGCTCTGTTTCAAGAAAGTTGTAATTGTACATAGAGAAGTGAAGTGGATATTAACTTTATGCTTTGCTGTACACAATGACCTTACAGCCACTCCAGAAAAACTAAATCAACAATGTTAAAAGCATTTTGCAAATATTAAATTTGATTTCAAGTTCATTAAATATGGTTAAAGGACTGTTGTGGTCATTTTTCATGAACCTGTGTTGTGTACTTGTTTCAGCATGAAAAACAGAAAAAAATAGTTTGGAATAAATTGATATTTCAGATATTGTTCTTGAAAACTGCATGTTATTTACTAGTTTTGAAAGTCTTGAAGTCAGTGAACAAAGACATCACTTTAAAAAATTGGACAAATATTCAAATGTGTTTCAAAAAGTCCCACAACCCTATGTAATTTACTAGTCTGTAAAATAGCCAGTAGAACACAAGTTAAGGTGAATAATGACAATGATGTCACCCTTTTAGAGGTCAGGTCTGAAGAAATGAATGAGATAAAAAATTAGAATACATAATAATCTTGAGAATTTATGAGTTTTGCAAATGTTTCATGAACAGAAATAAAAATGCATATAATACAGACCATGAGTATAATATATACAAAATATGAATTATGTATTTGTCTCAAGGGTTTTCCAATACCTTGATGTGAATTCTAAACATATGATGAGTCTAATAAATATCAGAGGCTGTACATATATAGAAATCTTTTGTGAAATGCTCTTGCTATGTTTTGAGACAAGTGTATTTTCTCCTGTGAATTATCTCTAATTTTCTCTGACCAGGACAGCATCACTGAGGGGTATAATAATTTATATGAGACAACTAAATACAAAAGATCAAGGTGTGGAATGAAATCCATATCTCATTTTTTTTCCTTCCCCCTTTCTAAACACTTGATACATTTATGCTTGTTCAAGAGTGACCACAACCTGGGAGCACTTTTAATATTAAAATAAGCAGCTGTGATAACTTGCTAAGAATTACTAGGAGCTGCCCTGTTCAAACAGGGCAATTTTTTATTTGAAAATGCCAGTACAGTTGGTATTACAATACAAAGAAATCAACAACAAATACTTAGAAAACCAATGCCTTGGTGACTCTGTGTGTCACTGGTGGTGTGCCTAGTCTGCTTTGTTGCCAGAGAAGTCATGATCCATATAGGATAAGGGCAAGGGAAAATCACATTGAAATATGATGGGTGGAAGTGTTTTGTTCATAAAAAATGGGCTATTTTAATATAATTATATTGCCAGTGTCATACTTGTTTGGCTCATGTTGGATACATGCTGCTTTCATTTTAAATGGATTATAACTAGCAGTAAATCTTCAAATAGCATACTCTAACTGGTGAATAATGGACTCTTAGTGATTCAGCTATTGAAAACACATAAGGTAGTTTTAAAATGTATATCTAATGTGTATTATGAAAGTTTTTGGTCCCATCATACTAGAAGTATTTTTAAGTACAACTATTGTGGATATTTTTAGAAATACTCCGCCACCTATGCAATCTTCCTTGTCTTGTTTCTTTGTGTTTCTGGGAGGAAATCATCTGCTGGTGTACTATATTCCCAAGGACTGTACTGCCTGTTGGAATGGTTTATTTTCATTATATCTTAGACTTTTATTAAGAGTTTAGAATTTTGGTAATATATAAACTTTTCCCGGGAATGAGGCTTACAGATCCAGCAAATCAGTTACCCAGAATAAGTAGTATTAATAGGAATACACTGCATGATAACCTAATTTCATGACTGTTACCTGTTACATTTATGTATTGGTATGAGTAATAGAAAGCCTATGACGGCTGAATGGTGCTTTTCCTTTGCAATGCCTTAGGAAAGCATTAGGTTAGTCATCCTTGTGACAGCATGCATGAAGTAACCATGAATTATTGGGCTATCTTGTTTTGTTTGTAGTAAAACTAAGATAGAAAGTCAAAAAGACATGCTTTAACTGCTAGCAAAGCTGTGAGAATTGAAAGTAGAAATCCTGTCTTCCTGGTGGACTGCACGTACAGCATTACTGAAGAGCAACAGAAGACAGATCAGTGACATGGAAGAAAGTAAATTCAAATGAATTTCCACTTGAATCATGTGTATCCAGACAGGTGTTCTGGTAATTTTTCTCATTGCTGAGTAATGGTTTAAATCTTCAGACACCTAGCACACATGGGAGTTGCCTTGTCTTTTGGATGACAAATGAGACTACCATGAGTGTTGAGGCAAGGAACAGTAGAGCACATGTTTCTTTAACCTGCAACACCAAACTGCTTGTGAAAGATCATCCTTTCTGTTTCAGTCACAATTAAGTGTTCTGAGGGAAAACAGCACAAGATTTCAGAGGCACAATGGCTCCAGTATCTTCCTTACTCTTCTTCTACTACCCAATTTTATGTATTATATCCCTTTCTCACCAGGTTTACCATCTCCTAGAATTGTGTTGTGCACCTTACTAAGATAGAATTTTTGGAAAAGTGCTATCTACTGACTTTACATGTAGAAGTAAAACCTTATGTTTGTTACATTAAAAAAAAGTTAAAAATTAGAGAAAATACTCAAAAAGCATGACATTTGGAAGCTCAAAGTGTAGCTATCCCAAAAAAACTCCAAAACCAAAACAATAGAAGAAAAACAAATATACTTTACATTTTTAACGTCTGATTATTTTAAAGGCAATTTCCTAATTCTAAAGAGCCCAATTCCTAATTCTAAAGTGTTCAGGATGGAGAGTCCATCATACCAATACTATCATTAAACCATCTTTCTGGTTCATCTGCTCTGTGGCAGCTACTTGTCTATTTCTACAATAAAATTAAAGATCTTACACTTAATTTTTTTCTGTTCTCTTTTGCTTGTTTTCTTATTTTACCCACACTTCTCATCCAGGCACACAGGAATGCTCATTGGTTTTTGGAATAATCAGAAAACTCAGAAAGTTTGCATTTAAGTGGCAGATTCTTTTCCCTCCCACAGTGCCTGTTCAAATGTAGAAACTTTCCTACAATGATCTTAAATTTGTTTCCTTTATGGCATGGATTTTGAAAGCTGAGAAAATAAGATCAAAACAAATGAGCCCCCCCCCATATATTGGAACAATCAAAACACACTGTTATTCAGTCATTCTGTTCAATGTCTTGCATTATTAATACAGGTGAATACCTACAGTACATCTGGTATTATGTTTCCCTTCCTTTCTTCCTGAAATTTTCCTATATTTTTATCCTCCCTCCCATTCCCCCCACTTAATCCCCAGTCCCACCCTCACTTTTTTGGGGAACTTTTCTACCATGGGTTTGTTCTGTTACCTGCTTTATGATTCTTTGTCTGATTCTCTTCACCTCTTTTTTGCCCCTTTAGCAGATGTTTCTTTCCTAAGCCCAAATTCTGGTCGCTTCTCCTTTCCATTTTTCATTTGTTTTCTCTCCTGCTGGCAGACAGATGGGGGACGGGCTGCTTGGCACTGAAAATGTTATGGAGAGGTTTAGTTCCCATCCCACTATGAGAACAGGCTGTTCCTGTGATATTTCTTTGCAAATAGAAGAACGTTATGGAGTACCAAATGGCACCTTCCTGGGACTGCTCTATTTTCATGACATTCTGAAGAGTCCTCAAAGATGTTTGTGGAAAAAATTGATATAGGGCTGACAGCCCAGATTTGAGTCCTTTTGTCTTCCACACATTTACTGGTGTTGTGTACCAAGTACTTGATCTATTCAACATTCTTCTTCATGGGTTATGTGTTGAAAGACAAATGTGAAAGAATAACAGGCTTATACTCTTCCAGTGTAAGTCCAGAGTTCTCAAAACACAAAATGTTCTTTCTAGAGAGAAAGAATACTTACTGTATATGTTGAACTGGAACACTATCTAAGCATACATCAGAGGCTCATCTCATATGCTGCTTTTATCTGAGCAGCTTGGTGCTACAGCCATACTATTAACGTGCATCATTGTACTCAGAAACACACTATGAAAAACTTCTGCCACAAAACAAGTTTTCTGAGTTGCTTTTGAATTTATTTTTTTTTAAGTTAGTATGAGGAATTAAAATAAAACTCTGTTCCAAAATACTTGTTCACTGTTACAATTGATTCTTCCAGCTAAAGAGATACTGATAGATAGCCTTTACCTAGGAGGATTGCCCTACCTGCAGCTACTTGTTTCTGAGTGCTTACCCTATTCTAACCTTCTGTGTTTTGGAAATAAGGTCTTAGCTCTCTCATTAAAGTATCGGTTGAGAATCTTTTCCAAAATATTCTTCCTTGAAGGAAAAAAAAGTCAAAAGACGGAATCTACAAACAGTATTACATTGTCTCTGGTTTTCATGAGCAGCTTAAACCTTCTTGGTGAGACTGAAACACTGTCTTTGTATGACCTCCAAAAAGTTGAAGTTCAAGAAGTTGAAAGCCTTTTTAGTTCTAATGGACTAGAGTACTCTGAAGCCAAAGATCACTTTATTATTTGTATTGCCTTTAATCATTCAGTGATACTTTTCTGTTCAGGAGGGGGTTTGAAATGCTGAGGTCTGAATTTACTTTGTTACAATAATTGGTCGAATGGGAAAATAAGGAAGGTGAATTTGTCATCTTGTATTTTATGACTCATTTAACTTGTCATATTTGCAATTGTCATATGTGCAATTTTTAATAATTTTGAAAGTAGCACTGTAAGACAGCACTTTGAGGCAGCTCTGTAGTTAAGAGCTAAGAAAGTCAAACCAGATTCCTTGCTTCTCTCTTCTGCAGCAAATGAGTTTGGACAGGCCTTGATAGATAGAAAGGTGTTACAGAGGGCTGGCATTTAGAGTCTGAAACATCTTTTGTTCTCTTTTCAAACACTGCCAAAATACTCATGCCTGTATTTTTCTTCTCTAGTCAACATGAATCTATTCTACTTTTTGGTAAGGTGGATCCCAGGACTACAAAATCTTGGACATGATGTTGTAAGTTATGTATAGTGTCTTACCCAATTGCATTTTAGTATAGAGAGTACTAGAGGGTGGGACATCATATTTATTTTGGTGGAGTATCCTGCAGAAGATTCTGTATGATGTTTCTCTATTTGTTATATGTACCTTTAAACAATTCAACCAATCAGTGAAAAGCATGAAAGATGCAATCAGTTATGGGAACAGTCTAAGATGAGGAAAGAAAAAAATATTTGTGTTGAATGGATGAGACAAAGATAGAGCAAAAGTAATGTTCAATTAAATTTTTAGTTAGTTATGCGTATATAATGTCATTCCCCTATTTCAATGGTTGACTTTGTGCATTGATTTAAAGGATGGTGATACAGAGAGATAAAAAGTGTTTGCAGTATTAAGGACCTCTTTTTTTCCTCCTTGTAATTAGAATCATAGAATGGTTAGAGTTGGAAGGGATCTTAAAGATCATCTAGTTCCAA
>JAOXJM010000001.1:97085942-97101554 GCA_026413425.1 Tringa solitaria | reverse complement strand
TGCTCTTCTCTGGACCCGCTCCAGCACCTCGATGTCTTTTTTGTGGTAGGGGGCCAAAAACTGGACACAAGTTTTGGGCCCCCTACCACACATGTTGGTGTCTATAGCAGTGAATATACATTTTTCTCATGCTTTTTGTATGGAAGTGTCGAACGAATCTCTTTTTCAGATGAAGATCTACAAATTATTTTTAATAGCAGTTAAGCTCCTCAGAAGAGCATTTTGTTACATGTGCTAGCGTGAGCTTGTCATTGCAGCCTTCTGCATTTAGAGATGTCACTTCAAACTTGCACATTCAGTTAGAGCACCCGTTGTAATAGCCTATTCAAAAGACAGACACAAACAGATGCAACTGAAACTTTGCATTTGTGTATTCATGACTTAATGCTTTTTAAGCAGCTATTTTTTTCAGCTAATAGCTTGTTTCCTACTCTTTGTACCTCTTATTGTTTTCCTGCTGTAGAATCTTTTATACTGGCAGTCTTAATTTTTTCTTTTTTAATTTATGAGGCTGTGGAGGTTTTCTCTTTCTTTTTTTTTTTCCCTTTCTGTGGAAATGTGTGCCCCAATATAACTCATTAAGAGCTTTCTTTAGTGCTTATGTTTGTTTCCCTGCTGTGAGGAAGTGTTTTAATAAATTATTTTTCTGAAGATGGTGATGTTTTTTTCTTGTTGAAAATGCAAGCCTGATAAAGATGCTTAATATTTAATGTGTCTGACAACTCTAGGCAATGACAGGAGGGCCATGCTCTCATGGTAGAGAACTAATGATGGCTTGTGAAACCTCTTCAAGGCTCGTGACAAGGCTGTGGCTGACAATAAAAGAGTACAGAGAGGCCTAAATAAGTAGTGTGTTAAAATTCTCTTGTAGAATAATGTGAAATAACCCCAAGGGAGGAGACTAGCAAGTTTATTTGGGACTGTGCTTAGTTTTGGGTGATCCTGCGAGAAAGATGACCTCTTGGGCATATCCAGATGGATCTGGGATCAGGCTTCAGGCTCTAGGAACTTCACTCCCAGATACCTTTGGAGGTTTAGCTGAATGATTGTCTGGGACTCGCTGGCTTTCTAAGGAGAGCATAATAATGAGTTTCTGGGAATTACTATGAGTTACTCAAGAATAACAGGTATTCTCTTAAGTATGATCTGCAGCCACCTGCTGTTGGTCACATTAGGCAGCTCCTGGTCTAGTGGAAGAGGTGTCTCTCTTTTTCCTCCAGCTGATTGTAGAAGCTGCTGCCAACTCAAAATCAAGCTAGAGGGCTGCTTTTACATTTGAAACAGCAACTTGTCCTTTTTGATTGATACTTCAGGTGGCTTGGGCTCTTAAAATATGTTTAAACACAAACAAAAAGCTCTCTTGATAATCTGTGCTTGTTTACTTCCTGAAACTACCCATTCTGATAAGTTTTTCTTCACAGGCTAGCGTTGACTTGCTGCTCAAGTCTTCCTGAGCTTGTTTCTAGAACAATGAATTCTAGTTTCACTCTGTCAGTGGTGTATCGTGAAGCACTGGTCACTTCTCTTCAACATGTTCATGCCTGAAAGGCACCTAATATTGATCATGAGAGAGGAGTTATTCACCTGATGTATGGAACAAATACTTCTATCAGACAGATCCATGCTACCTGCTTTTCTATGTGCTTTTTTTTATTCACTTACAGCAAACAAAATGACCAAGTGTTTAGCAGAACAGAGAATAAACCAGTCTTACAAACTCTAATGTCTGAAGCAGAGAATTCTTTTCAATTTTAGTACGGAGGCTAACTCTATAGTTATTAGTTAATCTCTCTTTAGAAATCTATTGCTGTCAAACTTGCTCTAATTCTAGAAAGCTGCTATTATACTACTGTAAATTGCTACTGTATACCAGAAAATCATCTTAGCCTAAGGTACATTACTTTCCACAAGTTGCTTTACGTAGAGCAAAGCTACTTTCTTTCTTTTTGAAGCCTGTTCTTTTTATTATTCTATGGTTTCAGCTCTTATATGCATATCCATTGTCTGGTAGAAACAGGTCCTTCTGAAAATCTTCTTCAAAAACAAAACACACACCACCACCCTTCCCCCATGCTGTATATGCTGACAAAACCAAATCCCCAAAGCTGGATTCCTAGCCATGCTGCATAATGCCAGGAGCTGGTCTTTACAGCATCTTGTTCAAACTATTTTTTATTTCAAGGAAGTAGCTTGACTGAATACCCAGTATTGTTGAACCCATGTATCATTCTGCCTGACCAAACCATTACCCTTTTCCCAAAATCCTGGTGATACCAGGTGTGGATTTTTATTTATTGGCTTCCTTCCCTCTGCCTTGCTAATATTACAGTCTTGCTGCCTAACATAAACAGGGTTGTGCTGGAACTTGGCCCTTGTAAGAACTTTTTCATTTTGTGTGTGTGAGAGTTTCAGCTTCCCTTCCCCTTCTTTTTTGGATTCCATAATCCTAATAGTGTATTAAAGGAATAAGAGATGGAAACATGACAAAAAGTGTCATGCACGATATTTTGGCAGCTATCTTATTCTTTCCTCGCAATGCACCTTTTTTGCTATAAAGATGAAATGACTGGACATAATGACACTTTCCCCAATGTTCAAAACAATAAGAATCGAGGCAAAGGGTGTGTTGAGTTATGCCTGCCTTGCTTACTCTTACTTGTTCATAGGTATTTTGCAGACAGTTTCCTTTATTTTTGATATACTCTGCTTGCAAGGAGAGCTGCACCAAATTAACCACCCTAGGCAGTCTATCTGTGGTTTAAAGCTGTGTTTGAACTGTGCTTTGAATTTGATTTCTTTGCATACTCAAGCATAGTTTGGAATAGACAGATGCTACTCTGGCTATCAGCACAACTACTTTTATACTTAGTTATGGTATCTTTGTGCATTTTGCATACTGAGACCTCAACTCTGTGGGAATAGCACCTGCCTTCATATTTCAAGTTAGATAAAACTGTGGATGTGATGCTAGCAGAAGTGTATAGTCAACTTTTTTTTTTTAAGTTGTGTCCTAGAACCTGAATTCCATGATTATTTTTTAATATGTTTTGTTTTAAAATATTATGAAAGGAAAAAGCCTATGAAAGGTACAAAATTTGATTTTTCTCCAAAACTGTCAGTGTGTCAGGTAATTCTTCATGATCAAATGCAGTAAGAACAGAGAAGCTGAAATCTTTTAATCTGTGAGTGGGATTCATTTGTTATGTAAATTAAGCAGGAAAATTGTGCAGATGTGAGAATAGGATGTTTCACATTCTAAATCAAACTCCTAATGTCTCTGCACCAGTTCATCTTTTATTAAAATTTCATTCATTTTCTGTTAACCTTAATAATAAGTATGTAGGAGAACTTCCTAATATAATTGACCAAAGGTTTTTCATTTAAAAACTACATATATAATTTCATACATACATATATATGTATGCATATATAGATAATCATAAAATGTTGCCTGTTCCTTTGAGTTGTTAATTTTTTAAGTATTCAAAGCTGTTCAAGACTGTAGCTTTACAACTCACTCATGTTTTCAACCTCTCCTCATGCAATTTGCTTTTCAAAATCCTTTATGCACTTCTTTGAAAGAAGGAGACAGAAAAAGAACATGGCCAGATACCATGGCTAGGAAGGCAGATGCACTGAGTAAGAATAGCTAGATGATAAACTAATATTACAGATATCTAATTTTCCTTGAATGTAGGCCTTAATGAGTATATGAGGTAGAGGACATAACCCTTCACTGTTCTTGGCACTGCTGTGAAGTCTGGAGGAGCTTGTGAATTCAGGTAGTCTTGCAGAACATAACTGTCATGATTCTAGTGTGAAAAAGACAAAGCAGTCTAAATTTTGAACGTTCTAAAGTGCAGTGATTTCCTGTCTTCCGTAACTTCCTTGTTTGCCATCTGACATGTTTTTTCCTGCTGGAATAGATTTGCTTACAGTGGAAAGAGTTACAATTGCAGCCCCATAGGCTTCAATATCAGTACAACTTGGGTTTTCTTCTTTGGTCAAGGACTTAGGGTAGCAGCCTCATGAAGAAGGCTAGAATAATTTGGTTATCATGCGCTGCAGCCATAGGTGAAAGACTTGTAGTTGTCACTTGAATGGTAGTTTTTCAGCTTTGTGAGTTCATTCTGTGCTTTGCATGGAGTATATTGCAGCTGTACATCTCTTATTAACTGAAAGCAGATTTTGATCGAAAAATCAATTGCTCACTTGAACAACAGATGAGAAGTATGATTAAATCATGCTTCTGACTGAATGTGAAGTGGAAATGTGGTAGACCAACAGTTCTCTCGAGGTCTGTTGATGTGTGTCTCTTCACGTGTCACTGCAAATCTAGTCTGAATTTGAGGGAAGGGTTAGCTTTCAATTGAGACTACGTTTGTAAGCTATGCACTGTTCGTTTCGTTCATTCTACTGTTTAAAGAATAATTAGGTAGGTTTTATATAGTAAACTCTTTCACTTCTTGTTTATTTAAAATGAACTGTTCTCTTTTAGCTCCCAAAATATGAAAGCTTTGTAAGCTTTATTTTTAGAAGATATATTGACCGCCAAAGCATAGTGATTTTCAGGAATTTGCTTAAATATGTCTCCCAATGATCTTTCTACTCCATTTGCTGACTCTAAGATGTATGTGAGATATTCTGTTTTGCATTTCCAACATGTGGAATTTTACAGACTATATAGAATATAATATTTTAAATGTAGGATAACTAGGATTTATAAAAATAACTTTGCCTCAACTCCTACTGTAACTCTATACTGCTGAAAAGTCTGATGTGATCAGTTGGTAAAGTTACTATCTCATTAAAGCAATGAAAATATATAACTAGAATCCAAGAAGCAGCTGCATAAGATGTGCAGTCGTCTTTGGACTCTTCATATGCTCTTTTCTAGAACCTGCTAACAGTTATTTCAACTACTTTAGTTGTTCAGCTAGTCCATAAATAGATTAGCCATAGCAGATTCACCAGTTTTTCAGGCTTTCTATCCTTTCCCTCCTTTACTTATCTGTTTTCTCTTTTTTTAAGTTATGGAAAGTATTTATCTGTGAATACAGATGATAAATTTCTAGAGGTGCTTTCGGGAGATGAAGCTTCAGGGGTTTGAAAGATAGACATTTACATTTAAAGTGCAAATTATTTGGGCTAGTGGGTTATTATGTCTTCAGGGCCATTTCTGCCAGTGTTTCTCTAAATGTGACACATGGGACTGACTTTTTCAGCCTTAATAAAGATGAAAGTTACTAGAGCATGAAACTTTACAAACAAGTTCTATTGATATATGTTGAAGATTTTACTCATTTCCATTTTAAGTGGAAGCCAGTTTATAGCCTTGTAAAATGGAGCATCCTAATCATTGTTTTTCACACTAAAAATAACTGATATGGCTGTAAAGTTACATGGCACTTCACAAATATAAAGTGGGAGTTATCCTGAAACGGCTCTGAAGGTTAAGTACAAAACATTGGCATAGTCTTGGAATAGAAAAAAATGTAGTAGAAGCAAACAGGAGATGGTGAGGAAAAAGAAAGAATTTATTTTTTTTTTTAAGGTGAGAGAACAGTTAGGCAGAGGGAGTAATCATCAAGAGCAGAATATGTAAAATAAAGATTAAATAATTATAAGATCCTCCAGATTACAGCTATGGGTTTCTACCCATAGTTTGTGAAGGTGGAATTTAAGATGAAACATTATATATGAAGATAAGGAGACTAAACCTGAGATAAAAACATCAATGGAAGATGGGGCAGAAAGGAAGAGAAAGGTAAGAAATGAGAATGTGTTTTTCACTAGGCTTAGGGAAAGGAAGCAAAGACACTTGATGAAGGCAGACATGCTTGCAACGGTGAGAAGGAAAACTAAGTGATATTGAAACTGTAACAATGAATCAGCTTAAACTGTTTGAGCGGTCTGAAGACTTTGACTTGCATGTTTAATACCTTGTGCTTTTTTTTTTCTTTATCAGTGGTATCTCTCTCTTTCCTGTTAAAGGTTGATGAGAAGTTAGATTCAGATTCTTATGCCTGCTTTGACAGTTAACATTTGGCACTATTAGAACAAGATGTCCTTTAGTGGAGCAAGGGGAAAGTTAACAGAGAATGAAGGGATGCATTTATGCTCAATGTACTTCTGATGAACCCCCAAAACTTGGTCCCAGTAATGTATATCCAAAACAGCAAATATAGTCATCAGGGACTGGAAATCACATTTGATCCCAAGCCTTCAAATACTAAGTGTATCTTCTGCACTTTTCTCTGAACAAGAGCTCTTAGACAGAGATAACAGCAGACATGTTTCTACATTCTTCAGTCTGTGAAATCTTGCCCAGAAGTATCAGAGGGAAATGATGGATCGAGGGTTTTCCAGTTCAGACCAATAATCAATCACTAACCATGATGTATGTAAAAGTTTATAGGAATTTGGCATGCACATAAATTAGTGTTACCAGCTCCTTTACATTGGACCCTCCTAAGCCCTTGAGTATCTTGGCCTTCTAAGGATCCTCTTGGATACAGAAATGGCCTCAAAAAGAAAGACTAGTAATAGTAACTCCAATGTTGATATGTGACTTGAAAGAATATATGTGATTTCATTGACACTTGGGTTTGAATGGGCCCCAAAGAGTCTATATCATTGTAACAGTCACTCAAATGCTTATGTGGAATATTCTGGATATGACTTGCTTTTTGTTTGAGGTGTGTGTGTGTTAGGTTTTTTTTGTTTGTTTGTTAAATTCCAACAGAAAAAAACCCTATCTACTCTGTATTACTGCTCATGCCACTTGTCTCACTTGATTGTGCCACTTGATTTCTGAAAGGCAGTGGAAAGTATAGATCTGCTACAGATGGTTATGCATCTGCCTTCCTGTGCTGAGTAGGCTTATGCTCCTGTCCAACATTTCTCCTGAGCTTTTCCTGGGGAAAAAAAAAATTTCTAATGATGAGATTTCTGTATTGCTCCCTTCAATAATTCATAATGTTCATTCTCTTGCTGCTCTGGAGAAAGACAAGGAAAGAAGGAAGATTGCAGTAGAAGGAGGCGGAGAAGCAGGTTGTTTCAGGAAAAAGGGCTAAGAGGTAATATAATCTAAAAATGGATTGTAACTGCTCTCAAACTTGTCTTTATTACCCCAAAGCCTCTAAATTATCTTTCTATAAAAGCATGCTTCTGTAAAAGGTATTTTTTTATTCCCTTTCTGGTCAAGAGGTCTCTGGTTTCTGTGCCTTAGAATTACTGTCTTGATAATCAATAAGCTTAAACTAATCTGTCTGAGATTTCCCATTTGAAATTATTTACTTACTGGAAGTGTCATGTAGGTGACAAAATTAAGCTAAAACTAGGAGAGTTATCTTAAAGATGCATTGATTTCCATTAGCTCTTTCTCAGAATTCTGAAACATGAGCTTGTCATAAAAGAGTTGGATGGTACGCTGCTCCAAGTAACTGCTTGGAGTGGGAAGGTGCACTTGAAGTTGACAAGTAGGAGGGAAACTTCTCCCTGACTTATAAGGGTGAACTGTTTGTCTATTGATGTAACAACAGATTCTTGCTCTGTGGAGGCTTTGATCAGCTGATGCTTGTATGGCCCTCTCTTAAACCAATTTTCCTATGACAGGCAGGCATAAGAGACATCTGTGTGGTTCCATTTTCATAGCAGGGGTACTCATCACTACGGTGCTCAAAATCCTGGCTCTCTTCATTGCTATCTTCCCCTTGACTGCCACTGCTGTAGGCAGCTCTCTCCACAAACACTTCACATAAGTTCTAACAGACTGTCCACCAGTGACTTAGCGGTGAGACTGGAACACAGAACTGTAGTGATGTGGCAATGGTTTAGATTTTCTAAGTGTTCTGGCTACACACAGGCATGAATGCCAGGTAAGAGAAGATTAACCTGACCAATATCTGTTTCTTGAGAAAGTGTTAGCTGGATTTTCCTCTATAATTCAGAGTGAAGGACTTATCAGTGGGGAACCCTTAGCAAATACTGGGTGTGTGCTAAATATTTGCAAAATGTGGTTCCTCAGGCTTGGCTCTTACATTCCAACACAGGGATTTTGTGACTTTCTTTTTCTTCCTATGTCTGTACCAAATGCCATAAATTCCCTTGGTTACATGACCAATTTCCATTAATAATTACTGGAGTCAGTTATGAACTGGTACCAAACATTGGTACTGTTTTTCTCCAGACCTTGTGAAAATCACAGTGTGAAGAAACTGAATATTCTTGCACAGCTTAGCAAGCTTTTTTGACAGGAACCATAAGATGACAAAACCTTATATTAAGTTTCTCTAGTTTCTGAGGCTTCCAAATAATCTTTAGCAAGTTTTAGTATTTCAAACAAGAGAACAGCATTTTCCTCCCACCCGCCCTTTCATGTTCTTGCTTCAAGTTTTTCCCTTCCTATTTATTGAAGTCTTGCTGTCTCTGTCTCCCATTCACCACAATTTGTTTCATGGGAAGGCTGTTATGACAAGCAAGAGATGCTTGGGAGATTTGGGCGAGATGTCATTTTTCACAATCTACTGGATTATTCTGCCTGCCTTGTGGGGTGGTAAAATTATTATTAAGATCTTGGAGGTCTGGGTAAAAAGTTTATCCTAACTAAAGGAACACGGATTTTGACTAAAACCAAACAATCTGTCATTGTTTCCAACTGCCCACTTCTGTGCTAAGGTAATACTGGGTGTGCCACTACTCTCGGCTCAATCAAGAGCCATCTCTCCATATTGTCACACTGGCTCCTTTAAGGAGTCCATCCCTCCTAGAGATGGATACCTGGCTTTGTTAACATTGAAATGATTGGTTTTCCTCACATTTTTTTCTTTTCCTTCTTCTCCCCTACCCCTATCTAAAGCAGCAGATAGGCTGGATCTCCACAATCGCTTGGCAGAGAACAGGGAAGCAGAGGGCAAAATGCTGTCCAAATGTTCTCTCACTAGGATCATAGCTAATAAAGCTTCTGTCTGACCTATCCTAAACTGTACTTGCGTAATTACACACTTGGAGTCCTCAGATCTCCAGCATTTGAAAGCTCAATTTCTCCATTGATGAGGAGGCACTAATAGTCTGCTATTCTACAGAATACTTTGGGAAGCTTGGATGAAAAATGTTATCAAAGTGGTAGTAAGACACTCTTTACCTGCTCTATAGAAAAATAGAGGAAAGAACTTGGTTTTCTTCTGAAACCATGTATTTGCATTTGTTTGCATGTATGAATGATAAAGAATGGAAAATAGCTGGTAAGGTTTTGCATACATAACTTTTTGTAGCTGTTATTTCAGATTTCCTTTACTGTGACTGATTTGTAAATCAAGGCTTCTGAATGAAATCTCTATGTGTGTATAAGACAAATCTTGGATCATAAGAATTTTATTGACTACTGAAACAGTGGGGAAATACCCTTGTGTTGCCTGTGAGCATGACTGGGTTCATAAAGAGGTTTCATCGGTCTATAGCTTGATGTAAATGATAATGTTGCTCTGAGCTGGGATCGATTCAGGATAAAGCAAGGCTTGCTCTAGGCACATCAATGCAGATTAAAATATGACTTGTTTCAGAAAGTTTAAATGCCAGGCAAGATATAGCTGACTTCTAGAATGCAAATAGCTTCACTTCTCCACAGCCACTGTCCACTCCGCACTCCCTTCTATGCAATTTTATGTCCCTGGCACCCCCCTAGACTCATGTATCTGCTGGCAATGATGCTCATTAACATTGCTACATGGATCACCTGGTAATCCACCCATCCTTGTTCATTAATTGCAGGAACATCTGGCTGTTTGGAGGATAGTTTTAACGCTATTTCTGCTGGTTCAGCTCCAATATAACTTCCTGCTATCTCAATCAAAAGCAAATGTGAATGATTTTGCATATAAATCGATATCAAACTTATTTCTTTTAATCCAGCACCCCTGGTCCTAAATGTTGAGCTTAAATGTAATGAGACTGTAAAATTTGGATTTGTACCTATAACTTTGTGTATGGATATTTTTAAACATGTAAGTCTCTTCTGTTATTTCAGCCCTTTAATTTTTTGAAGGAAAACAGAAAGGAAAAGACTATTCTGACTTTTATTTTTTTATATTTTATTTTTAAATTACTTGGCTCTGAGTGGTGAAGCTTTAACAGTGAACACTAACATACAATGCCTGGTGAAGTTGCAAGACATGGCACCTCTGGTGGTGAAGGAGTGGTACAATGTGTATTTGGAGTCTGAGACCTAACTATTTGGCTTTAATTTCATATTATATAAACCCTTCCCTCTATATATTTATTCTTGCAAAGGGAAGACTGGTTCCAGTCCTCTCTCTGTGACTTTATCTTTGCTGTACTGCCTGAACCAAGGTCGTTGCAGGTGCTTAAGGCAAAATTCTGAAAGTATAAAAATAGAAGTATAAATAGAAATATAAATAGAAAATATAAAAATAGAAATGGAATACAGGAGGAAAACAAAGGGCTAATGTTGGTTATATGCTATGGTTATTATTTAGCTCTGGCTGAAGAGGAGCTAAGATGTGATTATGGGGTCAAGTTCTGATAAACAGCCTTGCTCTGGGAAGCCCTGTGGTCTACAGGGTGACTTGTAGAGCTCAGTGGTAATGCATCAAAGGCACAAAGGAAAATTAAGGAGCTGATTTGGAGGTATGCTGTTATGCAATACTTTGCAAGCTTGTACACGTTGGTGGTAGGACTATGGAACAGAAGAGGACTCAGCCTTTACTGAACTCATGTCTTTCTCTATGAAGGATGGATTTCCTAATGGAAGGAGCACCGGACTGGGTATTTGACATTTATCTGTTTGCTAGTTTCAGGCAAATTATTTTGTCTCTTTTTATCTCCATCTTCTCATCTGTAGAATGGAGATATTACGTGCTTTCTTTGTGGTGTGATCTGATCCCCACAATTGAAATAGAAGTCTTTACTGAGATATATCTCTACTGCTTAAAGATGATATATAGGCATTTTCAGATCTTCTCCTAATTAGTTGTACTTCTGCACCCCAAACCTATATAGGTACATATTTCTTTGCCTTTGCAGAATTCCATTAACTTCAGGTCAGATTGCAGTCTGCCTTCCCGCATAATAATGGAGGACCAAAGATTTGTTCTATCTGTAGTACCTTGGATTTGGGGAAAATGCTTTTAAAAACAAACCTCAAATCCAGAAAACTGTTTTAAAATAATTTTTAAAATTAGATCTTATTCAATGTAAGTCAATCAATAATCTAGAAAGAAAAATTCTGAATAGAAAATGATGTTTAAAAAATATTTTCTTTTTTCTTTGGCCTTCTCTAAAATTTTTGTTACAGGAGTTGCATACAACAATACAATGGAATGTCTCTCCTAAATACTTCTAATATATTATGAAACACTTTTTCTGTATTACTATAAGCAGGAAGTAAATGAACCCAGTATTAGGGAGTGAGTTTCAAAACAATGCATGTGGAATTACACATTAAAAGTGAAACAAGAGTGAGTGAGCTGTGTGCGTACTTCTTCTTGAAACTTTAAAAATATATTCCTGCAGGGAAAGAAATTCTGAAGATACAACAAAACCAAGGGTGTTTCTCTCTCATTCTGTCTTCTTGTGCTATGTGCTGAAAGACATGTGGGGGAAGTCAAGAAGAAGAGTTCATATAAATATACCAATATTCATTGAAAGTTACCATTTTATCATTTCACTAATCATATGCTGTAAAGCACAAAAGCAGTTATAAGACTCTTCCTGGTTCTTAAGAAACTGCTGAATATGCTGGAAAGAGGCCTAATTTGTAGACTGAAAGCAGAACTTTTCAGTTCTGGGCATATTGTATAATAACTTACAATTTTGACAGGGTTAGCCTGGAGCAGAATGAAAATAAGTATAGAATTCATTTCTTATATAATTTCTCTGAAACAATCAGGTATTTTCCATATGATGTCAATGGGGGATAGTGGGGAATAAAAACCACCAACATGTCCTTAAGTGGAATTTCTTTTGTACTGTCTATATTTTTCCCTATTGTAGTGTGGACAAGTCATCACCATAAAGAATTCCTTGTAAGTAATCTTTTCTCAGAGATCCCACTGAATAAAGGGGTTAAATTTTTTTTTAAAAGAATTAAGAATTATTTAGAGTTTGAGAGATCACAGTTGGGTTGTCAGAACACTAGAAAGCATTTGTGATTTTTCTTGGTCTTCTACCTTCCTTCCTGTGATGTGAAGACCAAAAATGTGTTTCACTGTTTGTGGTTAAAAGTAGAATAACCTGTGAAAAAAGAAAACTTTCATACTCTGATGGAGGTGGTAACATTGCTACACTTGGCTTGGTGTCAGGAATTGTATACTTGTCACACACCTAATTTTGATCAAAACCAGAGATGTGGCTGATAAAGGTGTATATCTTGATATAGTACAGCTGCTACTGTAAAGCTGAATTTCTGTGGATGCAATTTGTTTAAAAAAATACCAAACAACAAAACCCCAAAAACAACAATAAAACAAAACCACAACAAACAAACTTAAAAAAAAATTAAAATTGTTATATGAAAAAAGCAAACGACACACTACCTGGATTGAAAGCTGCATCACTAACAAACGTTGAAAACAGTCGTATGTTATGTGGTGTTAACAGCCAGAGGCTTGAGGCCTCTCCACAAAAGTTTCTGAGCCAATAACACTACTGTCAACAAAACCTGACAGGTCAGATTAGTATTACAGGATGATCTAATTCTTGGGTTAATCAGCCATAATTGAGCATAGGTTTTCATATAGCCCTGTGTAAGCTTATATATTTCAGAACATAGAATGTGGGCTGTCCACATGAGATGGCTGAATCAGAAAGATTTAGGGGTCATCACCAATGAGTTTGCAAAAAAGAAGTGAGAAAAAGGAAAAAAAAAACCAGAGGAGAGGAATACTGGACAGTATAAAAAGTCAAGCCACTAAAATGATCTAACGCAATATTTAAAGAGCTAAAGTATCAGCTTTCCATTATGAATCTTCAGAAATTTATACTGTTTAATTTATTGTAGAACATCCTACATTAAAAAGAAATGCAAGAATGTTGTTAAATTTGGGGATTTCAGACAGAATTACAAGAAAGCTCGGTATCTAATGGTTGAGCTTATGGTATCAAACCTTGAAATTAAAATGAAGTATACTACATATGGGGTTATTAATCATTATAAACCACTTATTGAGAAGACAGGCTATAAGAATAGTATCTCCACTGGAATGTATCAATAACAGAAAAATCATCCATAAGCATAATTTGTATTTTATATTTTAAATTAGCTCATGGGGAAAAGCCAAATCATCAGATTAAATGATCGCGATGTTTCTTTATGACTAGAAAATCATGGTCCTGTGAGATGGATCTCTATGGCCAGCAGACCTTTCAAAACATTCAGGGTGAACAAATACTGACTCATTTCTTTTTGCATTTAAATAGCACTCTTAAATTGAAACTTCCATATTTCTTTGAAATTTCATACTGTCTAATGTTTTTTTTGTGTTTTCCTTTGTATCAATTTTGATTCTTTTTTTTTTTTTTTTAATAATGTCCTCGGGGTTTTTTTGGTAAGATATCTTAGAACAAAATTCTTCATGGTTGGTGCCATGTCAGACAGCTCACAGACAATCCGGTGTTTCAGTATCCCATAGATTTTCATTCTAGTGCAATAAATCCGTTGAAAGCCTAACTAAGCTCAGAGTGTGAACTCCACATTACCCTAAATCTGAAGAACACACTTGCAACTGAACTCAATCATGTATTCTAAATTTGCTACATGCAATGTAATATTTAAAAATGGGAATAAAGGAGACAGTAAGTCACCTTAAATATCTTTTTGAAAATAAGTATCTCTGCTGATTTTTAATTTTTTTTTTTTTTAACCTGTGACTTAGGAAAGTCTCATGAACATAAATCTCTGCTGTAAATTTGTAAATTCATATGGTTATATACATTATGATATGCATATACTTCTTATTATCCACCATTCTCTTTCTCTTTCCTCTCTACCTTCAGGTGAAGTCTTGACTTTAATTCTGTAGGAGTTATGAGTTAATAAACCTTATCTGCAAAATAAATTTCCTAATGGTTAAGTTTTTTTTCCAGTTTTCAAACTCTGAAAAACAGTGGTAATAAAAGTTGCTGCCATGTGTAATGATCTATTTTTTTTTCGCCTTGGATTTTTATTACCACTGAACAGGTTAAACCAGTAAGGCCTTAAACTGAAACTTTCAAAATAGGCAAGTATAATAAAGTGTTTCTAGGGCATGAGTCAATATTATTCTCTAGATCATGTTTACTGAGGCACCGTTATGCTACATACTGAAAAAAGACAGAATGTATGTTTGCTTCCCAAACAGATTGTTTTGCACAGTGACCAAACAAAAAATTTTCTCATATCATTGGTAGGGGCAGCAATATGCAAAGGAAAAACAATCAGAGGGAGAAATGTGCAGGGTCTATTTTTCATTTGGTGGTGCTGACTTATTTAGAACATGTTAAATAAAAATGGATTAGGTTAATTTACAATGAGGATCACTTCCTGGAGAATGGGAAACTGTATAGAGTAAGCTAATGAGGACTGGCTGCCTAAGATTTAAACTCACTCTCTACCTTCATCCACATGAACTTTATTTCCCTGGCAAGCACTAGATGACAAATTTTGGCAAAGCTGTTTCCTCAACTGAAAAATGTTTTTAAAATGAAACTCTGTTATAATAGTGGTACATTAAGTGTCCAACCGTAAGATTTTTATCACGCACTGTATTTACGAGCTTACTTCTACCTCTGTGGTATTGAAGATCACAGTACAATGAAAATGCACAGATATGAGGGGGGGGGAAAGTATAATTCCATGACTGCTTTCTGGGCAGAATGTTGTATTTGATTTTTTTTTTTGCCTCTTCTTCTATACTTGATATACTTTATTTTCATTATTAATGTGAATCTGTATGCATATTCAGACCTCACTTGATATATACCATTTTGCTGTAACATGTATTTTGATAAGTTTACATTTTGTTATGCATTAAAGATGGCTTTTAGTTCTACTAGCAATATAGCTCCTTAATTTTTTTATTTAATCTTCAGTTCAAGGGATGAAGTTAACAACTATGAAGTTAATTTAGCTGTGCATGCATGTTTGACACCATTTTCCTGAAGTGCAGTTCAAGGGATAAGATTGTTATCTACAGAACTAATATGACTGCAAACACTAAATGGTTTCTGTATGTCAGCAAGAAGTTATTAGTCTATGATGATGTGTTTAATAAGCTGCTCGTTGAGTTAGTATTTGTACTGTGTATTCACCTTGTATTTGATTATCATGAACAATCTCCATTGTTGCAAGGTGATGTTCATTGAAGACGCATACTAGCTGTTATATGGTTAAAGAAATTAATATATGGTGGTAATCATTAAATAACTCTAACTGCTCTGAACTGATACCGATATTTTATATTTTTTTTCCTATCTTGAATAGGCAAAAATTTCATAAAATTCTAAGTAAAAACATAAGATTGGGAAACAAATCAATGTGCAACTTCAGTCATAGAATCATAGAATCATATGGGGTTGGAAGGTACCTCTGGAGATCATCAAGTCCACCCCCCCCTT
>JAOXJM010000001.1:97074652-97085842 GCA_026413425.1 Tringa solitaria | reverse complement strand
TCAGCCTTCTCTTCTCTAGACTAAAAAGACCCAAGTCCCTCAGCCTCTCCTCATAGGAGAGATGTTCCAGGCCCTTAATCATCTTTGTGGTCATCTCTGCTGCTGCTTTGAAAATGCTACTGAGATGAAATTTTCCCCCGGGTCCTGTACTAGAATACTGAATATTACTGGCTTTCGTAGCAAGGAAAATGTACTTTCTCATACATTTCTTATACTTTCTCATACGTTTCTTATATTTTCTCTTACCTTTCCATCTTCTCCTGTGTCATCATTGGTAGTAATTGGTGGTTCTTTTCATCACCAGTTACCCCTTTTTATTTTAGTATGCTATTTCTTTGTTAGTTTCTCTGAGATTTCTATGTGGTACTGTGATAAAGACCATGTTAAACCCCAGATGATTTATATTCACGCTATCTTCCTTTATCTGTCCAATCTACCACTGTGTTGTAAAAATCTTTCAGGTTACATTGGTCCATTCTTTTTTCTTCAGATTTTTTTCCTGTGACTCAATAAGTTCTATAGAGGATGCCTAGAAATATATTCATAGGTTTTTATTATTGTGCCTACTTAGTATTGTACCTGTATTCCAAAGCAGGTTCAGAGGTTGAAATGCATTTCTGAAGCATGCTAGACGTGAGCGTTAAGACAGAGACTTTTGAAGATGCCTAAGGCATCCAAATCCAATGTCCCATTAAATTGAGAAGGGATAAAGTGTCTTGATTCCTTAGTGTCATTGTTTTGTACAGAACTTAATATTCAGCCTAATAGCAAAACCATCTGACTCCTCATTAAATTACATTCGTGTCAGCATAATAGGCTTACAGTTTTCTGCACATAAAATGCCATATGCTGAAAAATGCAAAGTTCGTCTTAAAGGTCTTGTTTGTGTTTTGCCTTCAGATAAACTGGAATTCTAGTTTACAAATGTTAGCACATTGAAAGTCATTCCCCTGCTTGTTTTTTCCTCTCCTTTGTTCCTGAGATTCTTGTGCCTTCTTCTGAAAGTGCCAGATATCACCTTACAGTAGCAGCAGCTGCTGTGGTGGGGGCAGTGTCTATGGGGAAAAGGTTGAATGCAGTGAGATGTGTATCCAGTAACTTCTGTAAATGTCAGATTTTAATTTGTTTCTGCATGTCAGTCAGAATCTTCAAACCTAAAAGACAGCTGTTACTCTAAGGGGATTGGGGAGATGCTGTGCCTTGGGATATGATGGAGAACTGAAGCAAAACCCAGTCTTTGATATAGAGGTTTGGTCAAACTCTGCCTAGGGAAAAAGCTGTTCAAGATAGCAAACCTACTTTAACTTAGCTTTTCTTTCATGAATAGGGTGTGGGGCTGTAATCACCTGTTACTGGGTTTTGAATTGATCTGAGAATATATATATATACACTAATGAAAAAAGCTTAGTCAAATCATTTAGTGGAGTGCTTTTGAAATGCACAGCTGAATACCAGCAGTAAGCCTGAGTGCTGTAAGATTTTTATTTTTTCCTTTCCCTTGGGAACAAATGTTAGGGATTGAAAACCATTTCTTTTCTCCATGTCAAGATGAGAATATGGAAACAAGTAGCTGCTTTGTTTTTATAAACTATTTTAAAACGGAGTTGTATTTGCTAGTACACCTAACAAAAAAATTAGTTTCACGTGGCAAACCCCAAGACTTAACAAGTGTTTATGCTGAGGGGGTAAGACTTTCAAATAAGGGACAAAAAGAGCACTTTCCCTGAGTGGGGTTATTGCTTGTGTCACAAACAGGTTATCTCTCATCCTGGTCTTCAACGCCATCTTCAGAGGAAAAGATAAGTAAAATCTTGAATACTCCTATAGAAAATATCACCTTGATTAACAGCTGTTCTTTTAAGATAATGGGAACCACCTTGGTGGGCTGGTGATGACAGTCTTCTAAAATATGTTCTACAAAGGGTTTTAGTTGTGTGTGTTGACATACCATTTTTGCTACAGTTATGGATGTATGAGGTAATACTTTAGACTGTAGTTCTAGAACAGAAACAACACAAAGGGCACAATCACCATAGTTTTTCCACTGGGGGACAAATAGTTTCTTCTGTGTGAAAGTAATACAAAGCATCCTAAGCAAAATTACAAGCTTTTAAACAATGGCAAGACTAGAAACCTTTAATATGCACTAAATATGGAATAATTTATTATGTGAAATAAGGAAAATAGTCATCTAGTCTTACTGTGTTTCAGTAATTGATCCATGCATGTTTTTGTATAGTGTTGTGCAAATAAAATATTTCTCCTATTTTAAAGGCAGCTCCCTAGGTTTTTCCTGTCTGTGAACAGGCATTTGATTGTACATTATAAATTATTGCAGATAATAATTAATTTTAATGAGTACTTATAAATGTTTATATTTACAGAAAACTTTCAATACATCAAACTATCATTCCTGTAAAATGTTCTGTAAAATAAGCATGGCATAATAGAACACAAACAAATCTTCTGACCACTGATCTCTCACCAAAACTTGATAAATATTCTCAGTCTTTAAGAGTGTCTTTCCATACTCAAGCATTTTTAGGAGAGCTGAGATTTATTCACATAGGGGTCATGCAGATTTCAGGACTCCATAACAAGTCAAAAGCAGTTAAAATCTTAAATACAGTTAAAATTAAAATTGTTAAAATACAGTGAGCATTTAACGAGTAAGAATGGGTTTCTGTGCCTCTTTGGTGTTTACTATTTATAAAGAGATGAAGAGTGGAACAGTAAAATATATTTATTCTGCCTTGTGTTGCACACTAATTTTTAACATGTACTATTTAGAAAAGAATATGCATCTTTGCTACTAACAAATATTTTATTTCTTCACCTCTCTTTCTAAAATAGCATGTCCAGTCAGTCTTGTCTGTTCTAACACTATTGGCAAATACTCTGCATTAAAAAAATGTATTGGGTAATAAAAGCAAAAGGCACATATGGATGATTAATGTTTTTGTTGCAGCTTTTACATTACCAGCAAACCTGTCTGCCAGGTGATTTGTTCCAGGGAAGTATGTGTTTAAGTCAGTACTTCCGTTTTGGTTTTGGTTGTTTTTTTATTTTATTTTATTTTATTTTAGGTCTCGTTGATTCTTTCCATGGGGATGGGAAGAATCAAAAAGCTCAAATTCCATCTAGTCTTCTATTTGAAAACATGTAGTTTTCTAAAGATTTGCTGTGGTTCTTCCCCAGTAACTGGACAAATATTCTTGAGATGAGGTCTCATTCCATATCTAAATATAAACATATTTATTCTTTTATAGCCTATGAAAACATTGACAGTACTTTTTTTTACTTCAGAATAACTTAATTGTTTCTTCACACTTCAGAAACTGAATCACATGAAACTAAATACTGAACAAATCTTTTAAAGGCACAAAGTCTCTAATCATGCAACATTTTGACAACTCTAATCCAGAATTGCATACTTCCTACCTCATACTGTACAGCAGACAAATCCTCAGTATATATATCTCAGTGAAGTATCTTAAGACATCTTATCACTTTGTCATTGGCTAATTAAAAAGTAGTTAGCACGCCTTATTGCAGCTAACTTCAGTGATGCTGCGCTTGCTGTTCTTCAGTTATCTTTGGTTTTCTCAAAACCATGTGCCCTGGTTAAAACGAAGTGCTGCTTACTCATGGATGTGATTTAGTAAACATTTGCCTGTGAAGCCTTCCTGCAATTGGGAAACTTTGGCTCCACCAGCTGTCTCCATTTTAACCAGACAACATGACTTACC
This sequence comes from Tringa solitaria, assembly GCA_026413425.1. Taxonomy (NCBI): domain Eukaryota; kingdom Metazoa; phylum Chordata; class Aves; order Charadriiformes; family Scolopacidae; genus Tringa; species Tringa solitaria. The sequence goes on along the minus strand of JAOXJM010000001.1, from coordinate 97,082,093 downwards.
ATGCCTGCAGAACTGGAGAGTTAAGCATTTTGTGTGCCATGCAGCTACTGGTCACACTTGGCAGCTCACCAGCTGTCCTTCCTATTCCCCAAGCTTCTCAGCGGAGTTACTTATTCTAGTGGTGGCTTCTACAGTCTGTTTGGTGCTGTAGTGATGTGTCCTCAGTCAGCTTCTACAACATATTTCATACAGCCTCTCTTCCAGTGGGGAGGGTTGTATGGAGAGCAGCGGTGGCAGCATGCAGGAGTACTGGACATGGTGATGGGGAGGTTGCTCATGAGCTGCTGGGGGTAGCATTGATGCAAGAAAGACTATTCCATCTCAGGTCAGCAGTGCTGTGGGGAAAACATCAGGCAGCAGGCAGGGGTGGGTATCCTGGCTGCTTTCCATGCACCAGTAATGGGACTACCTGAGGCAGAGCGCAGTAGAAGTGGAGGAAATATCTACCCTGGCTGAAACTGAGTCCACCTTTAGGAAAAGCTGAGCTTTTCAGGGCCAACTCATGGGGGCATTGAGATTTTATTTCCCCCATCTCTCTCTTTACAGTCATCAGGGTTTTTTTGCCTTATTCTAGTTCTTCCAAGGTGGTGAGTTCTCTCTGTGAATTGGGTCATTTTCTTTCAATCCAGAGGTTCTACTCAGACACTGTTCACAACTTTCTCAAGGATAATCCTGTAATAGATTACTGACATGTTGCATTTTTTTCTTTCAGTTGTCTGCTATAATGGGGCTTTGAATGCTGTGTGGCTCTCCCTGTACAGTTACGAAGAGTCAGTCCATGGATTGTAAAGATTTTTGATATTTTTTTGAATGACCAGGAATAAATAAGGCTTTTTTTTTTTCTAGTATCAATTTCTGTATATTGATATTTTTCCTTCCCAAGTTCTTTCTTTCTGGTACTTGTAGACAGTAACTTCATCTTCTTTTAATATAGAAGAAACTATGCATCCAGTTCTGTGACTGACTTTCTGATGTACTTCAAATATGTTACATGGTATGGTTAAAATGCTATTTTCCTCTTTTGAAATGCTTGATCTTCTAACAATTGCATCTATATAAAAATACTTCTGTACTGTTTCTGTTATCTAGTGTTTTCTTTGGGAGTAGCACAAACACTCCAGAAAAGAGTGCTGTGGGCAATAATGAACAATATGTTCACAGAGAAATTTTACCTGTTGTTCAGGAATTAACACTGATGTTTTTACCCCTTACTCCAGTGTAAACAGTGACGATTCTCATTATTTCTGTTAGTGCTTAAGGATCTATGGATTTCTACCTGAAACTGATTTCCAAAGACTAGATCTGACAATCAGTTTTGCTAATTATTTATTTGGTTTAAAAAAAAAAGAAAAAAGTGTAGTGGGTTTTTGGTTTGTTTGAACTGGGTAAGAGAGGTTTAAATTTCCTATGGTTTCGTTCTGTCACTTCCCTGTTCTTGTACTGTGAGAGTAAATATAGTATAAAAAAATAAAATAGGTAAAATTAAAAGGTAGATTGGTAGAATTTTTCTATGTCAGAGACTCTCCTTTACCTAATTCCTACCGAAGATTAGTTTTCCTGCTAAGCAGAAGATAGAAAACAGAGGCAGGCATATGTCTGTTTTGAGCAATGTGTTGGCAGCAGCCACAGGCGTAGGTTTCTTGGTGTCTTGCATCATCAAGCTATTCCAAACCAATTCAGAGAGGCTTTCTGTTCTTGTTTGTACTTATTGCAAAATTAGACCTGCTTATTTAACAGATTTATGATTTAATGCTTCGAGGCTTTGAGGCCCTCTGGGAACTGCAAGAGCCAAGCTCCTATTCTCTGCTGTTTTGATACAATAAAAAACCATTCCTTTCTTACAGCTTCTGATTTCATGGACTAGTAGGTTTTGCTACTAAATGGTGGAACTGTGTAAGTGTCTGCTTTTCAATTCCTCTTCTATAGGAAGGATAATGCGAACAGTAACTACCATATCCAGATTTCTTTTATTATTTTCAAAAGGCTGTATTCAGAGGCAGAACTTCTACAGCAATTTATTTCCGGAGTTTTTTGCATTTATTTTTACACTGCAACTACACACAATTTTCTGAGAAACTTGCTTCAAACAAAAAGTTGTGCTTTTGGAAAGCTAACTAGAACATTCAAACAGGATGGTACAACAATATGTGATTGGCAGCTAGACCGCTAATGACAGTATGGTGATTCAAAGCTGTAATGGTTTTAAATGGTCTTGAAAACAGAAAGCTTGGATTTGGAGGGCTGGCTATAAGATTGAAGAAAGAAGAATATAGAAAAGCCTATGATAATCTATTTTTAATTAAAAGCTTAAACTGTGGTGGTGGTTGTGATCAGGTCACAGATGCTTTTCCGCAGCTAAATAGCTTGCTAAAAGGATTGTATCTTCCCATTTTCAGAAAGGCAAGAAGGGAAATAAAAAAAGACAACCCCAAACAAGTATATTAGGTGTTCAGACAGAGGACTATAGTAAATTTCCCCTCAGAAACAGACTCCTTTGTTATTGTAGATATGCCCAGTCAATCTGTTTTTCAAATTGTAAGTGGGTCACCAGGAGATAAAAGTTTTGATTAGTTGAATGCTACTGAATTTGAGGCAAATATTACAGCTAAAATGCCTTTTTGAGGCATTATAATTTTTTGTTCTTCTAATTTGTTTGTTATTGTTCCTACTGACTCTACATAGGGAATTTTCTTTCCTGCAGGAATGCTTAGTTAGATGAGCTTCTTAAAAATTATCAATGCTGTGAGGTTTTTAGAAGTCCTCTATTCAAGGTATTGAAGGAAGAACTTTTTTTCAGAGCAAGACAGCTTTGGAGGACACTGTTGGGTTCTTAAGAATGGTCATCTCTAGCAAGGATTTGTTAAATCATTATTAAATATCCAGACAAAGTTGGAAGAGTCCTTTGTTCCTGTATAAATATATGTACCCAGCTTGAACCCACTACATGAAGCCAGTTAGGATTATTAGTCAGTATAACTAAAAAACAAACAAACAAACCAAACCCCCAAACATTTTGCATACCACCAAAAATTTAGGTTATTGCAGAGCAACTCAGTTATTGAATACTGTTCCCTTCTTATGGAAAACAAATAACAAAATAACAGCTCATTTCCCAGAAATTGAACTCTAGGACTGTAAAGCATAGTTTTGGCTGCTGAGAACAACAGTTTTATTGCTAAGTTTTCCAGAACTGCTAAAGTTCAAATTACTTAAACCACAACATTTGCAACTTCCTTTTTAAATAACATCAAGAAAACTTAAAACCAATTTGAATCTCGATGTTGTGAAAGAAACATTAGGCTATCACCTCTCATCTGAATGGCTTAAGTCAACAAAATTTAAGGTTTGGATGTAGATTTGCCTTGCTTGACTTAAAAGCATGTCTCTGTCTGTGGTTAGTGGGAATGTGTTAGTATGAAGCTGGTGATGTAATGAATGAGGGAGAAAACAATAAAAGGCATTGGTGTCGTAGCACATTGGTTTTGTTTCCTTTGAAAATCCCTAAGCATAGGGAGTTTCATCACCTCACTGATTTTATGTTGGGGATTTTATTTACTTTTTTTAATAATTCTTGAGGAGATATTATTAAGTCAGAAAGATATAATGGGAGGAGGAGAGCTGGACACTGGGTTTTATTATATCTCTGTGCGTGTAAGCGGAAATTGTCTTATGGTATAATATCTTGGCTTTTGGGATTTTTCTGTTTTATTTAGCATTCTGGCAGATCACTGTATTTTCATGAACTTGATAGGGGTAGCTTGTATTCCTCTGCTTTTGTTTTTATCTTTTTGTATTTTCAACTTTTATCTTTAGGCACAATGAGAGGAGAAAAGAAACGCAGCTAGGGTATACCACTGACAGCAAGACCCCATTTACACTTACTGATGACCAACACAGATACAGCATTATTGAATCTTCTTTTACAAATGAAACTGTCAACAAATAGAACATGCTACACTTCTTTTTATAGTGTCCCCAAAGATTCAGGTGTGATAGAAAAAGAAACAGGAAGATATAGATAACAGATAACACAATGTGTTGGAAAGGGGAAGCATTTTTCACTAATGCTGCACTCAGATATGCATGTGCTAGTCCCATAGGAGGGCACAATCTAGCCTGCAGGATTTTATTTTGATCTGGAAGGTAGTCAGATTTTTGATGATTTTAGCCCACAGAAAGCCCTAAGGCTTTTGTCTATCTACTATGCTATATAGCATAAAGTAACACTTTTTTCCTGGTAATGGCTTTCCACAACAAAGACAAATTTGTGTTGTCACATTACCTCTTCCTCACTAGAAGATGGAGGGGGTAAAAAGTGAAATTTCAAGTGTATTAATGATGACCAGAATCCCTAACATTACCCCTGCCAGCTATCTGATAGTATCAAACAAAAGCAGTAACGTCACAGGTCCTTCAGGCTCATCTTCGTAAAAAATCCTGTTAAGCTTAACTGCTTTAGAAGCATTCTGCTCTGAGGATGGAGGAGGGAAAATGGTACCTACTCTAGGAATATCTTATGACCACTTTGACAGTGACATGAGTGTATCTAAGCAAGAGGCTGTATCAATATGGTGGATATATTTAAATATAAATAGTGTTTATCCATTAGAGATACACATGGGTTTCAATCCTTGTGAATGCAGCATTCAGACCTTGGTATGCATGTGTATGTATGTACATCTGTAAGACCTTTAATTTAACTATAGAATTATGTGAGACAAAGTTGTAGTATAAAGCTTTTACTGGCATGTGTTTGACGTAATTGTACTACTCATTACTTAAAAAATGAATTACAACCAAAAAACTGCCCTCAGTCTTTCTGCTTTGCCACGCCACAGTGTGTGTGGAAAGAGAGAAGTAAAGATTAGAGTAACTCTATTTTAGCACCACCTCAAAATGAGTTTTGTGTCATTCTACCTTTAAACCGTGTGATTTTCAGCTTCCATAAATCCAGTTGTTTGGGTCACAGTAATGACCCTGTGGCTCTGGACAAGCTGAATTGTGTCTTTCCTCTGTAAAAATGTAAATTTTTATATTTATCTTATTAATTAAAATGCTTTGAAGTCTTCAGATGGGAAGAGCAGTATACTTACTATTTCTGAGCCCTTAGACTGCTTTAGATGATTTCAAATATTTTAAATATAAAATATAAAGCACTGTCTGATTTTAAGCATGGTACCTAAGTGGCTTCTAGGAGCAGAAACACGCTTTATGCCATCCAGGAAGTCTGGTTGTCTTCCCTTTCCAGTGGTCTGTGGATCCTGTTTCTAGCTCTGCAGAGATAGGAGAAAAAGCACTTTCAACTATGAGACTTTTATGGAAAGGAAAACAATGTTACCTGACTCAAGACTGAATTATGTCTCTTCTGTGCTTAAAACAGGTGTAACTTTGAGAATGGTTTCTACCCAAAGGTTTGAATAAACAGGTGATGCTATTGAAGGTTGATTATTTTAAAACTAAACCAAGCAAACAAAAACCCCTAAGTAAAATTGCAAAGATCAAAAGCTCTAAGTTTCTTAGAATGCTAGAAATCCTGATCAACATGTGATGGCATGCAGAAGACTAAGGTGGATAAAAGATCTCAAGATGAATCAGTTCCTTGCAGTTAGTGGTCTTGAAATCTTCATAGTCTTGAGGTTTGGCATTTATGCATCAACCTGCCTTTTCTGTGCATGGTCTGTAAGACCTCCTGACAGCCCATATCCAAATACATGCTAAACCTCTCTAAAGATCTCTTATTGTGACTATATATATTTGGATATAGATCCTTGTTGAGTAGTCTGATACGTGCTCTGTTTTAGAAAAGCTTTTTCTTCAGAAGTTTCAAGTTAAATGGAGTACTGCTTCCCAGAGTGTCCTCTAATGCTCTGTGAATCAAGGGCACACTGGGCCAGGAGGAACGTATTAAGCTTTTATGGTGGATTTGTATTCTATGAACTTGTCCACTAATGCTTTGAACTTGCATAAATTTGACTACAGGTTCTGGCAAGAAGCTAGCTTAAAAAAATCAAGCTGGTTAGACTTCAGAGAATAAGCTCAGAATTTTTAAATTTTATGCAATTTTAATTGTTGACCCTGCTAAAATCCTTCAGCAAACTGACCTGTTGTCAGTGGAAAGAGCTGGCCCTTTCTTTAAGGGGATGGTGTTAGTGCAGTGCCAAGAAATTGTTATATTTGGGGCGTACAGGGGGAGATCCCTTCTAGAGGCACCAAGGACAGAAAAAAGAATAGGTGCAACTGGCTTACATGAGCTTTTTGGAATGACTGTGTAGGGAATTCTAGTGTTGCTATGATGGCAGCAGAGTTTCAGTGCTGTTGCTGCATCAGAATCTCACCTCTGGCCTTTGGAGTAGACAGACAGTGCTGAAGAGTGAGGGATGGAAAAGAAGAGAACGAATAGTGTTGTACTTTTTCCCTTCAGGATAAATGGACAAGGACTATTTCTAGTTACTTAATCTGGACTTTATACCAGTCTTAAATTTGCTTAGTAAAGCACTGATGAAAAGATGGGCTATATATTATCAGCATATTATAAAGAAATACTGTGAATGGCATTCAGAGTTGATGTGTTATTCTTTAACTACAGTAAATCATCTTAAGTGTGATGTTCGTATTTTTATCCTTTAGGATAAGTACTGTACTTGCATAAAATCTTTGGCTTGTTAAACTTTATAATCTTTTGAAACCAAAAATATCATGTAAGCAACACACTTTTTCTTCAGGGCTTTGTAGCCGCCAATAACTGGTTTGGCTTGAGTAGAGTATGTTTACTGATATTCAACTACATTTTTACATTTTTTTTTCTTTTCCACAAATATTTTAACTGGACTCTTTTAATATTTTTTTTTCTTATTCATTTGGTCATCCCCCTCTGTATCATGTGTCATCCGTTATTATATGGAAAAAGGAGAAGATGTGGTGGAAGATTGAACATTATCTATTTGTTGAACTTTGTGTTGCAAGATAATATTCTTGAGCTGACTTGGTTTTTTTGTTTTCAAGAGTTTCAGAACTAACGTACTAAATTTAACATTGGTTTGGAGGTAAAGAGGTTTCTTTGATTCAAGGGAAGTATTTTAGTAGACAAGCCAAAGCAGTAAGTCGGAAAAGTGCCATTTAAAGGAACACTGGACAAGTACACTGTCTAATTTGTGTTGGATTTAGCAAAACACCACATAGAATCAAAGCAACAAAAAATAAGCCCCAGTTCTATGTGTTTGCAAATATATATGTACATACTTATATTCAAAATGTATACCAAAACAAAACAGTGATTCAACTTGATCTGTAGTGTCTTATTGAAGTACTTGATTTTTATTTTTTTGTTAAAATAGGAAGCAAATTATTTAATTGGGAAGATGTGAGGATGTGTATGTAATTATTATAGGTTGTGCAGCAATGCAAATTTTCTTTACCAAAGGAGACTGAAAAACTGTTTTGT
>JAOXJM010000001.1:97061038-97074552 GCA_026413425.1 Tringa solitaria | reverse complement strand
TTTGTGTTTTGTTTTTTTTTTAAATATCTGAGTAATACAGGTCTGTCTTTAAATATGAAATTGAAAGATATGCAAGCTTCTAATGGAGTTATTTGGTTTAAAAGGTGATAGAGGCAGAATAGGCTTTGGTAATTTCACATATTAGCACCTAACAAAGATCTTTTACTGCATCCACTCCTACATATTCCTAAAATATTTGAAAAAAATTCTTATCACCCTCTATAATAAACATATTAATCATATTTTTTTAAGGTTGTTTGCTGGTGGATATTTTTTTTCAAGTGAGTGAGTGATCTATTTAATCAGCTTTCATCAGTCATTTAAATTGCATTGTTTGGGTCAACGGTGAAATACCTGAGCATTGCTCCTTTCATGTTTTGTGAAGATTTGTGTACATGAATGAACCCCAGGTACTACCACAGCTTGCTCTCTACTCATTGTGTAGCTAATTCTTAGTACATGTTCCTTATTTGGATTAAGGCAAATATTGAACTATTATAAGAATATAACCATGGGACTTTATACTGGTGTAGTTAAATGCACTTAGGAAATAGCTTGAAGTTAAAAATAGCTTTAGATTAGTTATTGAAGTTAAAGTTGTGTTGATAGTCCTAAAATAATGTATTTGGAAGAAGCAGAGGTGGATTAAAAAATGCTTTTTTTGGGATTGTTTGCCACAAGTAGTCTGACATCTGGTAATTTCTAAACAAGCTGACAAAATACAAATGAATGAGTGCTCACTGCCAGCACTGGTAAGGAGGTATCATTAGGTACCAGGGGGCACGTGTGACTAAGCAGATGTGCCCTTAGTATCAAAAATTTGTCTCTGAGCAATGTTGGTAACCCTGAAGCAGGACATCTGTCCACCAGCATGGACAACAACACTGGACAACAACAGCTCTAGAGCAGTCCATGTGTGTGGCCCTCATCCATGTCTCATCCTCAGCCACTGTGTAAGCATTTGCCGAGCAGTAAGGACAGGTCCTTGAAGGGAGGTAAGGCCTTTGATTGCACAGTGAGATGAGCAGCTGATGAGTCCCAGTACCAGGGAAAAGGGGGCATCATGGGCTGAGGAGATGTCATTGGGCCTGCTGGAGTAACTACTTTCTAGATGCATCACAAAAAAAAGCTGAAAGGTATCTGTTAAACAAAAAATAAATCTGGCTTCCTCATTTGGAGAACAGAGCTAAATTTAAATCTGGCATATATGTATGAAATCAAACATAATTTCTTTCCTTGTAAGACATAACAAGAACAGATTGAAAACATTTTAGGACATCTGTCTTCCTGAAGTGCTCCCACAAGGAAGGTCATCTTTCTAAAACCCCCAGATCCACACCTACCTCGGTTTCTCTTTTCCCATATGGTGGTGTACTGAATGCAATACTGCAGCTGCTTTGCAAGTTTCACAGCCATTTCAGATTTTCATAGTTCTGGACCCCAGTAAAGTCCCTGCATCTCAGAGTTCCAGCAGTAAGTTCATGTCTCTGTATAGATAAACGGTGCCTTCAGTCTGTCATTCTGCTGCTAACTAGCTTGTGTTCCAGCCTTTTTTTGGACTTCAGTACTTGTCTGTCCTTCCTATGAGTTACACTTTGATCTTTATTTTTGATCCATTTCAACTGCTTCCACATTTCTTGCCTGGATTGTAGCATCAGAATTTTTAGTTTTCATGTTTCCTCATGGAAAAATCTCACTAGGAGCTTTGCTTCTCCACAGGCCTCTCTGACTAACAGAACCTGCATTTCAATTGATGCTAGATTTCTATGACTGATTTTATAAGGCTAAGGTCATATGCTGCACTAGTTCCTTCCCTATGTGTTTCCAAAATTATGGCTTGTTTTAAAATTAAGGTTTTTTTCAATGGGCTACATCTATATCGCAATACTGTACCTTGTCCTCATTCACCTTTTGTTGGGGAGTTTGCTCTCTTTCCCTAGTAATTTCTCCAGTCATTGTCCCTGCTTATAAACTGGTGTTTCATCCAGTTTCATTCAGTAGTCATCAATTTGGCTGGGTGATGACCACCCATACAGCTTGAATGGTGAAATACAACAGCAACGGAGAAGTTTGCCCAAATTTGCCCAAATTAGTTCAATTTATTCCAGAGCAATGCACAAGTAACATGAGCAAATAAACAATCATGTTAGTGCCATGACTCACATAGCTGAAAAGAGGGCAAAATTAGGCAGTCTATGCAAAGCAACTAGTTCAGCTGCATTTAATCTATTACAGTGTAAAAGAAACAAGATGCCATTAAATGACTAAAGATCTCTGAAGGGATTTTAACTGGCCTCTGCAAGACATGATTTAAAACTTGTTTTTCAACAGAAGCAAAGATGTCTTCTGTGGGATAGACTGTCAATACAATTCTAACGCTCTGGAACCAGTAAAAAAGAAAAGTCACTAAATCTAGCGTGAAACTATATGATGGTAATGATGGTTTTACTTCTGTGCACTTTCTTTTATGTTGAAGGCAAACTTTAAAGGTATTCAAATCATGTGCAGGGATCATTTCATGCACTGCTGAAAAGCTGTGAAACAAAGGGACTGCTTAGCTGCACAGCAGCCCAGTCTGCTCTGCATGGGAAGTTTAGGTTGACAAACTATAATTAGCTGAGGTTGAATCCAGCCAAGACGCTGAGATTAACAATCTTGAGCTTATAGAGAGAGCCAGGGGATCTTTAACAACCGTAACCATAAGTGGCTGGGGTCTTGGTTTTACATCTCGTGTCTCTTTCCGAGGAAGACATTGCTGCTGACAGAACAGCAATTGAATGTGCGCTGCCTAGAGTCCTGTGTTACCTCCTAAATGTAGGACATAGGAGTGGTTTTTGTGCTGCCTGGAAATTAGGATGAGCAGGCAGTGTGTGAATCTTGACTCACATAGCTGTGAAACTGGACTTTTGTCACTATAGCTTGCTTTCATCTGAAAGAGGGGGTGAGCTTGAGGCTCAAAGAGTGATGCAGAATTCAGCCTTGCTGGCAGGGCTGTGTCTGCAGTAAGCACGTAAGGAAGTGTACCAGTACAGAGGTTACCTACTGCTTTCACTGCAGGACACTGTAATTCTCTCAGACCTGCTGGTGCGAGTACTGCTTAATGGTTTAGGTCAAAATGAGCCTCATTTAGCAAAAACAGACTTTTTGATCTGTTTAAGTTCTCTGGCACACGCTGGCTGGAGCAACATTGGAGTGATCTCACAGGCAGCTTGGTCTGCAGGTCAGGTGGGCGGGAAGGAGGAAAGATAGCCAGGAGCAGCCAGAAGCACTTGCTCCATCTGTATGGGAATCTCTGTCCCTGGAGAGTGTTGGGCGCTGCCCGGTCCCATCCTCAGGACTCCTTTAAAAAGACTGCATTTCTGGTATGAACACAGCCTCTTCACCTCTCAGCATACTACTTATATATTGTTTCAAAATGTATTTTGGCTAAGTTGCCTAGTTAATCATCAGTTTGGTTCAGTAGGAGGTGCTGGGTAGACTTTGTGAGCTGAATCTAATGCTCAGCCATTCTAATTCAGCAGTTAATCAGCTGGGTCAGTGATGATACAAAATAAATACACTGTGAAAATGAAATGGTTTTAGCATATTGGGCCTTAACTGCCTTTAGGGTTTTACATGTTTTGCTAAATTGAAATTTCATACGCAGAGAATAACTTCTTCTTAATCCCATGCCTTTGTGACAACTTCCTTTCTAGAGTAGAAAATAAAATGTAAACTTAATTGCTTAATCTCTGAAAAATGCTTTTCTTTGAACTCAATGAAGCACAAAGATGAATAGTTTATTACTAAAGGGAATTTAGCTCTATTTACGACTGCTTGTACTGTGAAATTGGATGTTTGTGATCTCTAAAGACTTGCTTTCTTTTCAGGGATATTACGCTGTAGGTCAGACTACAGTAGAAAGCCAGATTGTAAGAAAATTGCAGTCTCTAGAACAACCTGTTTCTGTATTTATGGAAAATAAATATGGAGCTTTACCAACTTTAGGATTCAATGCAGTGAACTTCTTAAAAATCACTGAAATGCAAACTAACCAACAGTGATGGGCTTAAAGGCAATTATTCTGTAATACTAGATAATTGCTCTTCTATTGGTGCCTACTACCTCATTTATGTCTCCAACACTGCTAGACCAGCTTTCAATATTTTTCAGTAGTCTGGAGCATGGATAAAATGAAGTCAATTCAGTGTGATGGACAAATGAATCCCGTGCAAAATACTTAATGTATTTGTAAAACTTACCCTTGTGATCAATGTCTGGTGACCTATTGCACAGCAGAAATGTAGGCCAATGTTTTAGCACACATGCATGAATTTCCCAGCTATTTTGAAAGTTTTGATCTGCATATGTGGCCAACTAAAATAGTAACTCTTCCTCGTGCAGCAGGATATACCAAGATTTTTAGGTATAAACCAGCATTTTCTAGGGCATCTTACCGCATAGAAGCAATCTCTGAAAAACCTCTTCCTTCACTTTCTCTTTCAGAATATCTAAGTGGGCCAGGAAAGAAGTGTGTGTAATCAGGAGGGACGTTAGATGTATTAGAACTAGCAGAACTGCTGCTGTTCTTCAAGACACTGGTAAGATGCCATGTAGAGTGTTGTGTCCAGCTTGGGTCAGCTTTGCTCAAGACCAGCTTTCAAACTGACCTGCATTCAGGGAAGAAGCGGAGGGGGTGATCAGGGAAGCAGTGAGCTTCTCTTACACAAAGAGATGTAAAGAGCCTGATCTGTTCAGCCATGACAAGAATGAAGGGATAATATTTGCAGCATCTTTCCAATAGAACTGGGTGGATGTGTGGATATTGGAGGAGGTAAGAAAGCTGACACTTCTTAAGATAGTGTTTGATAACTTGATAAGTGGGATTATATGAAAAGGGTGAAACCACTAAAATAGCAGAGCAGGGAGCCTGCTGATGCAGGAGACACATTCCAGGTCTCTGCTCTTATGAACAGATTGTCTTCAGCAAATAACTCTTTAGGAAAAATATTGAAGGACTTTTTAAAAAACATTTAAGGTAATATATTTCTAGTTGGGTTTGTTTTGTTTTGTTTTATTTTGCTTACCTTTCAAAAAACCTGTCTCAATAACATGTCTCAAGAAGAGGTGGAAATTTGATGTGTATTTGTTGCTTCCAGAGCAAAGGCTGGAGTGGAAGTTAAAAAAGAAAAAAAAGAAATCTTACAAAAGGCATGGTTCAATTCAGCTTTGATCATAAAGCAATTAGTTGCCAGTACCAGAATCTTGGCTTTGTTTAGTTTTAATTTATACCATCAGAAGTTTTTCCTGTTTTGAAACACAGCTCTGAATTCACAGCCAGTGTGACAAAGATTTCTGGTTAGAATTCAGAACATAGGTAGAACTAACTGTGGTCTGCATGGCAATGAAAATGAGTGTTGTTTTCACCAATTAGGTATGCAAAATAGGTCAAAGTACTAGGTCTAGTGTACCTATCATGGCAGTTACTACTCTCAATGATATGTGATACTCACCAAAATAACTGAAAAGATCCATGCTCTAGATCTGCAGATACTCTGTGTGTCATGCACTCTGTTCAAAGGGCCTTAATATCTCGATTTTTCTGTAAAAACATCATGTCACCAGCTGTAATTCTCTATAGTCATGTTTATGTGGAAGATTGACACAGTAGGTTTCTTTCAAGATCAGCAGCTACTTAGATGATTCTAATAACACCATTTAGGTACAAACCTATTAAAAAAATTAATACGTTAACCCAGCTGTCTAATGTTGGTCACCAGTTGTCAACATATTGCCCATTTATTACATTTAAATTAAACCATAACCTTTTTAGTACATGAAAATGATGGAGTGTGAAACCTGCCTTTAAAGACTCAGAGGACCATGTGTTGTTTGGTGTATTTATGGTTGTTGGATGTATTTTCATTCTGTGTCTTAGCCTCAGCCAGCAACTAGCTTGTTTCAGTTCTGGGAAGATGGATTGTATGGCCAGCACTATTCTCTGACTGACTTGGTCTTAGCCCTGTGCTACTGTGAACATGTACTTGGTGTTTTGGCTCAGTGATTGTGCAAAGCATGCTCACATCTGTTGTGGTATAGAGTATTATAAGTATACACATTATTAGTACATCTGTAGTGCTTGCTACTTTATGATCCTTCTGCTGCTAGGCACGGAATTGGAATTTTAAAGCAATAAACCCCAGTGTTTTATTGAAGTCACATACAGCATTTACAGGGAAGGGTGAAGCAATTTGAATTACTTTGGTATCTAAGGCACTGTTTGCTGAAGGGGTTAAATGGCATTGATTGCCATATACTTTGTTTGCTTAGACCTCTGATAAGGATGTTTTCAACAGTTATCTCACTTGCAATACAAGTTGTGCCCTAGAAAAGCGGTTCTCTTGTCTAATGGAAATCAGAGCATTTAGAAAGAAATATCAGCCTGTTCAACAAATGAAAATGTGCAAGAAAAACGAAGTTTGCAACTGGTATTTGAACAATCAAATTTCTGTAAGTTCAAAATTTAAATTTCACTTTTATTTTTCTGCTGAGAAATTGCCAAAAACAGTACAACACCACCCTCCCCCCCATCTAATCACAGAATTTACATGAACCTTTTCATTGCATTAACATAGCTCCAGTTCTTGTGAAGGATACTTCATGACAGGATAGCAGTCCAGTATGAGATAAAATAGGAAATGAGGAAATAAAAGTGCGATGACTTCTCATTCACACACATGTGAAACTGAAAGAATCTATTGAATGCAGCTGCATGTATGTTGCTCTTGGATCTAGGAATATTCAATATGTTCTGTTAGTTTTCGGTGAAAATTTGATTACTAAAATTTGCTATGCCATCAGATGGATGAGGGAGTAAGGAAATCAGTTGATGGTATAAGTATTTCAGGTGATCTGGGCATATAGGAGATGTGAACTTAAAAAAGTGTCCGGTTATGGACAAGGGCTAATGCACAAATACAGGTTGAGAAACAGACAGTACCAGTTCTTCATGCTATATCATGAAATGAACGTAAATCAGCATTCATGTACTAATGTGGCAAGGAAAACAAATGAATAGTGGAATATGGAAAGCAGGAGAATTGTATACTCCTCCCAGCATAGAACATGGAAGGTAGTGTGGGAAAGGCATTTCCAAATAGATGAAGGTTAGTCAGTAGAAAGCAATTACCAATTTTACATAACCAGAAAACCTAGAACACAATGGCTGCAAGGAGAGCTTGAGTCAGCTTCAGGATGGAAAAGAGAAATTCAGTCTTGAAATAAGTTTTTCCATGAAGAGCAAGAGAACAACCTGTTCTTCCTATGCATGGTGAAAAGGACAAGAGCAGGTGGTCATCACTTGTAGCAAGGAAGATTAAGGTGAGATATTAAAAAAGCTTTCTAAAATTTTATCAGGCTAGAATCACCCTTGGCTCTTCTGTTTCCAAGCTGTTCTCATGTCACAAATGATTTGCAATGATGTGCTAGATTTGTCTTACCAAATACTTTCTGTTTTATTCTGAATAGTTTATAAAACAGTAGAAATAAAGGACAGATTTTGCATTTGTTTGTAAACTTAATCATCTACGTAAACAAAAAATTTCACTCAAAATATTGAGTGAATTAAAAAAAATAATAAGAAACCTCCCAAGAAGAAAATTAGTGCAAATTAATTGGATAAATTATTTGCTGTGAATCATTCATTTAGCTTAATTTCTAAGTTTTGCTTATTATTGATCCTTAATTAGAATAAATGTGCTATATGCAAAGTTAATTATTTTTATTATCACTCTAAAGACAGGTATTGTCTCATTGCTTTAAAAGTGTGCATCTTTAGATGTACTTTTCATCAGTCAGTTTGCATATTGATAGCTGTTAATGTCGTGTTAAGCCCCATGCAGTATCATTCTGTGAATACTGGAAAAGGAAGGGTGAGTAAACATGATTAACTGCAGGCTGTGATGCTAAACATATTCAATTATTCAAGCAAATGTTTCTCTCTCTTTCGGCTAATGAGAAATTTATGGATTAGCCTTTTCCTCCTTCCCTGGTGGTTATTCCCCCCTATTGTTAAGAAACTAGGGGATAATATAATGAGATGCTCACTTGATTACTGTCAATAAGGCTTCAAATGGTATTTTTAGGAAGAAGCAGCCAAATTCATCCCAGGTGCAACATCAACAAAATCAATAACATAACAGTAATGAATATTGCTGAAGAAAACTGTTGCAGATCACTGTATCATCTGTATGATCATTTTGATTTAAAGATATATTTTTTTTATTTTCCAAACACCTTTTTAAATGACAGTAAATCTTGCAATATTTATCCAAAAGCTCAGCCTGGGAAAAGGACTGGTCCATGGAGAATGTGTGTCAGCATATTTTTACAAGATACAACCTTGCTGACCTCAGTAAGGTGCTGTCTTGGCAGGGTCAGGGCCTGGTTCAGGGGTGTATATTGTTAAGGGCTTTAAGAGCATTCAGAGCAAGCCATGGCCACACTCTGCATGTCCAGGTAGTTTCCACATGCAAGCTTCTCCAGTAGGACAGTTTCATATGATTCCCTGGAAGAGGGGCGGTAGTAGCTCTTGCTGACTACAGCCTCCATTGGCCAACTGAAAAGGAAAAGGGTCCCCTCTGGCTTTAGGAGCAAGTACCGTCCACAGCTTGTGTTCATAGGACTAAAACCTGGCCACCAAACCAGGCTGGCCTCTTACTGCCTTTTGAGAACACCCTCTGGCCCGTGCTTCACCCACAGACCGACTGTTCCTGGACCTAGCCTGGGAGCTGTGCTGGGAGCGGGCTGGCAGTTATCACAGTGCGTGATCGCACCGGGCAGCGCCCGAGCCTGCACCAAGCCTTCAGGGAGAGATGTGCCCACGGTTCTCGAGCAGACTGCAAATACTGAACCCTCCTGCCTCCTGGAGTTACTCCTGCCGCTTCCTTTGCTTGAGCTTTCAGATTGGACCTTAGGCTGAAGTCTCCTACTGCCCTCAGCAGACCTAATACACCCATTTAGGATGCATTCAGCAGACCTAATGTAGCCCTAGGACAGAAACTCTTCTCTGAAGTTCCCACTGAGATATCCAATAACTAGTCAAACTTCTCAAAGCAAAGCACCTCTTTGGAAACAAAGCATCTCAATAGACAGCCTTATTTCATAAGAAAGGTTTATTTTAAAGCCTCTTCCTCATTTTCTTTCTTAGAATTTCATTTTAACACAGGGCTTATCTTAAAAAACCCTGGAACTGTGTGCTCTCTCTATTGATATGAAACAAATCTATCATGAACTTATTGCTCATTTTTTAATTAAAATTTTCTATTATGCAAAGCATGAGTCTTAGGCTGACTGGCAATCATTCAAGCTGTTGGAACAGAAGATCTTAGCACAGCCTCAGAAAATTCACTGAGAAACTCCTGCAGGAATTCCCTTTCCCACAATGAGATTTCAGTAAATTACACCATCCCTTTCAAGAGTAATTGCAATAAATTTAATATGACCAGCAAACATGAAATATGTCAGTGTATCACAGTTCATTACAATAGGATCTCCATTGCGGACTAATAATAAATAGTAATGTTCAGATAACAGCCAAGAAAATGTAACGTCTGAGCATTGAAAGAACATAAATAAGGATCTGAACTCATTGGATCCTGTTCTGAATAGAATAAATGGATGCCCTGTGGACTTCTATCAAAGTGATGGATGAGGGGTTTTTCTTTTTTGACTACTGAAAATGCAAAGAAATAAAAAATGTATCCAACCCCAGACTTTCAATCCTCTCCCTGCATTTGTAGCAGCTCTCCCCTCTAACGAATGATTGAGGACTGCAAACACAGAATGTGAAGGACAGCCGCTCCAGCAGGAATATTTGAGATCATAATCCAAGTTGTAGCAGTACCTTGGGCACTTAAAGGGATATGGTCAAATAATTCTGCTGTGGGTTTTGTTTTGCTTTACTTTTCAGTGTTTGTAAAAAGTCATGTTTTCTGGAGAATGTGAGTGTATTTTCTTTTGTTCCCAGTTTGTCTTCTTGTTTGGAAAGTGTTTATTTCTTCCCTTCATTTCTTTTTGGAGCACAATCCAATGTATGTTTTTTCTGCAATACTGATCCTGTCAATCAATATCTAGCAGTTATATTCATTTTTAATACTATTTTGTGCTCTTTCAAGCAACTCTGCCTGAGCACACTGAAGCATATTTCAGCTGCAGCACAACTCACTTCATTCTAATGTTTCACTGATACTAGCGGATGCACAGAAAACGCTACTTCCTTGCAAATTATAACTGAATAATTTAAAGCATGGCCAGATTATTATTGTGAGCTCATGAAGGAGAAAATTAAAGGTTTAAGGGACAAACTCAATTCTGATCCAAAACTACCATAACATGTGGAGATAATAAATATACATCAGAAGTGAAATTGGTCCAAATATCATCCCTGAATTGACAGTGTGCGTGGATAATCTTGTGATAATATTTTATTGTTATTCAGGTTGAAACAGAAGTAATCAAATCTCATTTGTTAAGGCTGGTTTGTTATTTTAACTACCTGAGGGAAGAATCTTTCTTTCCAAAGTTACAAAGAAAAAGATCTACAATATATCAGGTGTACTGAAGGACTTTCATCTTGTGAGGTATATGATATAGGACAGAGACAGCACACCAGAACTGACTTATAACTACTACGACCTACCATGGACTCCCCCTTCCCCCTCCCTTTTTCTTTATTCTATATTTCCAGCAATTTATAGCTGCTTACAACTTCAGAAGCCTTTAATCATTTGCAATGGTATTTTCTTTGTAGAAATATTCCTCATGCAGTGCTTGAGTATATAACAAATATTCTTTACAATGGTTGTACCAGTTTAACATTAACCTTTTAAATATTTTGGTTATGTATATTATACATAACAGATAAAGCACATACATCTATTTCAAATTTTTGTTAAAGTGGCTCAACTTTAGTGGTTCAACAGAAGTTTAAGAGATACAATGGCTTGGTGCTAGAGCAAATTGTTTTTTTTTTTAGACAGCTGAATCCAGGAGGGTTGCTTTGCTTTTGCAGTAGTTGTAAAAATTAATTATCTTGTCTCCTTTTCTCTTGTCTGAAATAATAACAGCTTTGTTACTTTTAGAAAATCAGAAGTGATTGCGACAAGAGGCTGAATGAAAAACCTTCTTGTGTGGGATCCCAGTGCTACAGCTGATTGTTGGACAGCAGGCCTGTTGATTTTGGAGCTGACATGCCCAATGTTTCAGCAAACTCCTGCTCTAGGGTTGCCCAGGTGTTATGATAATTATCTTCTCCTGTGGGTACAAAGATTTTAAAATCCAAAATGTGCTAGTAATATTGCCTGGTCTGATCTCCTGGATGGCATAAGCTGTAAAATAGAAGCTGCTGATTTCAATAACAAGAGCAAAATTTTGTTGGAAACTTGAGCATGTTTTCTTCAATTTTATTTTTGTTTGTTTTTCAGAAAGATGGTAATCCATGGAAAATTCGCCTCTTCTTTTCCAAGCCTGTTTCCCTCCTGCTGTTTTCATTCCAATGCTTATAGTCTCAGCATTGGGTAAAATTGTTTATAATTCTTTGTCTAGACCAAACTCTGACCTTGTTATTGAATCTTTTGGTGTCACTGATGACTACTTTCTGGTACTAGAAAACTTCTTCCTGGGTAAACAATTTCAGGCTATGAGAAAGTTTGCTACTTACACATTTTTTTTGATAAAAAAAAAATAATATGTAAGACAGGGCTTCCAGGCTTGTAATTGTTCATATGGTATTAAGATTCTCCTCCCCAACTTCTGAGTACTCAATGCCAGAATTTGCTCAAACTCAATCCATACTTTATGGTCATGACTTGATAATTTGTTCTTTAAAATTGGCAATAAGACAAAGAATTGTGAAGAATGTGACCGTTGTTTTGGCTTTGGAAGTCCTTCTGCCCATGTTTGGATTTTAGCTAGGATATTTTATAAGGCTGTTGAGCAGATGAACTCTTCCAGGCTACTGTCAGCTGTAGAAGATGGGGAGGGATACCCCTCTTCAGCTTGACTCACAGCTCATCTCTGTTCTCTTTCTAGAAGTTATTGCCTCCTTGGGTATGCTACTACCACTAACCAGTCCTTAATTAGTCAGAGTAGAAAAGACCATATTACCAAAATAATTTAATTTGAATTTGGTCCCCACCAGCAGATGGAGAGAGTATCATGAAGATCATCTGGTGGATCTGAGAGATCCCCACTCTTCAGTAAGGGAATGAAGAATGACTGTAGGGAGAAGGGATGGGAACTGGAATCTTAAAGATTCACAGTCTTGGAGCATGTTGAACATACAACAACTGCATACTGAACAGGACATGGCCTATGTTCTGTACGTATTTAAGATGAGAAGGAACATCTTGAATTCTTCAAAGATGTGAACATCAAGCCTGCAAGGAAATTCAGGCTGGTCCTTGAGAACACTAGGCTGGTGTCAGGCTGAAGTGCTGTGGGTATTGCTGTGCTTGCGCTGTCAGTTCTACTAGGGTTTACGTCACCTGCTGCAGTGCCACACAAATGTCACTGAATTGCTCTAGATTCTCGCTGGGAGAAACTGTTACCAGAGTGTCCAGAAATAGGCCATTTGCAATTATGCATTTTAGCTCTTGCTATTTAGGAGGTTGTGGGCATTCAATTTCTTTTTTGTTTTGTTTTGTTTTTTCCTTTTAATCCTTATTCCATCTTCTCTTCCTCAAGCATACTAATATCAAACTCAAATGATTTCACTTGATGGTGATATTTTCTAAAAATGCAATATTTCAGATTACAACATTCTTACAACCTAGGGGCCCTTCTCATATGTGCTTTCTTCATTTTGTTCTCTGAAAGAAGGGCAGTCACATCTACTACTACAGATTTTTATAAAATTTAATTTTTAAACAGTGTCATAGTTCTTGGCAGAGAGATCAAACCAGAGCTGTATCAAATTGCATTCTGACCTCAAGGTATTATCCTGAGACTGCAATTCAAGGTGCTTCCCCTCATTAGTTTAATGAATGCTACAGCAGTTTGTCTCGGTTGACTTTTTTCATAAATAATTGGAAGCCCTTTGTTGCCATGGCTTAATATCATTTCATGCCCTATCCCTTAATGATTCACAGACAATTTGTTAATCCGGAACTCTATTTTCCCTGAAACATTCCTGTCCATAGTGATTATTCCCATAACTGCAGCAAGCTGATTGAGAGCTCCGGTTCCTGCCCATGAACCATTACTCCATCTCCATCAGAACAGATGCTAAGGAAATTTGCTGCTCTCCTCTTCTGACTCCTTTTGACTAGAAATTTTGATCAGGTGCATATTATGTGAGCAGAGGATTTGATAGTAACTAATTTAAATTAATATACAGGTACTTCTGTATTTCTTTCTTATCTAGTAAAGATGCTGCCTGCTGACTCAAGCTGAGCAGCTGCCAATGCGATTGTACAAAGCATTCACAGAATCATAGAATGGTTTGGGTTGGAAGGGACCTTAAAGATCATCTAGTT
>JAOXJM010000001.1:97028758-97045008 GCA_026413425.1 Tringa solitaria | reverse complement strand
AAGAGCCTGACCCCATCCTCTTGACACCCACCCTTTAGATATTTGTAAGCATTGACAAGACTCCCTTTAAGTCTTCTCTTCTCCAGGCTAAACCCAGGTATTTTAGGCTTTTCTCATAAGAGTGGTTCTCCATTACCTTGATCATTTTTGTAGCCTTCCACTGGACTCTCTAGTAGTTCCTTCTTGAACTGGGGGGCCCAAAACTGGACACAGTAATCCAGATGCGGCCTCACCAGGTCAGAGTAGAGGGGGAAGATGACCCCCCTTGACCTGCTGGCCATGCTCTTTTTAATGCACCTCAGGAGACTATTGGCTTTCTTGGCCACCAGGGCACATTGCTGCCTCGTGGTCAACTCATTTTCTTCCAGGAGTCCAAGGTCTCTCCCTACAGAGCTGCTCTCCAACAGAACAGCCCCTTGCCTGTACCAGTGTGTGGGGTTCTTCTTCCCTAGGTGCAGGACCCCACACTTGTCCTTGCTGAATTTCATCAGGTTCCCCACCACCCAACTCTCTAGCCTGTCTAGGTCTCATTTAATGGCAGCACAGCCTTCCGGTGTGTCCTTTAGACCATTTCAGTGCCCTCTGAGTAAATCACAAAGTCATTACTGATGCCTTGATGGGCATAGATTTAATTTTAGGACCGTATCCCTGTAGGGATCTGCAGACCAGTATTAGGACACTTCAAAGGCAGATGTAAGGGGTGAGTAGCATTCAAATTTTGCAGGACTACCCAGAGAGCTGGGCTGAATATAATTTCCTATTGTAAGTAAGTGCCCCTTTTTGCTTTTTTGGATGCAGAAGGCTTATTTGTGTGATTAGGCTGTGGCTGTGTTTCTTCCCCCCAACTCTTCACGAGCAAGAGGATGCTGATAGCAGTATAGAGATGCTTGTCACCATCCCTGAAATCTTGCCTCTGCCAGAAAACCTCATTAAGTTTTCTTGTAGGTACAACTTCCAGTGTCATAAATGTGAGAAAAATGAAATACCAGAATGTTAATACCTGTTAAGTATAATCTAGGAACAGGCTCAATATCAAGTTGAAAGTCCCCCCTGAAATACCCGAGAGAGGAGTTAGTCCACAAATTAAATATCTTTTATTAACTAAAGATGGGCAATTAGACTTAATGAATGACACTGCATCCATTAACTTATAAACCCACTGAACTTTCCTCTGAGTTTTTATAAAATGTCAAGCCTAGAATTTCCAGTACAAGAATGCTTTAAAACTATTTTAATATTTTTTTGCATAGATATATTTCATTAAAGAGAAAATCTCATGATGCTTGTTTTCAAGGCATTGGTAAGTTCCATCATTGTGTTGTCCACCATATTTCACAGTCTCCAAAGTATCCTGACAGTTTCTCTGTAGATCCTTGTCTAGTGTCACAAAGTGGAAAGCTAAGATGCCCTCAAAAACACTAGGCAGGAAATATGTTTCCAAAAAATATTAACAGCTAGCTGTGGTAATTTCTTTTCAATACAGACAAATTCCATGAATTACAACTGCAACCGCAGTTTTAGTAGCATACACTTTGGGGAAGACTGCAGCAGAACAACCGTTGTGGTTTCTGAAAGCCCTAGATTTTCCAGATCTCAGTCCATTGCTTTTGAATGAGAAACATGTTAGGAGGAGATTTCTAACTGATGTGGCTATGAATAAGAATTAAATAAGTGTTGATTTCATAGAATAACCCTGTAGTTTTGTCAGGACAGCTGGAATTACTCATAAGAATGGATAGGTTTGTTCTTGAGTAGTGTTATTTCATTCCTTGCTGGTGAAACTTAATCCAAATAAATCTGGTCTGAAGCTGGCAGGCAGAATAAGATCTGGGAATTCACTGTGGCTCTGTCCTTTCCCCTGTGCACAGGGAGCAGGCTGGCTGCTGGCCCCTCTGGTTTGCAACCAAAGGGCTTTCTTTCTCAACAAAGCTTATGTTTGCAAGAGCTCTTTTTAGGGAGAAAATAATTACATGTCACCCCCTACTCACCCTACCGCAGTTGTGAGTGATGAAGTCATTATGATCATATAAACACATCATGACCTGTAAAGGGAGAAGGAAAGTTACATCTGCACTGTCAGCAACTGCTTCGTCCAGCCCTGTTGTGGGTTTCGTGGTTTAGCCCCAGGCGGCAATAAAGAACCACATGGTTGTCGCTCACATCCCCCACCACCAGCAGCAGCGGGATGGGAGTAGAATCGGAAAAAGATGGCAAAACTTGTGGATTGAGATAAAGGCAGTTTAACAGAACAGCAAAGAAAACAGGAAAACAACAACAATAATGTTCATAAAGGAATATACAAAATATGATAAATGTACTACCCCTCACTGGCTGGAACCTGAAGCCCAACCTGCTCCAAACGTCGATTCTCGCCCTCAAAGCGCAAAGTTTGAGCATCCCTGGATGACATGATAGCATGTGCTGAACGAGTGTGTGGACTCAACTGTTTGCTGAGAGATGCTATAAACATGCAAATAGCCAGGTACGGCTCACACGGTATCTGCCATCTCATGCCTGTACTTCTCAGTTGAGACTCATTAACAAACTGGTAGACTGGTAGAGCCATACAGTTTAACTTAAACACACTGTTGTGGGATATTTAAACAAGTGTATTTCTCTTTCCCCTCAAAGAAGGTGCTTACAAAGCTGGGGAACTGGTGAGCAAAGTTTTGGAAAGCTTCAGAAAGATTCAGTTATTCAGATCAGTTTGACTGCAGATTACCTATAGAGAGTAAGCAGACAGGCAACCTGCTTCTGGCATTGAGTAAATATTCTAGCATGTTGAGTAAATATTTAATACTTGTTATATATTCAATATTTGCTACATTGTATCTGACCTTACAGACTTGTCTGTGACTGTGTCATGCACAGAGGGAGGATGCTGGGGACAAGAAGAAGGTAACTAAAAAGTCTAATCCCAACAGCATAAAAGAATAATTCATTGCACTTCTGTCTGGATAAAGACATAATGAGACTTTATAATAACTCACATATGCATGAAACAAAATATCTTTGGGGTGCCAACATTCATCTTTATTTTTCATTTTCACTAACCATGAGAAAATCCTTTGTGTACAATTATAACTACACATATACCACAACATACTCTAGACTCTCTGTTGAGTTTAATCCTTTATATTTAGTTAAATTTTAGTGGATTTGCTCATGAAGAGACACTTACTACATTAGTGCAGCAGATGAGACCTCTGAGACTGAGAATCAACCTGGATGAAACTAAGAATGGTTTAAGTACGGGATAAGAGAAAAAGAAGGTAATATGTCTTTGCTCATGATTGACATATTTTTTTTCTGCCTTCTCAGTTTAAGGTTCCTGACCTGATGATCTCATTACCTCCCTGGACTATTCCTGTATATCCAGGACAATGAATGAACTAAGGTGTTTTTTTTTACCCCTATTTTGACAGGGTCTATTGGTCTGGGAGACATTCCCTGTACTTATATTTACAAACGCCACTGGAACACCAGCAAAACCTGTCAAAATCGAAGAAACATGTCAAAGTTACCCATGCATTTGTCATTCAGAAGATGAATTGCTGAGTAGGCCTACAGGTTAAGGAATTTGTAAACCGTGGTTTGCACAAAACACAGTGGGTGATGCTATAAGTAGTATTGATTTCAATAAGAATTGTGTAGCTGCACACCACCCACAAATCAATGGACAGGTAGTACCAATTTTGAAGTCAAAGTACTAGTTTTCTAACACTCAGCGTTAAGAACTTCAACATCTGACTGCTATGAGGAAAAAGTGTGTCTCAGGTGTCTGCCTTGCCTTGTGTCAGAGAGTTCACACTGAGACGTTCGTAATTGGACAGGTCTTGGCATCTGTCTCCAATTCCAAGAGAAGAGGATACTTCAAAGGTCCTCCCTAATGTTGTTTCTTGGATGCAATTTGATAAGCTCATCTTTATAACCCTCATGTGTCAACTCTATGCTTCCCCATATGGATGTGTTAGGTAAGGGGTAAGAACAGGTTTCTTGGATATGCTTGAGTAAACAGAAGCAATGGCAGTTTAAGAATTATGTAGGTTTAAAAACAGTGATGCTGTCATGTTGATGGGCTTATTGGAGCAGAGGGGTATTGCACCAGAGGAGACCAGACTCTGTTGCATGTTCAAATCTTGGTTCTACCACAGGCGTCTTGGTCAAATCCTTTATACTACTTTGGTACCCAGCTGTAAACTAGAGATAATTATTTTGCTTGGTTCAATTTTAGGACCTTTAAGAAAGAAAAGCTATTACTCCATGTATAAAGATGTCATCTGACACCTTTGGCTGAGGTTGTAGTATAAAAAAATCACATTGGCTGAGGGAAAATTGTGTTTTTCTTTCATAACTGTTTCCTTCACTGATAAAGTCAGTGTCTGAGGACTCGTGTTGGCTACTAACCCTGGAAGAAATGGACTTTTGGTCTTTTGGAAGTCTGCCTGTACTTGACTTGCTTTCTGATGTTCACAGGTATGGTTTGATTTCTTCTGTGGTGAGGTTAAACTTGATGTAGAGCCTGTTTTTTAATTTTTTTTGATATTCCATAACTACTTTCTTAAATAACAAAAAAAAAAAAACAAAAACAAACCACAAACAAACTGCAAAACAAACCACAGAGTTCAACAACAAGATTATGGGAAGGTAATCACAGCCTCTGTCTCACACCTTTTTCTTTGAAAATGTTTGTGCTGAAACCCAGAAGCTGTACTTATCCTTAAATTTAGATAATGATTTTCCAGCGCATGTATAGATCGAATTACATGGATGTATGAAGTATTATGAATCGATGCCTAGAATGTTTCTCTATCTCCTTCCAATTTAGAGCAATGACCATACCTTAAAAATTCTAAATTTTTAATCAAGGCTTTCAGGCAATTAGTACAATCAGTAGTGCGTTTCACCTATGTGATCATTCTTTTTACAAGACCTTAATACTCATCACCATGCTTGAAAAGAAAAGAAAAATGAAAATCAGCCTTAATACCGACAGTAAAGCCATCTGTCTGTGTAAATTTCCAGAGGGGCTATATAAGACAGGCATAACTTTTATCTGTTATATACTGTTTCACAAATTTATGTTTTGTACATACTACTTAAGAAAAAAAATCCTGACAAAAATTCATAAGTGTCTATTAATTACTTTACTTTTGTGTCTAATTTCAACATGTCTTCTCACTGTGTTTGGATGATATGCAAGAGGTGAGAAAGAAACTTCTGTAGTATCCACCTTATCCAAGTGGCTAGTTCAACAATAGATCTTTTTTTTATTGGAATCCTGTGAAACTACCATCAACACTTATCTTTGATTAACTGAAGAAAATAATACTGCAAGTTTGTCCAAACTTATCAATTACCAACTCTGTGAAATTAATTTAATTTGCAAAGAGAACACTTTGTAAGTTATTCTCAACATCTCCAAATCAAGATTTTATCAGACAACTTAGGTAACCGAGGTATGTATAAAAACTATACTGAACAAAAGTCATCTACGTTTAGCATTGGTTTTAGCTACAAGGAAGACAAAATCTGTTTTAACGTCTTTGTTGGAGACATGGACAGTGGGTTTGAGTGCACCCTCAGCAAGTTTGCTGATGACACCAAGCTGTGTGGAGTGGTCAACATACTGGATGGAAGGGATGCCATCCAGAGGGACCTGGACAGTCTTGAGAAGTGGACCCGTGCAGAAGTCATGAAGTTCAACAAGGCCAAGTGCAAGGTCCTGCACACGGGTCAGGGCAATCTCAAGGCTGGGCAGAGAATGGATTGAGAAAAGCCCTGAGGAGAAAGACTTGGGCATATTGGTTGATGAGAAGCTTAACATGAGTCGGAAATGTGTGCTGGCAGCCCAGAAAGCCAACTGCATCCTGGGCTGCATCTAAAGAAGTGTGGCCAGCAGGTCCAGGGAGGGGATTCTACTCCTCTACTCCACCCTGGTGAGACCCCACCTGGAGTACTTTGTCCAGCTCTGGGGCCTCCAACATAAGAAGGAGTTGGAGTGAGTCCAAAGTAGGGCCACAAAAATGATCAGAGGTCTGGAGCACCTCTCCTATGAGGAAAGGCTAAGAGAGTTGAGGTTGCTCAGCCTGGAGAAGAGAAGGCTGCAGGGAGACCTTATAGCAGCCTTCAAGTACTTAAAGGGAGCCCACAGGAGAGATGGGTAGGGACTCTTCATCAGGGAGTGCAGTGATAAGACAAGGGGTAACAGTTTTAAACTGAAAATGGTAGATTTAGGTTAGATATTAGGAAGAAATCCTTTACTCTGAGGGTGGTGAGGCACTGGAACAGGTTGCCCAGAGAATTTGTGGATGACCCACCCCTGGAAGTGTTCAAGGCCAGGCTGGATGGGGCTTTGAGCAACCTGGTTTAGTGGGAGGTTTCCCTGCCCATGGCAAGGGTTTGAAACTAGATGATCTTTAAGGTCCCTTCCAATCCAAACCATTCTATGATTCTATGTGTATGTACTCAAATTTAGCACTCAATTACACAATGCGTGGATCTAAATAATCCTGATGTGCTGGTCGTGAGTGGTGATTGTGAGCTCCAAGCATAGATCTAAATTCATTGATTTATAGGACAACCAAATTTAAAGTAATGTAGTTTTGGGTTTTTTTTTCTGTTTACTGTAAGAATACCAAATCAATTGAGTCTTTCATATGATTTTTCAAGGGAAATTTGACTTAATTTAACTTTGAACATTTGTCTCCACCCTTTGCAGCTTAGCAACAAGTGGGGAAGGGAAATTTGGTGATGAAGTGTCAAGGACTTTGTTTGTTTTGTTTTGTTTTGGCACCAGTTTGGTGCCCAGCATGGTAACAGAGTGGTCCCTTTGGTCCTTCAGAACTCAAATTGCTATTTGTGAAAATGGAGATATAAGCATTTTCATGTCCCACAGATGACAGGAGGACAGAGATGCATTCAGGACTGTAGGTCACTCTGATCCTACAGCAATGAGGCCCTCTAGATATCTTTGATTTTTAATGTTTTATTTCAAGCTATTATGATGTTGTAAACCAGCAATTTCCATAGATATCAAGTGATGCAATAATCTCTTTGTCTATTCAGATATCTGTGTGCCTCTTTCTAGCTCACCAGGTATAGATTCTCTAACTTGGCATGAACTTTTATTCCCAGTCTCCACTTCTACTGCCTCAGTTTCATTCACACGTTAATCAAAGTGAGGTGTGAGGAAACACCAGAACCTGCTAGGACATTAGGTGAATAGGAGAATGAGGCAAACTCCAAGTCAGGGAAACCCTTTAGGAATACCAGCACTGCCTGGAATCTGACACACCCAAGAAAGACTTTGTTATCTAAAACACTGGTTCTGAAAGCAAGCTCCCCTTAAATACCCCAGGGCATAAATTTACCTTCGAGCTAAACTGTAGGTGCTTCAGTTGGTGAGATGATTCTGGGCTAAAGACTTTGTAGTTTGTTCTCCATAAATCAGTCCTCTGCTAGGGCCAAGAAGCATACAAGAAGCCTATTGCACTGCTATTGGCTGGCTGTGATAGCTGTGTGACAGGCAATTTTCATGAAAATATGATGTTTTCATGAAAGTATGATAGCTTTGAGTTCTGAACCTGACAAAATAAAATTTTGTAGTATTATCAAATATACAATTTTAAATTAAGTCTTGGCATATTAAGGTTGATTTTCTGACTTTTGACAGAGGCAATGTACATCAGCTGGTCACTGGAACAGGCATAGGATTTTTATTTATTAACTTATACACTTACAGTCTGCTGTAACATATAAACACCTTTTTTTGGTTAATTTTGCCTTTAGATTTCAGAGACAAACTGGAAGTAAAAGAGGAAAAAATGGTACTTGATACAAAAAAATCATCCAAGCAGAAAACAAATTCTTTACAGAGTCAGCGTCTAGGACATTATTTAGAAAAGCAGGTTGTGTAGTGCATTTTGAATATATGTAAGGTAGAATCTTATTGTCAAAATTGGAAATAATGCCTTCAATAATGTTTTGGTTGCAGTGTTCTAATTGTAGATGAGAATATTTGAACACATTTCATGTTTTTACTTGGTGTTGGAATAGTTGTGAAGTAGAATGATTTGTCTTCTGTCACTTTCTCGGGTGATCTGAATTGAGAGTTGAGCACAGCTCTACCAGGGACAAGATTACTGGGAATTAAACTCAGTTTCTTCCCATGCAATATCACTTCTTGCCCCCACACTGTATCACTAGGAATGTGTGTGTGGTGTCCTTGATTTCTTCTCAACTGGGAAAAAGTGTCTGCAGAGACAGCACTGCAATCCTCAGAAGTGGAGCACTTGGGCACTACTATATATGTATTCATCTATATCTTCTAATTTCATTCCAGTATGTGATCCCAAAATGTCAGTGGGTAAAAACAGACAGTAAAATAAATTTCCTGAGTATAAACATATCGTATGCGTACATAGTAGACATATACACAATAATATTGGTGTAACTGATGATACATTACATTGAAGATATGAATTCATCTTCACCAGTTCATAAATTTCAAAGCCTAAGAATTCTTAAAAAGGTGTTTACAGGTTTTTGGCTGCTTGGTTTAAGATGCATCTAGAATAGTTAGAACACAGGCACCCACATTCATTGATCACTTCAAAAACTGACGTCCTGTTCCTTGTAAATCAGAAATTAAATTGGAGTTATTCATACAATCTTGGCTCTTTTATTCACACAGGAGCAGGTGCCTATAGCCAATTTTAAATAGGATGTATATATATGAGGATTTTTCCTAAGAAGAATCTTGTGAAATCTCTCAAGGATGTCACATTGGCAATAAGTGTCCTTCTGCAAACAACTAGCAAAAGTTAGTTGGCATAAATAAAAAGTTGGCATAAATAAAATACTTTCCCAATTCTCTCAGTCCCCGAAATTTGCTCATGATCTGGCAACACAATTGACAGCTGTTGTAAGACAGGTGAAAGACAATCCAGAGTCTACAGTTTCTTCCCCAGCTCCAGCCCCATTCTCTCTCCTCTCTGTTCTCTCTCCTTTTTCTCTTTTCTTTTTTCTCTCCCTCAGCAGAAGCACAATTTCATATGACACCTCTGCAGAGCAGTTGAAAAATGGAGCTTTTGCCACCTCTCTTGACTTTTCTTAATTATTTTCATTTGATGACTTCTTTCTTAAATCTTCCTCTACTCTTACTAGACACTATGTCCCCAAATACACATGGAAATGGAAACTTGCTGTTTGGTGCTAAGTGTCTTATTTGCCTGTTTATAGATAAGAGCCGTATCTACTTTTTAATTTTCTAAGCATTCAGTTTTATTCCTTCTGAGTGCTATAAATATAATAGAAAAGTCTAGATTGGAAAATCATCCAGTTCAACCAGCTGTTGAAAGCAATGCCTCAGATTAAGTTATCTAGGGTCATGCTGGCCAAAGACTGAACATTTGCATTGATGGAAATTCTAGCACTTCTCTGGGCAGACTTTTCCAATGTTTAATTCTTCTTGTGGTAAAAAATTGTTTGCTTATATCCCAGGAAAATTTCCACTGAAGAAACTTATACCCATTGCCAGTTGTCCTGTCACTGTGCATCCTTGAAAAGAGAGGACTTTCATCCTTTATGCACATCTTTTAGGTACTGAAAGACCGTGATACATCCACCCCAAGCTTTCTCTTCTTCAGGCTGAACAAGACCAATTCCTTTATCTTGCTTCACATGCCACCTTCTCCAACCCTCTATTCATCTTGGTGACCCTCCTCTGGACCGTCTCCAATTTTTCCAATGTCTCTATTGAACTTGGGGGGGGAACAGAACTGGACATAGCAGTACTGGTATGACTTAAATGCTGCAAAAACCTGAGTGATCACTTCATCTAATGTCTGGGTTGAGCAAAGGTGTAGATTAGATTAATTTACGTGTTGGGTTTTATTGCCAAAGGAAAAATTCTAATACATAGTTTTAATAGCAAATTTATATAGCACAGATGATTACATCCATGACTACTCAATCAGGCAGGAGTCTGGGTGCCTTTATATGACTCTTGCTCATCATAGATGTAAAATGAGTGACTCAACAAGTTTAATCCCCTTTTAAAATATATTTTTAATGAGGACTCTACAAAATAGTTGTTTTGCAGCCACAGTTTAACAGATCTACACACAAAGGCGTGTAAATCTGGGATTTTGGTTCCATGTATTTCAGAGACAGAAGCCTTTCAGAAAACCCTGATTTTGATTTATGTCCCTGCTGATATTTCTAGAATGAAGAAACTTGATATTTTGGTAAGTAGCCCCTTCTAAGATCTCAACATCTCTAGGTTGAGAACTTCAATAGGCAGACTTTGGGCTTGTTACTTCTGTAACATAAGGCTAAAATATGATAAAAAGTTAAGGAAAACAAAGCTATGTCAAATTTCTTTTCAGTCATTTCCATCAAGTAAATATTATATTCTTGATTTTTTTCTCTCAAATAAATGTGCTTTTTTGGTGGTACTCACTATATGCAGTTAAGACAATGTGCCTAAGAAGAAAAATACTGCAATGACTAGCGTATTAGATGATTGATCCTATCTTTTATCATATTTTGAGAGTGAGATTACACCTGTAGTGGAGTTGATCACAATTTCTGATTATGATTAATAGAGCTGCTTTTTTTATTAGATCTACTAAGTAGATTCTGTTCCACATTTTCAAAAGCTTTAATAAGCAAAAGGTCTACCAGAACAAATATAATTGAAAAGTAAACCAGCTTTTTCAGCTGAGCTTCTGCATAGGAAGAAGCAACATGAAAGAAAGATAATTATACCTAGATAAAACATCACTTACTTTTTCTTTTTTTATACATCAAATCTTCTTACCTTACTGTATGGTGATAAAAGGGAACAAATATTTTCCAGAAAATCTAAATCCTAGTGTTACCCAGCAGCTTAATGTCTAGACTGATTTTTAGACAAGGGAAGGGGGAGAGATGAAGGCAGCTAAGCATCTAGCAGTTACTCATCATAACTGGGATGAGTAAGGAGAGGCAGATTCATGCTCTGCCTCCTTGTTGCCCGCTGCCAGCCAGGCTGCATGGAGCTCACCTGCCTCTTCTTCCTTTCTCTTTCTCCCAGGCTGCTCTTTGCAGCACTGATGATAGCTTATCTTGCTCTTTCAATTAAGGGCAAGAATATTTTCTGTAGAACCCTTGAATGAATTTATTTATCTTACACAAAGCTGGTTGAGAATCAGAGGCTGGGAGGGGTGAGGGACTGGATGGCAATAACGGTCTAGCTCACCCCCAGCTCCAATGCATGGTGAGTAATACACTGCCATTCCTAAGAGATTTTTGCCTAGTCTATTTTAAAAAATAGCTCCTGAAGTGAAAAGTCCATAACATCTCCTGAAGTCTATCCTGTTACTCTGCTACTCTTCCCACTACTTGGCTTAAATCTAGGTCCAGTATAAACTGACTGTTTTCCTTCTATCTTTAGGGCGAACAATCTCCTACCTTTATGTAGCAACCTTTTAATGCTCTTTAAGAGATTACCCTGCCTACTTCTGTCTCTTCTTTTGGCTGAACAAACCCATTTGGTTTGATCTTGCCTCACAGATCATGTTTTCTAGAGCTTGCATAATTTCTTTTGTTTTTCTGTGAACAGGAAGTGGTTAATGTCTTTGTTCAAGTGTCCCAAATTACACAGAAGCAATATTCTAGCTAAGGTCTCACTAGAGACCTTGCTAGGCTGAACAGCACAAGGGATCAGTCTGTGTCTTATTTAGCCTGGTTATATTTCCCAGGATGTTTCTTTTTTTCTTTTTGTCAACAGCATAACATTATTAACTATGCTATAGCTCATGGACCATTTTTGTAGAACTTCTACTTAGTCAGTTACGTTTGTATGAGTGGTTATTTCCTCTTGAATAAAATGTGTTGATCCTCTGGGATATCAAAACATGATTTTTTCAGACCATACCTCTAATATGGTGAGACAGGACTAGAATTGAACCTTGTCTTCCAAAGCACTTGAAGTTCCCTGTGACCTGTGTTTTATGCATGTTAAGTATTCTAGTACAGTCCTGCTTGTGGAAAACCATCAGCTCTCTAATGACAAAACACTTCATTTGGAATGATTCATGTTTGACAGATGTTCCCAAATTCAGAGCCAAGATCTGAGATTTTACCCTCACTGGAAGCCCGTGGCAGCATCATAGCAGCTTGGGCCAAGGATGATGGAGCGCCTGGCACTACTTCAGGGAAACTGGATGCTCCATCCCTGAAAACTACAATAGAGTTTCACTGAAACATTCCAGGAGTGGGAACTTACAGCTCACTGAAAATTTTCAAAAAAACCCATTAGTTTAATCTAGACTGATTGTGCATTGAAAATGTTGCTGTGCCCCCAAGATTACCCACAAGCCAGAAACTTTAAAAAAACCCCTATCTACCTTTGATAAAAAGGGGCATCTCAGATGAAATGAGAAAAGATATTTTCACATCACTTTAAAATGCTACTCTGATAGCATGTATTCTTTCCTCCCCTTTCTGCCCACAACACTGTACTAAGTAACTTACAGTGTCAGACCAGTGCCTGCTCCAATTCCTGGTGGACAAATGCCCATGCTAATAAAATACAGAATCCACCTCTGCTGAAAAACACAGGTTGAATATACACTGCATGCAGAATTGAAACTGCCTTCTTAACCTTAGAGGGTATACATTGCCAAAGCGGTGTCAAGATGTGTGCAGAGCATCATAAAGAAACCAAAGCTCTAACTGAAAGCAGGGAACCTGATCACGGAGTGCACCAAAGCTGAAAGACTCTGTTGACATAACCGTATTTTAGTTCTTGCAATTCTCAATACATGTACTTAATTTGACGTTGAAGGAAATAAAAGATCTATTAGAAAAATATGTAAGAATGGCTTTATTTGTTAGCATGTATTAAGTGTAAGAATCTGATGAGACCTTGGTCATTTTTCCTCTTTTGATCAAAGAAAAAAAAATTCTAAACTTATCCCTCTCTTTTTCTGATGTTACTGTTGCAATTATGTTGATATATGCTCCAAGCTTTTGTGGCCTACCTCTAAAATATTGTTAAAAAATTGCTACCTTTCAAGCATGTGCTCTTGCCCCCTTCATTTTCATTATTCAAGGTATTTATTTCCTTACATGAGCCAAAATCCTCCAAGTACATCCACATACTGCCCACTCAATCTAAATTTTTCTCCTTCTAATACAGTGAAAATCTATTTTTGAATCTTGTCTGACAAATAGAACAATCAACTTGGGTTACAAGAAGTTTAAAACTCAGCCTTGAGCAACTTCTGTTCCTCTTAACTCTTGGGACTCTTGCCCCACTTCTGACAGTATGGAGATCTGTGGCATTTCTGTGTCACGTAAAGAGACGATGCTCATTGCACATCCTTTCGGGCAGACACTTGTTAAGACATATATGGCAATCTTAGCAAAGACATTTGAAGCAATCCGTGTTATTTTCTTCAAACCTTGCATGTGTTATATCTCAATGCTGGGCAGCCACAGAAACCCGTTTCTTACATTAAGATGTTTGAAAAGAAGAGGCTGGCATCCTGAGAGGCAAGTTGGTTGTTTCCCCTGAGAATCACAGTCATGAAAAATCTACATTGTTTTGTGGTGTCCGACTTCTCCAGGCTTTAGACTCAAAGGTGTTTGAAGAAATATGTAACTGTCTGCTATGAGCATTCAAGGAACATGTGGAGAAGTTATTCATTAGTTGATATCACAGATCTATCATGTAGAAAACCTGAGGGAAAAGTGATTGCAAATCACATTGTCAGGGAGCAGCAATGGCTGGTTGCTCCACAGGGGAAGGCAAGTGGGAGCCGTCAGAGATAGCTTGCAGCACCTGAACTAGGAGGGCAGAGCAGGTGGGGTGAGAGTAACCTGGATCAGCCATGGGCCAGCGATCAGGGAAGAGGCTGCATAGCCCGTTGGTGCTTCTGGGGCCCTTGCTCATATTTTTTGAATTACATGCATGTGATTTCCTGGGCTGGCCCTGCAGAATTTTCCAAGACTTCGTAAGAAAGGGCTTGAACAACCTTTTTGTACCAAACCTAGTTTAGCTGGATGAGCTGGATGAGAACTGGATTTGTCAGCAAGTAGGCAATGTTTTCCTGTCCCAGTGTATTTGTAAAAGACAGATGGTTAGGCTGGGAAAGTCGTCTTATTCATTTGCCTGCCTTTTAGATGAAGAAGGGAATTTTCATGTGTTACAATAAAAAGCTTAAGGCATCTAGGAAACAAAACAAAACAAAACAAAATAAAAACCCTTGCCCCAGTATTACATTGAATAAACAAGCAAAGTTCTAGAACTTTTTAGCCACAATTGGACTGTGTGCAGCTGAAAACCCATTAGTAAAGCTATCACCTGAGGTATGTTTCCAATTGCTAAACAGCTTGGGCATTATCTGAATCTCTTATCCATAAAGTATTTAGACTTTATAATTAGATTTTAGAAAGACATGGATTGATTAGCTCTTATCCTCATTTAGGAAATGATACCCCCTTCTGGATTTTAGTGTCTGTTTCCACTAACGTCTACAGTTTAGAATCCTATAATGTATTTAGCTCCGATCTATCTATACAATATCTGCAATACAGGAAAACACCATTACATTTTAAATGAGTGGGATTCCAATAGGTTTTCTCAGCTTTATGGATGTTTCAGATGCTAATGCTAAGAGGTTATAATATTTCACGCCTCTATTTCACACAGAATAGATTGCATTTCTATAATCCTCTGCCTCTCTGTTTGCCAGTTGCCAATAATCCAGCCTTGTCTCATTCAAAACTTGGGCTGCGTGGCTGACTGGTTTCACTGAGTTTGTGTTCTTCACAACAGATTTTGGAAAAAATGCAGAGACAAAGAAATACAAATTGGGGGAGGGAGGATAGGGAAAGGGGTCAGAGAGTCTAGGCCAGAACAATGGGACAAACAATCTTGTGCTTCAGAGGATGCAGCAGAAATTCTAGTAATGGATATGGGCAGAGCAGAAGCAAGGATAAACTTGAAATTCCAGATCGGAATATGAGATGGAGAAAAATGTTGTAGTTCACTCATTAAAGTGGGCAGCTTTCTCTCCAATAGCATAAAAAGAGTGGAAGCAGATAAAAGATTAATAAAGTCACTGACTATTGAGATCCAAATACTTACAGGAACCTTCTCTCTTACAGGAGAAAATTATTAGTTACTAGTGGTTTTATAGCAGCAAAGAATAACTCCAGTGGTGAGTGGGGTTTCTGATTGTTATGGTCACTTGTATATGACAACTGGAAATGGCAATGCCAGACACAGTGATGAACACAGATTGAAAAATCATAAAGGAAAAGGGTATGTAATGAAAAAAGAATAAATACTACTAATTATCTGCTAACAATAGTAGCCGAAATAGTTCACTGCTGAACTAGCCCGTATTTTATCAATTCTTCCAAGACTGTTCTTCCTACTAAGCAGACAGACAAAGGGAGGCAGGACAAATTCTACTTTTCTGAAGAGAGGCCGAGCAGCAACCCAGTCCTGGCACCCATTAACCTGACTTTGAAAGCTTTGTCATGGGAATGCGCATGGCTGTGTTTGAAACACAAGCCAAATTATGTTCATATTAGCTGATGGTCTTGGACCTTTATTGTCTGGGCAAGCTAATTAATTTACCACTCTAATAAGGAGCTTGTAGAATGTAACATTTTCCTTGTTAGCATGTTAACAAGGCTGTAAACTGAGTACTCTCTTTAGATTGTAATATAACCAGCTTTATGAGAGCAGAGGGATTAAAAGAGCTTCCTCCACAGCACATATCTGATTTAAATTAATAAATATACTAATGAAAAATTATCTGGGGAATGAGATAATAGCCTGCTATGAAACCTGCAGTACCCAATCCATTGCTGTTTACTGAAGTCTTTGGTGTCAGTCTTCATGCTTAAACTCAGGAATGACCAATTCAAGGCCTTCAGCTTTTCCCAAAAGACAAGTAAGTTTCATGGTCTTTAATGACACCCTAAAACCACAGTATCTTTTCTGCATTGCATCTCTGCATTGTTTTAGCTGTAATGCCTTTTGTTCAAGTGGGAGTTTAAGTTGTGTTAGCTAGCCAAACTATCTTCTGCCCTTCCTTTTACTGATATTAGTAAGCCACAAACATTGCCATCATCTGCCATCATCACCAGCAGAAGTAGGTAGATGATTGTGCCCCTGTACTCAGCACTAGTGAGGCCACACATGGAGTATTGTGTCCAGTTTTGGGCACCTCAATACAAGAGAG
>JAOXJM010000001.1:97013848-97025904 GCA_026413425.1 Tringa solitaria | reverse complement strand
TGGACACAATACTCCATGTGTGGCCTCACTAGTGCTGAGTACAGGGGCACAATCACCTCCCTACTTCTGATGGTAATGCTATTTCTAATAGAAGCCAGGATGCCAGGAGATTCATTCCCCTGATCATCTCTGTAGCCATCAGCTGAACTCAGTCCAGTAGACCCTTGTCCTTCTTGAGCTGGAAAGCCCAGAACTGGAGACTGTACTCCAGATGCAGCCTCACCCGGTCAGAGTAGAGGGGGATAATAACCTCCCTTGAGCTGCTGGCCATGCTCTTTTTAATGCACCCCAAAGTACCACTGGTCTTCTTGGCCACAAGGGCATTTTACCGGCTCATGATCAACCATGACATGGTCAACATGAGCTGAAACTTCCCTGAATCTGGCAAACATAAGAGGTTTTGAGGAAGAAGTCACAAATCTAGAATTATGAAGACTCAAAAAAAGGACTGGGAAAAGTGTAGAAAAGGTGGTGGTCATGGTAGGGTTTTAACAATAGGAAATAGAAATTGTGTAATGGTGAGAGTGTGTAATTAGTAATACTAATTGATGCTGAGTAGCTGAGCATCTGAAAGGTGCTGAATAGAGCTAGGAAAAGTACTTTGGCGGTAAACACAGCCTGGAGGCAATTTTGGTAGTCTCCCTTTTTATCCTTGAAGATCTAGATGCTACAACTGGAAATAAATTCAGAATCCTGCAGGGAAATACTGATATTTTATGGAAACTGCTGGGAAAGGCTGGATGGAATAGTATTCAGCATCTGTTTTGCGGAAAAGAAATCTATTTTGAGGATAAAGTCATGGTTCTTCTTCTAAAACTTTGATTTTATTTTGGTCTTCCATCTTCTGTAAGCTGTTCATGTCCCTCAGGGGCCTCCAGAATTGGAAGAACTGAGATTCAGACAACAACCATCTTCATTAAAAGTAAGGTTTATTGGCAGTGAATCAGTCTCATCCTTCATTTTTAATAGCCCTCCAATAAACTCTTTCCTTTTTCATCTACTTTCCCATTATTTTGCCATATATTTCACATCCTTTCACGAGATTCTCCTTGATCTAAAGGCTGTACATACTATAATAGAAGTCAATATTATAGGATCTGTGACAAAAAATAGTAAAAGAGATTCAGTTTTGCTTCTGAAGTGAAAAAGGCAACCAATAGTAGACACTGCAAAACTAAACCCAGAGACTTCTGCTAGCCTGGAGCACCAGCAGCCAAGGTGTACAAGATTCTACCTACATGCTCCAATGAGCAAAAGTAGACTAGACAGATTTTTTTTTTCTTTTCTCCTTGTTATTTTTTACCTATTTTTATTACATGATTAATTACATTCTTTAATTTGCCCAAACTTCTAAATAGCGTAAGAACTTCTGAAAAGAAGAGTTTGAATGTTTTTGAGTTAGCATGTTTTCTTTATTGCCTCTAAATAGAAGAAAACAGTATATGTTATCTTTGTTAGTTTGTTTCACAGAAAGAAACCATTTTGCACAACAAATAACTGTGAACCTGACCAGGGAAACCCTGTCAGGTGGGGCTAGCCCTTACATGGAAGCCAGTACAAGGGTGCAGGCAGCATTGCTGCTTACTGTACTGTTAGAAAGTTAGTAAATGATGTTACTTTAGATTTAATTGGCCAGCTTTATCAACTCTCGTGCCAATTTTTAACTAGAATTGCCACATATTTCAGAGCAAAGACAGCAATGCTGAGATCTGCCTTCAGGCAGCTGTTCTAGTCAAGATTTCACATTGTTCTGAAGCAGACATAACCCTTCCTTCTCACAATGTCACCGAGACCCGTGGGGAAACAGGAGACAAAAGGAGGGAAAGTGTTTAAGTTGGAGATCTGGAGAAAAAGCTTCCACATGCTGTGCATGTTTTCTTGTTTTTAAGAGAGGTTTATTAAAGGTCTTATGTTAATGAAAATGATTGTACAATCAGCCATTGCATGTATTTCTGAAAGAAATGATAATATGCCCTTTACTGTGGCTCAGAAGGGATTATTTTAAACTTCATGTGTTAATAGAGCACCTTGCTCTGAAGTCAGTGACCACTGCAAATATCAAACATATTTATAGATTGGTACAAATATGTGTTTGTGAACTGTGTGTCAACTTGCTCTCTTTCAGCGTATCCTGCGGTTTAGGGAGATCACCTGTAATGTCGCTCTATCAACTAAAACCACAATGAGAGCTAGCCAGCTTCTGGAGATAAAGCACCAAGAGGATAGTGTTTCACTTCACAGCAGTAGCTGATGCAGTCTATTAAGTTTCTTTTTCTTTCTTTTTTTTTTTTTCCATTTTTTTCAACCTGCAGTATTCATTACAAATCATGCAACTTGTTTTATCATTAGATGGGAGTGAGAGAACAGAAAGAAACTTTCCTCTAAAAATAATTTAACTCCCAAGGGCACAAAAATATGTCTTATTTTTACACAGAAATTCAATGTAACAAGGAAGATATAATGGAATAAATTATAAGAAAAGAAGCATACACCTATTTATACCATCATTTATTTTCCACAGTTTTGGAACTTTCTTCAGCAAAGCTAACAACATTTTTTTTTTTAATCTTCTGATTTTTCATTTTCAGTGATGTTATTCTAAGGTTCATTCTTAAATGGCAAACTTTGGATAGAGATTTCTTCCTGGCCACCTTCCTATCTGACAACAGAAGTGCTTGACCCACAACCTGCTGAAATCAATAGGAGTTCTTTCTTCTGGCTCTAGTGGTCTTTGGGAGAAGATTGTTTGGATTTTACTAGATTTTCACTGCTCAGAAGACAGGGAGCTGGAATCACCTCTTGCTGGGTCAAAAGAAAGCTCTGTCACTGTCTTCTTTCAAGACAATGATTACACCTTCCTCAGCTTTTACCGGTCCTTAGTGAAATATTCATGTCTTGTGAACTCAAACATCACTGCTTACAACAACATTTGTAATACTTGACAAAAATGAATGAGGATTTAGTTGAACACATCTGAAAATGCGAGAAAATGAAAACAGGTCTTAGCTTGTAACCCCAAAGCCATGATGTTTCTCTATCTATCTATCTATCTCTTACACACCTTTTTTTTTTTTTTTTAATCTTTGGGTAAATTATGAGTTATATTCAGTGGGTGCTTATCTATGTCTTATTTTCTGCTTTCTAAGCAGGTCAAGCTCTTGTGCAGAAATCAGTGTGGCTCTAATACTTTGGGAGTGTGTAGAGCAACATAGTCACATGACCAGTACTCTTATCAGGCAATGAGGGTTTCACCTATGCAATAAATCCACATCTGTTCTGTATGATAGGCCTTTCAAAGTTACGGCAAACATCTTTTGAAATCGCCTGAATAATTAAATGTTTTCCCCACATTCTCTTTTTCCCTACACTCCAGTATATTTGGTCACTCTCTCGTTCCCCACATGTATCACATCTGAAAACATGCCATTGGAGTCAGAGCCTTTTTTCTCATTCTCCTTTTCAGAACAACACACTGACAAACTTGAAAACACCAAGTAAACCCACACCTGGAGTTTTGAAAAAGAAATAACTTTTTGCAGAGGTGTAGTATCTGTCTCTGTTCCCACAGAAGTAGCAAAAGTGGGTTGAATGTGTACAACAGGATTCTGAAAAATGAAATAATTTGGAAGAAACAAGTGGTGACCTGTGATAATCAAAGTAGTTTTGTCTCCCAGCCATGACATGTTTACACTTTTAGATGCAGCACATGTTGGCAGGATTTTGTCTCATCACACTTACGTGGGAATTTTCTGCATATTTCAGTCGGCGTCATGATTTTTCCCTGACAATAATTGAAAGCCAACTTCTGTTCCTGTCTCTGCTTCAAGCTAAATCAGGGTAACTCTAGAGTAACTCCGCTGAAGTAATTTGCAGTGCTTTCACAGCTCATTTCTTGTATTTCACATTTTCTGATACTAGAGGAAATGTCCTTCTTTTTAACCTAATTGCAGCCACATCACATGCAGTAGCTTGGACTGGTATTACCTCCCCCCAGCCCCTTTTTAAAGTAGACTACGAGCAAAAAAACCTGCTTTTTTTGTAGAATATTCACTGCCACAGCCTTTGAAAAATAAGCATTCAAACTAGCATAATTTTACTAAGTCATCATGCGGTTAATGAATTCAAAGTCCAGAGGCTGCAGAAGTTTTCAGCTCAGTTTTCAGTTTTCAAGGCTGAAGCCTGTCAACAGCTTCGCTGCAGAATGAGGTGTTTTCTGTGCCCTTCTACCAGTTCTGGTCTGTGTATGCAGGGAGGATGCTGGGTGCAGTTAGAACTTTAGTAGTGAGATGGGAGTCTGCATTTCTTTCTAATAATTCAGAAGAGAGGAAAAAAACATCCAGGGAATGCCAGAAAGTGCATGTAGAACAAAAGCCTTTGTCAAATACAAACTGTTGCCTGTCCACCAAAACAAATTAAGAAGGTGTAGGTGTATGGCTTGTGGCTTAAAGCTAATGGAATTTGACTAAATTTGAGGTTCAAGAAGGCTTAGAAATTAATTTAATGAAACTTTAGTGAAGTTATTTTGCCTGACTCTTAGGTAAAAATTCTATTCTGAAAACAAAACATGTGAATCCAAGTTCACATCCAGGGATTAAACTCCAAACTGTTTGGCTCTTGGGATCAAGAGTTTCCTGTTGAAGGCTCCAGTCTTCAGCATTCTTCTACTTTGTCCTAAACCATTTGGATTAGTTCTTCCATAAAAAAAAGAGATTTTTAAAAAAAAAATTTTGATACTTTATTTTTTCTACCTTGCAATCCAAAACTGCTGTAACTGAGGCAAGTGTTCTGTGTAGGACACAGATCACCAGTGCAGTAAGATCTTGTCTTTACAAATGCTCTGTACCAACATGTCAGCTCCAGGAACTTTTTTTTTTATTTGAAACAGCTGCTAGAAAGCTATCTTTATGTGAATACATAAAAAACAGAGATAAATATATGTGCGTACACCCTCGTACAGATTGCATACTTCCAGCAGAGTGAACTACTCACTGCTAAAGCAAACCTCCCCTGAGTTTCTATCCTGTGAGCTAAATTCCCATTAGCACTCCATACTTCCAGGTGCATTCTTCTGCCAGTGCAAATCCACACAAATACGTCTTGGTAAAGATCCCTGCCTGGCTGCTTTTTTCAGTAATTTACATTTGAATTTTCATTCCCTTTAGAAGAGCTAAGAAACAGGCACAGGAATAACCTAAGAGGAGCCCCAAAAGAAAATTAGAAGCAGAAATACAGATACAAGTAATAGCTAAAGACTGGTGGGATTACTGGGTGGGGAGGGAAGAAGACTGTTTTAATAAACCTATCTTTGCATTACATAGTAAAGACAGACCCCATCCTCAAGGACTGCCAGCGTTAATGCCCAAAGGAACAAAAGTCAGACAAGAAGGAATGCTCATGGTCATGTTGCGGTGGCAGAGCTTGGAGCTCCTGCCTCCTCATCCGACATCTGAGTGCCCCAAACTGTTTGCTGAGGCTCAGATTTGTTGTCGATTCTTTTTGAGGAGAAAACACTATTCTAGGTAAATATTTCAAAATAGATTTCTCGGTATTTGAAGGCAGTGTTTCATTTTAAGCTATATTATATATGCATTATTTCTTGACTTATGCTGATCCTTTCTGGCCTTTAGAAATAATATCATCAGTACATCTATGGCACTTGCATACATTACTCTAGAAGACAGGAACATAAGCAGCATCTGCTTTTTTTGCTTGACTGATTGCATTCAATTTCATTTAACTCTGTGCTGCTTCTGCTTCTATTTGTTATAGAATACACCTTACCAGGAAGGTCAGATTGGCACCAGATATTAAATATCACTTGTATGGCCAGTAAGTAGCAAGCAGTTTACCCTTTAGTCCAATTGTAACTCATGTGTGCACTAAACCATCCACCTGCTTCTGAAAAAAGAACCACCCACAATTGTGCTATTAGAAAAATAAAAGAAAATGGACAGTTGCAGATAAACAGTTATGTTTCTGGCACATGCTTTAGCAATGGCTGTTGCAGTATCAAATTAAAATTGCCCTGTTAATAATCTCCTGTGAAGTGCTAATCACAGGTGATGTGCAGCAGACAACAGCTCTGGTGGATTGCAGCGATCGCCACACAGAGAGAATCTATTCTGCTTTATGGTTAATGGGTATCTCTGAGAGGCAGAACATCACTTAATTATGAATCAACAGAAACTCTTCGATTTTTACAAAATGAAAAACATACTCTTAACGTGCATGGTTCTTGTGACCAGACATTCAACAACTCATGCATTGTGTTTCTCAGAAGTAACTGCCATTTACCATTGCTGATAGATTTCTCGGTTAGATCTATTTGCATCCTGCAGCTTTTCCTTGTATTTACACTGCACTCCCTTAGCCAAACACAAGTTTTGTTATAACACAATGGTAATAATAAACAAGATAAAAAAATGAATATATTTTGTGGCAGTTTATGAGAGACAATGAAATAATACATTTTATTACCATAGGAGGTGTGCATTTTCAGAGTGTTGAATAAACCTTGTTAACAGCAGAAGGAATTGCTATGGGGACACATTTGTGACAGCTTCCGATGATGCTTCTAAACTTGCACCAGGTCCTGCCACTGTCAGTGGTGAGCTTAGTGCTTCAGCTGCAGCGATTTCTGTACAAACTGCTGCTTGTTGATCAAGAGCTTTGCCAGGAGCAAAACTCTCAAGGCAAGTGTGCAGCCAGCAGTGGCATGGCCATTTTGTTCCTCCAAATATACAGCACTCTTGCTTCACATATACATACGCAATATGCATTTTAAGAGTCAGCACTAACACACAGAGGAAGAAAATTGAATTGGGTTTTCTGCTTAAAAGGCTCGTTTTACATATGTGGACTCTGAAATGGCAGCTGGGTAAAATAAGTTCCACAGTGCAAACAAACCAGCTGACGAATGCTTTAGATGACTCCACTAGCAGGTGGGAGTGCTGTACCCTGCTGATGACACATGGTGCTGGACTTCAGTTTCCTCCAGCATTAGGCATCACTGCCTTGTAGTTCAAAACCTTGCACACTCCGCTATGACCACCACAAAGTCCTGCTTGGTCTGCAATTTGAAAGCTGTCCACTTTGGTGGAATCTGTCAGAAGATTCAAAGCACCAGTATCGTTTAGCAAGCTGTACAGGGCAGTAACCGCTTGGATGATGTGAGTCTAATAGCAGAAAGACCACGGCAACTGCTTGGAGCCTTTCTTTGCAGAGGATTGTCATCAGGTATTGGGCAGCCAAGAACTAAGGACTATGTTTTTTCCTGACTGTGCTCTCCGGTAGAGACTTCCTTCTGTGCTACCTTGGTGCTAGGTCAGTTTTTGCATCCTTCAAAAAACTGATCAAGCCTTTCAGAGTTGGCATCAGGCAGACCTTGTAAGATCGGTGTTGGAAGAGCTGTCACTAG
The DNA here is from genome assembly GCA_026413425.1 of Tringa solitaria. NCBI lineage: Eukaryota > Metazoa > Chordata > Aves > Charadriiformes > Scolopacidae > Tringa > Tringa solitaria. The sequence goes on along the minus strand of JAOXJM010000001.1, from coordinate 97,018,487 downwards.
CAGCTGAGTAGCACTTATCTGGTGCCCAAAGCACCTTTCTGACTTGCAGCAGATGAACGTGACTGAAACCACCCTGATGTATTCTTCTAATTTTAGCTTCTCTGTCTCATATTTGTTACTTCTTTCCTGCAGAAATGTGAGGCGGCTTTGCTTTTCTTCCGAAAGCTCAATTGTGTGTTTAATTCTCTGCTTCCTTTACTAATTTGTTATATACTAAACGAAGGAAAAATGAAGCTCTAATAGTTTCTCAGGCTTTCCTAAGCTCCTCAAATATATTAAAAAGAAATTTTTCATTTGTGAAACCAATGAACTGAGAAAGGGAAGGCAAAAAAAAAGCACTTGGCAGTACACCTGAATCTTGACTACATTTGCTGCCTAAAACATCAAGCAAACAACTGAACTAATGTTTCATATTTGGCTTTTATTACAGCATCTCCTGCTGACATCACCCAGGATCATGTTGTTTATAGTAGATAGCACCCAAATTTTGTTCATTATTTAATTATTGGTGTTTCCATTTTATTTTATGCAGCATGTTGTTTTCTATCCCGACTCAAACTAACAGTTAGCTACAAGTGCCCCCTTTATGATAGCAATTAGCTTGTATGCAATGGTAGCTCTGCCTTGTCTGGGAGCAGGGAAGACCAGTGGTTCAGGTGCCCTAGAGACAAGAACAGCAAATGTCCTGCACTTTAAGCTGTTAGAGCAGAACTGATTGTCATGCGCATTTGCTCTTATCCTAAAAAGAGATTCCCGGGCCACAAACTTGGGATTTGTATCTAATCTTCCTTAACACGGTTTTGCTATAAGGTAAGACATAGGCCTATTAATCTTTCCTGCAAAAGATCTTTTTAGAAAAGCCTATTTTTCACATTGTATTTTCACTAAGGTAGTAGAAAACATATTTTTTTATATATATATAGTATGCGTATATATATTTATACACGCACACTTCATGAGAATTAGATACTTTTGCAGGTTTTTATTTTGAAACATAATGGAGAAGAGATTAGAAGAGCATATTTGGTCTGCAGACCTGTTCCAGTGCATTCATGAAACCTTCTCAATGATAGTATAATGAGTACTACCCCAAAATTCAACACAATTATCAGAAAAGAATATTTGATTGCACTTTCACAACCACTATAGTTTAAGCAACATAAAAATAAGAGGAAGCAGTGAAAGCTGGGGTCCTCCTCCTGGGTCTTTTGAGGACTAACCGTTCAGCCAGAGGTAAGTGAATTGGTCTCCCTTTCCTCATTATTTTGTTTTCCACCTCATGCAGTTTTCGAGTGCCTTAATTTATCATTTGGAAAGGGCTTTAAGATCCTTTCACAGAGCTGGCTATAAAAATGCAAAGTATTAGGAAACGAAATCCCATGAACAATTAAAAATTAATCACTTTCAAGCCAGAGCTTTCAGAGAAATGTCCAGTGGAAATAAAAAGACAACCTGGACTTGCAGGAAGAATGCTCTACTTCACAGGAAAACTGAAGAAAAACAACCATTTCCAACCGGGGGATGTTGTTTTCTCACCTATCCTGCTGTCTTCTCTTCTTCCTCCGCAGTCCCCTGGAAGTTCACACTGCCATGAGAAGCAGAAGGATGGAGAACAAAGGACATTGCCTGAAAAAACAACCATGTGGAAATGCCTATGCACTGCCTGTCTGCTGGCAGCCTTGGGCCAGGCTCAGCTCATGGGCACTGGTTTAAATAACTGGTGTAAACCTTCTGCAGGGGATGAAACGGGGGCTGGCACTCCCCAGTGGGGAGGCATTGGGGAGCATTTAGGAGGAGATATATGAAGCTGAAAAGGAGAAAGAACAGTAAGCAACTGTCAGAGACGAGCCTGGTGAGCCTGGGGAAAGGTGTGGATGGAAAGCATTTGATCTGCAGAGACAAGAATGGGGAGAAGTAGGTATTTGGAGGGATCAAAGGATAATCTGGAGGCTGCTCATGGGAGGTGTGGAGGAAGTTCTTGTCCCCTGGGAAAGGAGAAACAACAACAGTGTGAGGGTGTCACGCTTGTGTTTGTCTTAAACCTGAGTCCTGAGGTAACTGTCATCTCCACACTGTACTTCGTCAGCACAAACCCAAGATAGTTTTACCATAGGAAATTGCTGAACAAGAAGTGCAGTACAAGCACCAGGAGGTCCCTGAATGGTCCACTATCCTCACAGAGGCTTGTTAATCTGTCCCTGAGCATCTCCAACTGAGGTCTCCACAGCCTTTTTGAGGAGAGTCTCTTCCAGGGCTTTACTGGCCTTATCTTTATGAAGCTTTTCCTCATCTGAATATGCTGCAGTTTAAGCTCACTACTTGTTCTGCACAGCATGTTGCAGCCATGTGCCTAGACAGTAAATTGACAGAAATACAGCATTTGCCATTAAAAGGCAGAGTGAGATTGTGGGTATGAAACAAGAAAGTTTGTACATGGCCCACTGCATTGCAATGTTACATGCACAGCAAAAAGAAGCGTTTGAGAAGGATTTATAAATAAAAAGGTATTTTTGGTACTTGGATTTACAGACATAGCAATCAAATAATTTGAAGTAAAATAACATGAAATCAAAGACTCAGCATGGCACTTGAACTAATATTCAATGTTATATATCAGTTAAATATGTAGATCAGTAATAAAAATCCCAAGTAAAACTGACTCGAAGCACAGAACCTAACTGCTGTTGCTCCAAACTAAAAGTGTTTGTGCATCTGATCTGGTTATCTGGCTGAATAATGGGACACTCTTCCCAAACTCTCCTTAGTTTTTATGTTTAAAAACTTTCCTTTGGCTATTGTCATGAGATGTCCTTGTTGGCCTTTTTTATATGGAAGTAAAAATGTAGCAATTTTATCTGTTCACCCATTTTTCCCAGCTTCAATTATTTTTAATGGATGTTTCAAGTTCTCCTTTTACAGAATGTGCTGAGATCTACTCTTAGACTAGAAAAAAATATATTTCAGCAAGCAAGCTATAAACACCACATTTCTTTAATGGTAAAAATTACGAACTTTCTGAATCTTGAATCTTTGCAAACCACTTCATGGTGTGACGTTTTTCTCTTTATTTTTAACAAAAGTCAAGCAGTCCACTGGCTGCCAGCCCAACAGTGTAAACAAATCTATTTTTTCCAGGTTTCCTTTGTCAAATTAGCCTTCAGCTGAAATAAAGGCAGATTTATCTAGTATGAAATATACCAGGTCCATAAAGGAACAATTATAGCTGCCTGGTCATAGGCTGAGACTAAAGAGCCAACCTTAGATTAGGGTCTGCAATAGAGGGTGCCTAAAATACACACAATTTTTGAACAGAAGCTGGAAGCATAGCTTCTTGATAGACATACAGACAAAACAGCAGTGAGCCCAAGTCTAGGAAATACCAATATGTTAAGGGGATGTTTAGAAGAACACAGTAATCAACAAGCTGTAGAAATAACTCTCTACATATCTGGAGAGTTGGTTTTCTGGCTTCAGCCACACAATGTTTGTGAACTGGACATCACCTGAGAGCCACCCTGCCCAGATCTCTCTCTTGGGGTTCAAATACGGATCTGCAGAGATAGGGAGAAGCTCTCTCAGTGTGCTTGTGACTGAACCAGCCTCCCAAAGGACATTGAAATGCTTTGATAAACTTTCATATCTTGCAGGAAAACTTACCCCTTTGCAACAACTGATCCCAAAGGACCTTTGCAGGAGAAAATCTAGCATAGGTTTGTATTGAATAAAATCTCTTCACAAAATCCTGAGGACCAGGTATTCCTGTGATAGTCTGAGGGTGGCACTAGGAATCTCAGAGAATTTGCTCTTTCTGAATGGTTTTTAATGTGCCCTTTGGGCTGAGAAACTTTGCTGTCCAGTGCCTCCTGCAGCCTGGCTGTGTTGCATGAGCATTACAGAAATTTTTCAGTTGAGCTGTCTTTGCCTTGACCAAGGGTCAGGTTTTGGAATAGCAAGGTGAAGCTGCTTAATAGGAACTGGTTACTTCTTAGGAGCCACCAGGGTAGCTACGACTTATCACAAAAGGCTCCACATCAGTGACTGCCTAGGCATTTAAATCCTTCTGGAGATCCCCCAGTCAAAGAAACTCCCTCCAGAGTGCCTGTCAGTCTAACATTTCTGCCAGATCAGCAGTCCAGTAAAAGTACAGAGGACCCAAAGTAACCCAGCTGGTGCATAATTCCCAATTCTGTAACTGGGTAGCTTGGAAGGAAATCCAAGCAAGTCCCCTGCTGAAGTAAAAACCTGCAGAAGAAATCAGATTACTTCGTGCTTCTGTGAAATAAGGCTGTTCTCACCAATAGAAAAGGAAAGTAAAGAGTAAGGATGAGATTGTACACAGTGGCCTTTCCTCACGAGTTCTAACCTGACCATTCATTTAGGGACAGCCAATGCCAAAAGTGTGTGCGGGCTTTTTTGCAGAAAAAAAGCACTATGAAAGCAAATGAAAACTGCTGAACTGAAGTTTAAACCTACCCTGAAAATTTGTGGGGAAACAGGGCAAAAGCAAAGAGAATAAAGGAAATGTCTACAATTTAACTCCAGATCCCCTTGGGTCACTTTCTTTCATATAGCTTTAGACTCCAGTGCTTAAGACAGTTTTCAGTCTGAATATTTATTTATGTTCACTGTTTGTTCTTTG
>JAOXJM010000001.1:97001462-97012308 GCA_026413425.1 Tringa solitaria | reverse complement strand
AATTTGTATCCATGTGTTCTGTGAGGAAAAAAACCATTTTTTGCCATTTGAACACAACAATTAAATTTTCAAACTAACCATTCTCGTGTGCAGCTTTAGTTCATACTCATTTTCATAGTTCCTTGGCTTCTGGCTTGAGGACATTTATTTTGTACTTAATAAATTTCTATTTTTAATTTTTGCAGGGCCTGATTTTTATCATGCTCTTCAGTGTTACCAAAAATAACACTGGGAATAGCAATGTTTGAAATCTTCAAATGGTCTTCAGATTCAAAGCCTATGTATTTGAGCTCTCAGAAGAGCCCTAATTTCAATGGAGCTGAAGAGTGCAGGATAACAGGAGTTACACACAGAGTCCCGTACTGAAAAGTTCAAATAACTCATGAACATTATAACTTTTTAAAAGCTAAATAAAAATCTGATGGGAAAGTAGCTTATGCAGAAACGGAGATCTTGCCTCAGTCCAAAATGATAAAATTGAGACTATTTCTTCTAGCTCTTAGTTTAAGTTATAGATTGGTCTCTGATCCATATCAAAGTAAAAGGGATCAAAATGTGAGTGGAGCTATATAGGACTGTAAGCTTTTGTAGGTTTGAAGTTTGTAAAACAGGAATTATTACTCATTGTTTATAAGAAGTTTTGTACAGAACGAATTTAAAAATTGATTCACTAAATACACAGGTATGATTCATACTACTGTACCATTAAGCTGCTAGACACAGTTCTCACTAGAGGACTGGCCACATATTCTCTGACATTTGATTTACTTTACAAAAATATAAAACATGAAGGAGGATAAAAATGTGATCCAAAGTATTTTAGCAGAATGTGCATTGCAGGGAAGAAGACAGAAATGAGCACTTGGCTTGTTTTGACAGTCCCTATTCAAGTTTGCAGTTACATGTAATGATATGCAGTATCTGTATTTCCAATGGCATTTTTCTTTGAGTGATGGCTCTTATGTTTAATTGGAAAGATGTTTTCTCCCTATTTTCCCAACACTCCACCAAAAATTTACTTGTGCTATAAATTTTTGTCTGAAACTGTACATTTTGTCTTTCAAAACACTAAGGAATGATGTGCTCTTTTGAATTACATTTCTATATCTGACTAGATGAGTTTGCATTTAGGCATCTCTGATTAATAGATCTTTCTATACAGAAAAGAAGAAAATCCCAAAAAGCATTTGGTGGGAATGAGAAACATGAAAAAAACCCCTCAATATTGATCAGAAGGTTTGAAAATTCTGTTCTTGGTCAATAATATAAATCATAAAAGTTTGTGAAGCTGTAGTTTTGTTAACATTTATGAGAGGTTTTCCCTTTTTGTTGAAGATATTGCCTTTGGTTTTCACCTTATTGCCAATTAATTAGTGATTAGCAGATCGGTTGTTTTTTTTCCCAAAACCTGTATATTCCTATGGTGGTACTGCCTACAGGCAGAAACTTACACTGGCTGGATTTCTATGTAAGATGTGCTTTTTGTTTCTTCATTTAAGCCAGCTAACAAACATCATCTTTATTATTATTGATGGGAAAAGGATTTCAGATAGACTTGTTGTTACTTTTGTTTTTTATTAGCAGAATTAAGGCGTAGGGAATGTGCACATTATGGTGGCATGTATTTTTACCTAATTAAAGAAGCGCAACCACCACTTGTACAAAATAATTTCCTGAGCATACTAATAAATCTGTGGAAGAATTTGAAAATAGATTGATTTTTTGTTTGGATCCAAGCCTTTTGAGTATTTTTTTAAAACTGGCTCAATAGCTGGTAAGCGTTTACTTACAATTATTTTTTCCTTCAGCTGATGGCATAAATAATTGATCTGATAAAAGATTCTAGGACGCCAAATCAGTAAACAACCTTCAAGATGAATTGGTACATATCCAATCCCCAACACGCAGCAAGTGTAATTTATGCCAATTAGACTCATGAAATGTGTTTATATTTTTTGCCTATGATAGCCCAGCTATGTGGGTTCAGTTGTCCCCGAGCTAGTCAGAAAGATAACTCACATTTACCACCTGTATTTGGATGGTAAGAGCTAACTGAATGCAGAGGTTAGAAGATGGTTTCATTGGTCTCAGCCTTTTGCTCAATAGCCAAGGGGTGGGGATATACCCTGCAGTGCAGGGAATCCTCAATTCTGTCTCTCCTCTCTCTGAGTGCATCTCTTCCCTCGGAGATGCATCTCTTCCCTCCTGTAAAACGTATCATGAGGTCATTCTGAGAAGCAGCTCTCAGCTCTTCTTGTCAATGTTGTCAGACTTCAGCATTCACTGACGCATGGTCTGAACTCAGGTGCGTGTCCTAATCACCAGTCCTACCCACCACAGGGAGGAAATTTTTATCCAAGTATTGTTCACTCAGTGTTAACTCCTTGCTCCAGTTATAGTTATTCTCACACAGCAAAACAGTGTCAATAGAAGAGGTGCAGAAGTGTCCCTCCAAATTCTTCCTTTGCTCCATGGTTAGTACAGTCTGTCAGATATTTTAGTTTGTGTTTTTTTCTTCCTTTTTTTTTTCCCCTAAAATGGTTACTCTGTGAATTTTTGTTCAATTTGTTTTCATTTCACTTGGATAAAGAAAATTTGGTTTTGCTTGGCATGAAACAACACTTTTATTTTTGATCTGAAAAACTTGCTGTTTTCTGGTTATTTGAAAATAAGTGAGGTTACAAAGGGTTTGCTAAACCTTGCACGGGACACATAACATAATGGTCTGCAGAAAAGTCACTATGGCTGAAACTTTACGAGGAAGAAATTCTCATCTGTCACTTTAATTTCCTCTTACTATATCAAAATTATTAGTTTCACATTGCCTTCATTTAATACCTAATTGGGAATGTCAGATTTTTTTTTTGTTCTTAGCAAAAATTCACATTGGCAGAAAAATCCATGTGTGAAATACATAACATCGGAAAGCTTAATTGCAGTGTGAAAGTAGCAAATCAGACACTTTCTTGGATTCTTTACTAACACCTGAAATAGGTTTTCTTTCGGAGCATGGGATTAATTGTTCCAGTTGACTTCAGCATGAGCGGTTTGGGACTTGTCGAATTTGATCGTGACAAGGGACCAAATTCTTCCAGCTCCGTTTTGTTAAAGCACTTTGCTCCAAAGGCATGTGGAGCATCATTTAAGGCTGTAAGCAAGGTCATATGTTTGAATTAGACACCTACTCAGGGACCTGGCAGAACCGGGCACAGGACTTTGCCACAGTCCGGAGCTACGAGCTACAGAAATGCATTCCTTATTTCCCTCTATCTGTTTTCCCCCATTTTTCTGTATCTTCTGCAGATGATTGCTCCAAGGAAACATTAGGTGACTTGTTGATTAAAAGGCTCAGGAAGCCTGCTCAGTGTTGCATGCTACTCCTGCTAAGAAGTCCTTAAAGCTCCTGAACTTTACAAGGACTTCTAGTCTTAGCGAGGGCCTACAAATGGCACCAGGGCTGTTTTCTCTGAGAGCCCAGCCACCTTCAGGACAGAACAAAAAAAATAATTACCGTGACAGACACATAGTTTTTAACCAAATTAGCTTAACACTTGAAGACATTGTTTTTCAATCTTGGAAGTAAAAAAATAATAATAATGTTTTGCCTGTTTCTTTTTCCCCAGACTCATGATGGCAACTAACACATATGTGTCCATAGGCTGCAGATCCATAGGATGCAGATGAGAAAAACTAATCCGATTTTTCATTGTATGCAAGCGGCTGATGAGGGGCTCTGACAGGGCGAAGGTAAGCACCACATTGTGGGGTGGGTCAGTGCTGCATTTCTGGGGTCATCAGCCCCTGCAGTGTCCCCTCACCCCATGCCTCTCCCTGACCCTGGGCAGTACCAGAATGTCACCCTCTTGCAGGGTTGCCTTCCAAACTTTTTTTACCACACAGAGACATTACAGTAATGCAGGAAGACTGAAATGGTATTAATTTTTCAGCTAGTTTCTTTTTTTTTTCCTTTTCTTCTTTCTTTTCTTGAAATGTTTACAGGAAACTAGATTAGAATCCCAAAGTAATGGAACATTAAAAAACCATCTGGAGATCTAAACCAATTTTAATATAAAGAGTTACAGTAGCACTGATGCATGACCACAAAGACAGATAGAATCCATTGTAAGTGTGGCAGACAACTTGCAGTTGTGCTCAGGAACATAAAATTCTGATCTTTCAAAAAAAACAACTTAGGATAGCTAAATAGTTGCAGAATGAAAATGATAGAAACTAATCTTTGGCTGCATAAATACAGTAAGAATTTATTTAGCAAATATTTGTCAACATGAGGAAAAACTTCTCTAATGGTAACAGAGCACTGGAACAGCCGGCTCAGAGACGTTACCGAGTCTCCTTCTCTGGAGATATTCAAAACCCACCTGGATGTGTTCCTGCCCAGGTAAACCTGCTTTGGCAGGGGAGTTGGATTAGATGATCTCTGAAGGTTCCTTCCAACACCTATTACTCTGTGATTCTGGGAATTATGCACAGAAACACATATGCATGCGCTAAATAAATGGGATTGGCTTGATGGAAATGTGTGCAAGTACATAAAACAAAAAATATATTTTATGTTACATGAATGTATTTTTCTAAACCACAGATAGTTCCTAGTTGCTATTTTAGTTTTAGCAATTAGTTCCAGTGTTTATTTTTGGCTTTTGATACCTTAAAAATGCTGCCTTAAAGATATGAAATGTGATATAAAGATAGAAAATGTTACCTCTGGAGGTAACGAGCCATAGTCATAGACACTTTTTTTTCACTTCAGTTTCTTCACAGAAGAGCAGCAGTCTGTTTAAGGAGTTAGCAATCTCCAGTCCTTCTCATGCCCAATTGTTTTCCAGACTATGCATCACTAGTGCACAGCAGTGTGTCAGGTACACAGGTAGGGTGTGTTGTGCACCCTGCAGCTCTCATCCTGAGATCGCCCAGAAGAGGGGACCTTTTGGAAGAGAGGCCAGGTTTGGCTCCATTTCAGCTTGCAGCCTGGCTGTGAACCTGGGAGACCAGACTGCACACAACTGCTGCAAATGGATCACACCGCAAACGCAACCAGCCCACCACGTGCACGTGGCCATTGTATCTGCTATGGTGCTGCTCTGCTGGCTTCAGCCTGCAAGATTAATGTGATACATGTCACAACAAGCAGACTTAAAATCAATAAGACATAGTCTCCAGCGAAGCTCTTGAGACCCTGTCCCCTTGGGGTAATAAGACAGTAGTTCAGCATTCTTCAATATCAAGCTCCATGTCAGGAAGACTCCTGCCAAAATCAATGGAGCTGAATCAGTAACTGTTTCAGTAAGATCATCTCCCACATGACACCCACAGAACTCACCCTTTCACTACGCTGTCAACAGCTGACACAAACTGTTGTGAGAGTATCTCAGTTTTCCTAAATCACTTTAGATGACCACTCCTCAGCATCTCAATAAAATGGCTCCTGAAAAGTACAGAAGTTACTGCTTTTTCATATCATACATTTATATTTTCACTTGTATGATTTCACTTTTTATGGGAAAGTCATTTAGACTGAATATCACATCTAAATGTAAATCTAAATACATATTTTTTAGGTTTATAACAAATGCTTATACTTACTTAGGTTCAACAGCTTTTTAGTGATACACCATGCTACTGGCATTGTGAAATGAACTCAGTAATTCACCAATAATTCAGAGATCACTGGAAGTGACAGCATTTTCTTGCTTAGTTGCATAGCAGATTTTTTTCTTTTGCCCAGCTTATTTGATTGAGTGGGGCATTGTACTACTCACTTCGGGCTGCTGTTCCAACCCTGTGGCACGTTCAGAAGATATGAAAGTGATAAAACTATTAATTGTTGTTATGTAACTGTAGCGTAGCTTTAGCTTTTCTTTCTGGTCAGGCTGCCTATTATTGGACAAAAAGAGCAGGACCCTTGTAGGATGAAAAGGCAAAGAAAATAAGGTGGGTTTACCCAACCATCTACTGGTAGGAAAGTACTGCCATGTTTAGGATTATTTTAATTATTGATGAACAATTCAAATATCTTTCATCTGTTCTTCAAATAATATAAATCTACTTTTTCATATTAACAGTGATCCAGTTTATAAGGAAGGTAATATTTTCTGCTCAAGGTGTTTGCTAAACAGACATTTAAGTTCTAAACATTTAATATTCTTTCTGAACTACTTGATATGAAAGTAGGATCTTTTCCAAAAAAATGACACAACATCGTTAGTCAAAACACTATTTAACCAATCCTGCATGTTTCTTAAATACATAAACTTTCTCAAATAGAAATTCTCCTATAAAATATGCTCAGATTTGGTCCATGGAGAAGTTTTTGTTTACTTGCATTATCTCAGGAAAAATGTAAGTAGTATTCACATAAGAATTTCCCAGTAGTAAAAAAAGTAAGAACAGGATCTTCAGCACCCTTTTTTTAAAACAAAACAAAACAAATGGGCTTTTGGAAAATGAGGGAAAAGGTGAACAAATTCAAGTGTCCTGAAACAAGCACTTGGAAATTCTCGCAATCTACTTTTTCTAGTTTGATCATATTTGTCAGTTAAAATGGGCATCTGAGTCTACCTAACGCATTTGGAAGCAAGGAATAGTTACATTCCCAAGCTATTAGGTAGAAGGCAAGGGAGTGCAGTGGCTTGCCACTAGAGCAAGAAGACTTTGAGGGAGTGGTGTTTTTCATGACTACCAGAATGCCTCCAGGAGCATTCTTTCTTGCTTCCCACTAGCAGACCTTCTGCAATGCTCAGAAGCATTGCATAGACATTCAGTGCCTATTAGATTTCCAGCTCTGCAGATTGCAGTCCAGAAAAGAGGGCTGCCCAGACAGACTGCTCTGTGTGATCCCACCAACTTATTTCATTCACGATCAGGAAGATGTGTGCCATGACTGGCAAGTGAGGTTATCACTGTCACGTTTCTTCTTTGACAGAGTTACCCATGAACGTGCCAACTGCAGTGGTGGTTACTTGGAAATTAAACGCACAGTTCCTGGGAAACTGGAACAAGACCATCCTATTTGCTCCATATACATCCCTGAGCATACACTACATGTCAGAATAATTCAGTCATCAGTAATATATATATATATTCAGGCCTTCAACCAAAGAGTGGTATTTGTTGTGTACTGTACTAGTGGCAAACATTCTAGCCTACAGAAAATATGCCTGTGGGAAATCTTGCAATAAAAACTTTCCTACCTCTTTTTTTTTTTTTTGTCAGCAGAGCAGGAATTCATCAACATGGAGGCAAAAAAGCTGCACTCTTGCTGTGTTCAAGTTGGATTCATTAAGCGCTCAGGAATGAGCTCAAAGAAAGCAAAGATAAGTCCCATTCTAAACTCTTATCAAATGGCTTCATAGAGTAGGTGAGAACTACAAAATTTGGCTGTTGTTATTTTTCAGATTAAAGCACTAAATTATGCAGAAATCAAGGCACAAAACTCATTAAGGCTGCAATTCTGTCCTTAGTACACCTGCAGTACTGTGCATAGAGTACGATTTGTGAAATCACTTGCTGTTTGGAGACCTTTCAGATCCTCACACATTATGTTGAGCTACAGAATAAATTTTTAGCATGGCCTTTGAATTTTTCATGCTTCAGTCTGCATAAACTTGCTAACTAAATACAGAGTGGTTCCTTTTATTGTTGCAGATTTGGGTTTTTTTTCCAAATAAAAATAAGCATGTACAGGGAGGAGAAAAGAAATACAGGAAGGAGTACAAAACTATTGATAGGTTTGAGAGTATTCTTCTAGTCAATCAATGTAAATCATTGAGGTTGAGTGGAATGACCCGTTTCTGAGGGAGGTAGGCTTGATTTCAAGCTTATGTGGCTGCAGACCAGAAGAGAGCATCATCATGAGAAAAGGCTACTAGTTCTGCTGCCAGGGATTACTGCAGAGCTGTTGCCAGAGAGCCTGGATATAGAAAGGTCCTAGTTTATTATATTTTGCTCTGAAGGGAAGGACAGTCTGCAGAATGCAGCCTAGAGGGGATCTGGCTAGGAAGAAGCCTGGCTAAAGATGTGCCCTCAGAAGATCACAGATGGTGGGAGTGTGGGAGAATGATAACAGAGGACACGAGCAATGTTTAAAATGTATTAAACTTTAAAAAAATAAGAGCTAGTCCCTGAAGAAAATAATCTGTAATAAAATGGCTGGAAGGCACTGTTTGATGCCTCAGTTAACAATTTGGTCTAGAGACACACATGAAGTGCTTGTCAAACAATTTGCCTAAGTTTTTAACGTTTTGAAGTTTCTAGAAAAGCAAAGTAAAACTCATACTAAAAATACCTCTGCAACCCCAAATCCGATAAAGCATATATTGAGAACTGGCAAGAACGAATAGTTCACCACTTTATGCTGGGAAATTAGCCCAAAGATTTTGTAGGCAGTCACTGTCACATCAGTGAGGTGACCCTTTAAACACCTCAGACCTTCCAACAGTTTTAACTATGGTGCAGAAATAGACCTGCTGAGGAGAAGAAAAGTGTGGAAGAAAAATTTAGGGGGAAAGTATGAGATATCTGGTAAGCATTTACAGGTAATTTTTCAAGGGCAGAAAGAGAAGTCTTCAAGGCCAAGGCTGAGAAAAGAAAGGGTAGAATTAGGGGCATCAAGATTAAAATATTACTCAAGGTTACTCAAGATTAGCTGTATGATGAATGTTCCACAGAACGCTGCATAAATCAAGATAACTAAGATAAATGGAAGTCTAATTTAAGGAGTGTGCTGCCTCTGGATCAGAACTGGAAGGAACCAGATGCATGACTGCCAGTTTAGGAGGTACAAGAGCAATACCAAAATCTGTACAAGACACTCTGGTTTGGGATACTGGGAGCAATGGCTGTTTCCTGATGTCTTTACCAAGGATGATAGAGAAAAATCAGGTAGGAATTGAAATTGGGTAGTAGTAGCAATTTTTAGTGTGCATCCCTTCCCACAGAAGGAAAGTTTTGGCTTTTTTACATTGAAACTTCTCTCCTCTGTGACAATGACCTGGATCTTTGCTACAACCTTCCTTTCCTATGCTTAACTGTGCATCAGTTGCTGTACTTCCTTCTCATTGCACATTCAAACCTCTTTTCATCTTTCTTTTCTTTCCTTTCATAATTACCTTTTTGAAGAGCTAAAAGATATGATCAGAAAGGTCAGGAGTCCTTTGCCTATATGTTATGCAAGAATCTGGGAGTTTCATTTAAAAAAAGCCAACAAAGACCACTGCAAAAACATATTTTTTAAGCTGAAGTGTCTTTAACACTTGCATTTATGTTTAAAAATGCATTACCTGTAGAATTATTTTCATTGTGCATGCAGAAAGCAACATTCTGACCAGCAAGAGGACACAGAGCTTTGTGACACCAGAGAGGGAAGAAATAACCTGTCTTCTCTGGGTAAATTCTCAGTGAAAATCTTCAGCGAAAGAAATCTATAACATACTGACTTTCTCTAATGGATCCCAAATACTACTGGAGCTGCTGAAGAAAGTGGCCAGAGTGGGACTGCTGACAGCATTTGACAAATGATGGGGGTAAAAGATCTTTAGGCTGGGGTCATCAGATTCACCAGGAGGCATTTGAGTTGTGGTCTAGGTACAGCAGGGATAATAAACTTTGCATTCCTCAGGAATGATAAATTGTGGCTGCCTAAAATCTGGGGTTCCTGAGCACAGACTGCAAATTGAGATTAGGTGGTAGCTGCTGGAAGAAGGTGGCAGCCAAGCATCTCTCAGATGGAGGAATGCTGACTTGGGTTTATAGTCAATGCACTCTGGCCCAGGAAGAGAAAGTTCACATTGCCTATCTAGGTTTTCCAAATGAGTAATTTACTCTTTTTTTTTTTTCCACAACTTCTCCACTGCTTTCCTCCTTTCTTGTCCTGTAAAGTTCTGTTTGTTTACAATCACTGATGGTGAATAGGGAAGTATCACTCACAGAGCCCTCTGTAGTCTAGTTTAGTTTCTTGGATTTCCTACTGGGTGATTCAATCAGCATCACTTATTTTTTTCATGCTTTTTAACCTGCAATCAATTGAGACTGAACATATTCCTTTTCACTACCCAGAAATGCCTAGCAATAAGCTGACATGTTAATTTAGGGAGGTTAATTTTACTGTTCTATAGACCTAAGTATGGAAGTACGGTGAAATCCAAGCAACCATTCCCACTCACCTATGGTTCACGAGTGTGTATATGAGATCATTCCCCCCCTTTTATGAATATGTAAAAAAGTAATGGAGAGATGAGCATTGCCTTACTCAAGATTAATACAAAGGGGTAAAAACCATCCAGTGGCAATTGTCATTATGCTGATATTGCCTTCAACAACAAGCAGAAGCTATTAGCATTCACCATATAACTGATAATTAACTGGGAAGCATAATTTCCCTGAGGCTGCTCTTTTTGTTCACAAGAGCCCTGAGGAATAGAGACTTCCCAAAGAGCAGTAATTCTGGCCACACCTGTCTCCTCCAAGATGCTTTCACTTTCTGTCCCTCACCTCATCCACAGTCATGTGTCTCTTTCTCCAACTGATGTTAATTAAAAAATCAGGAAGCATTCTGACATCATCAGAGAAGCATGATTAGACAGATGAATAATTTAGTTTCGCAAAAACTTTAATCAGAAATTAAAGTTGTTTGCAGGGGTTTTCAGAGTTTCTTCAGCTTAAATGCTACCTTCCCTCTGCGTTCCTTCCACTTACTGTTCCTTCTCCAACAGTTTCCAGCCAGTCATTCATGTTTCTTCTCCCACCCCAGAACCTGTGGGACTGCAGGGTAAGCCAAATGTCAGACATGATTGTGATTTAAAAAAAAAAAAAAAAAGAAAAAAAAAAG
>JAOXJM010000001.1:96961603-96973108 GCA_026413425.1 Tringa solitaria | reverse complement strand
TAATTTCTGGTTTCTTACTGCAGCTGTCTAGAATACATCAGAGGTTACTTCTATGCCACAAAATAATGTCCCCATTTTTACTCTTGCATGTCTCATCTTTTTCACTCAAATTCATTTCAACAATAGAGCTCAGTTAACATCTGCTATTAAATTTCTGTTCTTGAATTTAAATGACTGTCTTAAATCTCATTAATTTGAATAATGCATTTTATTAAAATTGGACTCTAAATTCAGTGATGTGGGTGCCTTGTTAGCCTCCTTGTTTCTCCCTTCACCTTAGTTATTGGAGTAAAATAGCTGGAATAGTACTTTGCATCCTGCTTTAAATAATATTTTTGCTAATAGTTGATTGTGCTTGGTTGACCCCAGTCAGTAGCTAAGCCCCACCCAGATGCTTGCTCACTCCCCTCCTAGCAGCATGAGGGAGAGAATTGAGCAAAATTGAGAAAACGTGTGGGTCAAGATAAAGATAGTTTAATAACATAAGGAAACAGAAAGAGAAACAAATAAACAAAAATCCCTCAGAAGCGATTCAAAGGCAATCAGCACATCCCACAAGTAGACCGATGCCCAGCCAGTCTCTGAGCAATGGCTCCCTCCCCAAAGCTGCCTTCCCCTTAGTTTTTATTGTTGAGTATTAATATCTCTTTGGTAGATCTGTGCCAGCTGTCTTGGTTGTGTCCCATCCTAGTGTCTTGCCCATTCCTGGCCTTCTTGCTGGAAGGGACAGAGTGGAGGGAAAAGAGACAGCCTTGATGCTGTGCAAGTACTGTTCAGCAATAGCCAAAGCACTGGTGTGTTTTCACTGCTGGCTTAGTCACAGGTCTGAAACATAGCACCACATGTGCTACTATGAGGAAAATTAACTCTGTCTCAGGTAGACCGGATAAATTGATACAAGATTACATTCTGACTTTCTGAACAACTAGTTTCTTTGGTGTCTGCGCCCTGCCTCTTCCTGGAGAAGAAAAAAACCCATAAAATAGTGACTTTCATAGAGTTTACCTGCCTTTTTCATGAAGGCACTGGAAAGTCTAGAGATTCTAAGTTCAGGTAAGTTTATTTTAATGAGAGGGTATGGCTTCTCTATTCTTATTCCTTTCCTCTGTCATCTGGGTCTGAGAAGCGTAGAACCTCCTTAAAATCCCGCTCTGATCCTGAGATCCTTTCAGTGTCTGCAGACAGATAGAGGTTTCAGTCAGTCTTTTCCATTTCTCCCCTCCTCCTCACAAGCAAATACTATTTCCCAGTGCTCTGTAAAATAGTAAATGGACAACGGGGGTTAAACTGGCTGGCTGAGAACAGAGCAGCATATTTTATTACCTTTATAGTCTGTCATCCCATTGATGCTGCCAGAAATGCTTTTTTACATCCGTGTTTGCCATGATGAATCCCCTTGGAGGAGATAACCATTACAAGTCAAATCACCACCCATTCAGAATAAAAGCAGAGCCAGGTTTTTGCTGAGTGTGTAGTAATTTTGTGTTAAGTCCATGTTCAACACAGACCTGTGCTGGTCAAATGTGCTTTGCATGAAGTTCTTAAGGAAAAGGTATTTCTTTGCAGGGTGGATGCGTGTGTCAAACCAACGCACACACCTGTGCTTAAGAATCCCAAAAGATACAGTCTTCTGCGCCAGGAGAGAGAAAGATTTCTTTATGGTTCTAGAGCTCCTTTCTAGTTTTTCCCTACAAAAAAACCCTAGCCAAATAAAACCAAAACACTCCCCCCCCCCCCCCTACACTGAACACAGTGGCTTCTCTGTACTTTTCAGTGCGTTCATTAACAGAATACCGTTCCTCCTAAATGAAGTGTCTCGGAGCCATATTTTCATTTCAGGTCTTGGAAAAGGAGGAGTTAATGATAAGATCCAACTGCACAGGGCCAGGCTGATGCCTTGGTATAATGGAAGAGCTAATAGGTGATTCAGTACACCATGCTTGCATCCAAAATAAATCTGTGTGAAAAAAGGTAATAATGTGGGTTATTTGTCATACATTTTCTTACAGGGAAAAAGTAACTGCTTTGGGTCTATTATAGCTGGTTTTTTTTCTTTTTTTAAAAGTGTACTGAATAGTCTGTTGTATGTTTTCTGTATTTGCAAACAATTTATCTTGAAATAGAAGCAAAAGAATTTGCTATAGTGATACTAAGAATAGATAAAAGCATTCTGGATTCATTCTGCATATTTTTTATTGCTTTGATGTCTACTCTGGTCATTATGAGTGAAAGTATTTAATTGCATTTTCATAAGCTGCATAAAATGTCACCTTTTAGCAATCATTTAAGTATTGCTTTAGTACTAGAAATACAGGAAATGAAGTCAAACACTAATACTGTCTCAAAGCTGTGTCTCTAAACTGAAGTATTTCACTTGTATGGCAAAGGAGTTCTGTAATAACCAGATTGTAAAATATAAATATAAAGTAGAACAGGAAAATTGAACTCAACTATTACTGACAATAAAGGAAACATAGCCTGGTATATACAGAAGAAAACTGAGATTCAGAAAATCTCTTTGCTGCTCTCCCGAGAAAGCCTTTTTTGTTTCTTGTCAGTTTACCTGTTAAAGAAAAGCATCAGGTGACTCTTCCTGGAACTTTTAAGAATGTGAGTCTTGTGCTGTCTGTGCTTCCTGAGCATACATGGTCCACATGTATAAGAAGATATGAGAGAACTCCTTCTGGGTATTGGTCTTGTCTCATCAATGACTGAGGTCTAGTGGTAGGTTTTTACAGTGTGCATGAGCTGCACAAAGGTACAGAAAGAAGGTTCTGGCTTACTCTGATAGACTCCAAGTCTGTCAGTCTCCTGATGAGCATTGAAGAGCCCCAGGTGAATTTTGTAGAAATAAATAGGACTGCCTGCTAATCCTGCCTTCCCCAGCTGCTGATGTTTTGGGGAACCCCAAGCTGCCTTTGGTGGTATCCTACTGGCAGATTTATTCTGTAGGTGACAAGTAAGTTTTGAGGTTAGTAGTGCTTATTACAGCATTACTGATATTGTGTATATTGTTCTACTTGTCTTAGTCTCATTCTCTTATGTGTCCCTGACTCTGGTGTCACTTGATTTTCAGGATTTTAAATTTGAAAATAAGTTGTTGCTTTTGGAAGAAAGTACTAATCCTTATTTAATTCAGTAGTAAGGATGTCTAATAGAAGTTGTTGGGCTGAAGTTTTTGGGCTGTGAGAATGGGAGTCTGGGATTTAAAATGAATTTAATTATTGGTAGTTATGTCTCGCTCTTAGCAATCAATGGGAATGCTAAATATACGAGGAACTTTCTGCAATAGGCTTTACAATCTGGGGAAAAGAGTTTGGCTGTGATTCAAGTGTTTGCAACCAAACTTTTCATAAATTTGCTCATCAGTTCAGTTTTATTGGAGGCACTTGAGAAATGTCTCTTGATTTTCCATGGCCAATTTACCATATTTTAAAAAAAAAATGTTATTGATGGAATGTAAAGTTTGTATGGCATTTGGGGACTTTTTTTTTAAAAATGCAATGTGTTGTAGAAGTGTATTTTACTGCTTTGCTATTAGTATTGCCTGCACAAGTCATTAGAACTTAAGCTGCTGTTTCTATAACTCCCCAGCATTTGAAGAGGAACGCAATTTAAAAGGCAAAGAAATACAGAACTCTGAATGTATCTCTGTAGAGGTGTTTTTATAAAGGATTTTGGAGTTAACTATATTATGCCTATATAGAGAGATAAAATCAAAGGAAACTGTGCACTACATATGAAGTAGTAGGGAGAAATTATTAAAACAAACAATTGATTCGCTAACCCTCAAATTAAAGCTCCTACATGAAGAAGAGATAGTGACAAGTAATGCAAGCTGTACAAGCAACAAAAGGTGGTATATCCTATTTGACTGTGTAATGGATACACTGGGATTTGTGGAGGCTTGCTCCTTTTGACCTTAATTTTTTCTTTTTTTTTTTTCCCCCCATGTTTTGGGGCAGCTGTCTTCATGCTAAATTATTATCAGATTACAATGTAAATTATGAAAAAGCAAAATTTGTCTGGTTTGACTATTCAGATATGTCAGAACTTGTTTTCCATTCATAGAACAAAGGTACTTTGCAAGAATTGAAAACACTGTAAGGTTGTGAGGAAAGAAAGGTAAACTCACTGGAGAATTTAAACTACAAAAGTGTTATATGAATATATAAGTTACAGTTCCTTAGAAACATGTACTAGAACATATATTAGTTTGGTTTGTCTTCTTGAGACAAAAGGATAGTTTTACAATGGTGAGGTTTTTTTTTCCATTTTTTTTTCTAGTATATGCTTTATGTATTGTTCTCCTATCATCTTAGGAAACTAGCGGATCAAACTTCCCTGCTGGTTGTCCAGAATTTCAGCTAAAAACCTGCCTTAAGGTCATACTTCCTTTTTTTCTTTTAATTTGTCCTATTGGAAGATAACAATATGGAGTTATTAGCTGATAACACTAAGAGAATCTTCAAATCAGCTATACTGTGAGTTCTTCACCAGATGGATATGTTGGAGTCAGTGCATTCTGAACAGACAAAATGCAGTTGGACAGAAATGACTCTGATGATACTTTTCTCTGTTTTTGGTTTCTGAATACTTTCTTAACCCTAAAACTATTGATTATTAAATCTCTCCTACCAAGGGCACAGGTAAGATATTCCATAATTTCTTACCAATTAGGAGGCCTGACCCGATGCCAAAGAAAAATTATTTTTATTTTGGATTATTGACTGCAAAAGGCTCTTGATCAATCCCAAATGTGGGGCTTAAAAAATGACCCTCCGTGTTTAGGGTGCTTAGAGTTTTGATGGGTAATCTTTTCTTGATGTTATGGCCATGTTTAAGATAGTGTCAGTCTTCAAGAAGTATAGACTGAATTAGTTTGTCTTCATCTGATTAAGAGAGAAAAGATCTCAGTAAAGCTGTTCATAGTGGTGGAAGATGAGAATGTGTAGTGTAACCGTGTATGGCAGAAAACATAAATACTGTTTTTGCAATTCTTGAAAGAGATTCCAAAAATTGTTTTGTAAGTCTTATAGCAAACTAATTGTCCCCTTCCAGTGAAACTCTTCTTATTTCTGGGATTACTAAAGGGGGAAAGGGGGGAAATCCTAAAAATGTTTTAAGGTTGTGGGGTTTTTTTCATTGTATGTCTTTCTATTGATGATAAAATTTGTATAACATTGTATTTATATGTGGTGGGTTTTTTTATCATGGGCTCTCTCTATCCTATGATGTCTTAGTGGTGTGGGAGTCCCTTGTTGAGGGGTGTTAAACTTTCCTTCTTAGTTTGAATGAGCACAAAAAAGATTTCATCTACATTCCAAGACTTATTAGAGAGGCAGAGATCTCTGTGTAGTTAATAAAGAAATGGGATTCCCCCAAACAGCAGTTGAGAGCAGAAGCTTAGTGTCAGGGCTCCACACTGGCCTTTCGTTTGCTGTCGTAAAACCATATAGTATGATTAATTCTTCAATCCCCAAGGTGTTGATTTGTTTTGTCAGTGAATTCTGGTTTTGATTTTTAGGTTGGAGAATACAGTACTGCGTACTCTAAGTAGCTTAGAAATATAGAAGAAAGATTCCATGTCTTCAAGTACAGAGGATCATTTCAGCAGTCAGGCCAAAAATGTGCCAATGTGCCATTTTGTTAGAAGCTTACAAAAGTGGAATACATATATTTGAAAGAAGATGTTGTGTGAATACATGATGCTATAAGCTTAATGTCTGTCAATCCAAAATATGAACCTCCTTGATAAAGTCATTCTTTTAAACAACATGTTAGAAGTTGTTCAGTTAAAAATGGGATTCACCTACATTATTAACTAGTAGTGATACCCATGAATTTCTTTGTGAAGTCTTTTTGTGTACAGGAATTTACTTGCCCACTTACTCTAAGGCTGTAAACCTAGTTAGTCTGATTAATCAGTTAGTGTCTTCTAACATCTGACATATCAACAGGCAGAATGAAACTACTGAAACTAGGATGAAAATAGAGTAATAAGTGAAAAATGCAAGCAAAACAGAGACGTACCTACTTTGTCCCTGACTTTGTCTGATGGTTCTGACTAGGTCAAAATGGCACCTCAGTATATTTTCATGTGTTCTCACCATACCACAACCATAGAAACACATCAGCAGTTTAACTGTAGTTTTGGTATAAACAGACATTTCATTAGTGTTAACATATTGTCTTGATTGCACGTACTATTCTAAAAAGATGAAATGGCAGTTTACAAAGAAAAAGCATTAGAATTTATACAATGTTGAATTTATAGCCAACTGTTTGTTTATTTCATCTTTGAAATTTACTGTGCATCATGCATAAGGCGTGGTTGATGGGCTAATCTCAGCAAACCAGCAAAAAAACTCATTGAAAAAGGAGCTGAGGTTCTGCATCGGTAAACTTGCTCCAGTATTCTGTATGTCAGTAGATAGATCTGCAGAATTTTGGAGAACAGTAAAAAATTTGGAAGCTGGCAAAATTGTACTTCAGGAAGAAATTATCCTACATATTTTGGTCTTTGTTTTAGTTATTTCTTTAAAAAAAAAAGTCTGAGGATTATTTTGAGAAGTGGCAAAATACTTCACAGAGATTTTGAATCTCACTCAAGTTAGTAGTTTGCATTCATTATTCAGCAAATTCTGCCAAGGAACTTAACCTCTAAGCTCCAGAGAAATATACTTGGATGCATTTTATTTTACTACACTTATTCTAAATAATATTTTTGAAAGCTTGTATGTGGCTTGATTCGCAAGTGCTATGACAGTCTGTGCTTTGTTTCAGGAGAAGATTGATGCTTTTTACTGCTCTGTGGAGTGTTGACTTTTGTTTAGTTTTCTAGGTAAGGAAAGCTTGCAGCCTCTTCAGTTGTCAAGGGGATGTCTTTTGTTTCCTGATATTTTAGTAAATGTAGGTTTAAATTCTGTTCTAGCCAGCAGGAGGCAGCCAGGAGGAATGTGGAAGAGAATTCATTCTATGACATTGAACAAGATTGGTGGAAATCTTCCTTGAGAGGATTTCTGTGTTGTGTATTCTCATATAGTTATCATAGAATGTGTGGGAGTTGTGGCTCAATTTTTATTTCGGCTACATTCTTACTCTATTTAGAAGGTCCTAAGTAAATATCAGAACATGTTTCTTTATTTCTCGCCACTTTTGCAATGTCTAACACCAACCTACTTTTGGAAATGTATTCAAATTCCACAGGTGACCTGTGATTTGTGCTATATGCCTACTGAGTCTCAACCCACAGACACAAAAGACCCCTTCAATTTATCTGTCATGAATTTACTACGTACTCTGCGGATAACAAAATTAACACTCTGGCAAATTATTAGCTGACAGTTTAAAAAAAAAAAAAAAAAACAACACAAAACATTCCCAATTAGCTCTAATCTCCTGCTCTTCCCTTATAGTATTGGCACCTGAAGGCTCTGATCTAATGGGGAGTTAGTGCTGTGGAGCTGTTGGGAGTACACCTGTGTGTGTTTTGAAACTCCATGGCACTAGCATGCTGCATTACAGAATATGATACAGGTTTGTGATTAAGCAGGAGTTAAAGAGGCAGCCCAGCGTGCTCAGTTGGTTGTGTACTTTATCCCTTGTAACACCAAAGACATATTCATCCTCATAACTACTCTCAGGTCTAAGTAATACTCTCCAGTTCACTTGGCCAGTATTTTATCCTGTCTTCTGAGGGGAGAGCCTATTACTCATTTTAAGTAGTGACATATGCTCTCAATAGTCCAGATGCAGTTCTGATTTTCAGGATGAACAAAAATGTACACTTCGTCCAATTCACCAAACATCTGCTATCTTGGTGATGTTATATAGCATTTTTTTCCTCTGATATTCAAAAGAACAGGTCGGTTTGTAAAGAAAAATAGTATATAAATGTTTAGTATTTCCTATCCAGTAAGTGTAGATGCCTCCCAACACAAACTGAGGGATTCTTCTCCAAAAAAGTGGGAGGAAAGGTGGGGGAAAAAAAAAAAAAAAGAAACCCCTCAACAGTCAGGAAGCTATTGAAATGTGAAAAAGATATTATTTTGGAACAGTTGATTTCCATGGAAAACTTTTGACTTCTGTTTAATGGTTTATAAATAATTAAGACACTAGAATTTTGGAATGATACTGTATCTTGATGTTGCTTAACAGTAGAAGTATACTGATGCATGTACTACATACCTTGGGATATAGGAGAGTCTTAACATTATTTAAAAGATTTAGATTTTGTCAGGCAACTCCTGTTACATGAGATGACTGGAAGACATTAAGAAGAAGGGCCATGTTGTTGGAGGAACCACTCCTCATGCTATCTAGTAAGCTTTAGATTGTAGATTTGTCTCGAAGATGAAAGGATTCCTTGGAAATTGTCATGTCAAGGGTGCAAAAATTGTTACTATCATTTGAAAAAAATCTTTTCCTTTCTTGGTTGTAGATAAAACCTTGTAAAGCATATTAAAAAGTAACATAAGTATGTTTTATTTTAACCTCTAATGAAGGCATATGGTTACGAAACTTCTTTTGTAATCGAGTTTTTTAATAAAAAGTAGGTTGTCTGTATTTTGGTATCCATACTGCAGCTTTTTAGGGGAAGTGCTAGCTTTTGAAGAACTGGGATGTGGGGCGGAGTTCAGATTGTTGGTGTAATTCTGTCTGTAATTTCCTCACGGGGAGAGAATAACTTTGTTCTGGTTATTCAGTGTTGTAACTTTTCTAATGTTAATGCCTACCTTAAATACTTGCTTTGGGACTGATTAAGAAGAAATAGAACAGCATAATACACAGGGATGTTCTGTGCTGTGCCAGTGTGCAATTACTTATATAAACATACAGAGCTAGCGAGAGAAAGGCACGTGGACTTTCTGCCAAGAGTAATTACTCAAAAAAGTGGCTTATTAGAAGAAAAGATATAGGCTTTGCTGTATTTAGGAGGTTTACTTGGAAAGTGTCATAAGCATAAGCAAAGTAATAAGGAAGGTTAGCAGTGATAGAAACGGGCTGAATCTTTGTGTAATGTGATTGACATTGAAGATGTGGCAAAGATGAGAGGACAGGTAACAAACTATGTTTTGGTAAGTTGATCTGAAATGTTTTGTGAATGAGAAGAATAATAAAAGCATCTATGATTAAACTAGAAAAAGTACATTAGTTGTAGCATGGGAATACATCTGAAACCCCCCATTTTTGTTTCTGTAGAAGGATGAAAGCCAGCAACGTAATGGCTACTCGCTTCACTGGATTCACCAGGGTTATTATTTAGGCATTTTAGTCTGTGAAACAAATTTGGGAGCTTTGGAGTCCATTGGCATGAGGCAGAGCCTCTTTGCCACGTCCAGGGAGCCAGGTGAGCTGTTGTGATATACAAATCATGTCAGCCTCTCCTGACAGAAAAATCCAGGACTCTTCTGGAGACAGAGGCTTTGTTCCAAACTGGCTGTGCTGTGGTCTTGCTATAGCACATCTGGACCATGCTGATGTTTCTAGGAGAGGACTTAAAGATCATTTTACCATAAAACTTTCTTAATAGTAGTACAAAACAGAAGAGTAAGCAAATAGTATTTAGCCAGGAAGTATGTTTCCTGTTTTATATGCTTTGCAAATACTAAGGTAGTTTTTGGAATCTGGATCACTTGACTCTTGCATGCTGATTGAAATTTTACACTTAAGGGCACAGTTTTTAAGCTCCTTTTAAAAATTAATACTGCAGAAGGTAAAGGAACGTAATTCCAATATTGCTCTCAAGTTTTGTTTTGGTTTAGATGAGTATGGAGTTACTGTTGAGAACATTTCAAAAGTGTTTTCAAAACAAACAAATGTAATACATAGAAAGTGAGCACAATGCCCAGATGTGAAATGAAAGGAGAAGCTGATGAGTACAAACTGAAGGGAGTCATGCTGTTATTACAGACTGTGCCAGCCGTAGCCCATTTGGACAACTGCGTTTACATCTGGTTATAGCACTGTAAAGAAACGAAAATGTAAAAAGGATTATAACACTTAGAAATATAGAGGTACAGAGAATGTCAGAGTCCTGATCCCAGTACCAAAGACAAGAGGCTATGATGGTAGGACAGAAAACTTTATTCTCCATACAATCTAAGCAGCAGCTTTAGGAACTATAATTGTTTTGAATTGCTTTGTGGACCAAGTACCAACAATTAGGCATAATTTGGTAAGTGTAATTTGCCCTTAGATACTCTTTAACACATCTGATAAAAGCTTAAGAGGTCAATAAGAGTAAGAGGTGTTCCTGCACACAGAAGTACACGTAAATCTTCTTTTCTTGGTTCTCTCCATAGTTAAAACATGTATGTAAACACTTCGGAGTGGTGAGGGATGAGGAAAGAAATCAAAAAGGAAAGCAAGCATTCTCCTGCTCTAAAGAAAACAGCATTAAATGACTGTAAATGATCCAATTACAGTGGACCAAATAAACACATCTCCCCTTCAGTATGGCATGTTTATAAAGTTTGTGCTTTGTAAAAATACACCACAATTCAGCCAGTGTTTTATGAAATGAAAAGTAAAAAACAATCTTAGAACAGTTTGATTCTTGAGATGGTTGTTGAGGTAATTACACATTTCTAGTGTGTTTTATGTCCTTCCTGCCTGCATCAGCCCCGTAACCCACGCTGGTAGAGATGTAGAGGTCTCTGAGTTAGACCCCAGGTGCTCTGATAGAGGATCACTGACAGCTGATGGAAGAGCTGGAGAGTGAGCCCAAGACTTGTTTGGCACTAGAGGGTCTGCATGAAGTTAAAGCTGTCATGAATGTCCTGCCTAGGAGAGCGAAGAGTTTGACTCAGTCTCTGAACATTATTAGACTCTAGAAAACCCTCCTGTAGGGACCCACTCAGAAGGCTGAGGGGAGAGAGTAGAAACCCTGAACTTCTCTCCGAATTCAAACTGATTCTGAAATTAATTTTGGAAGATAGAGGACATTGTGGCTATCTTATTTTATTTTTTTTTCAGTGTTAAATATTCTACCACAAGTTAAAAAATATGGAAAGACTACTATCTTTATCTGGCCTGGCCTTAGCCCAAGCAGCTGAGCTAAGGTTTAAGCACATTTGCAATGTTTCTGGGTAGTTGGCTGAAATGAAGCACAGGACCACTCTTAATCTTTTTTAACCTTATGAAAATTGGAGGATACTATCTGCCTGTGGAGCTTCGCAATGCATATTTTAAGGAAGAGTGGGTGTACAAGTTTCAGATGCCAAAATGTAGTTCATTACACTTCAGCTGAACAAATTGCTATACTAATCCCTCTTCTAATGTGAGCTGAAATACTTTACCTTGGTTCCCAGTTGTATTAAAAGCAATTTGAACAGCCTTGTAAGAAAAAAAAAAAACAACTTCAATAGCACACAAAAAGGCTGACTATGAAGAAGAACCTGACCAGGAAGGATGCCTTGTTAAATAGATTATCATACAATTTTGTAGTGCCTAATACATATTTCTAGTGGCCTAATATTTCAGAGGGTTGCAAGATACAGT